>JAUMJJ010000480.1:600000-1033703 GCA_033556795.1 Tapera naevia
ACTGAGCTTTATATTTAGGTTCCTGTCTAATGTTTCCTGAATAGGGACAGAAGTACAATTCAGTCAGTCAGTAGCACTTGTCCCATATTTTCTGATAATCAGAAACAGAACCCAAATACTATACAAACTTGTACAGGGACATTTTTTCAGTTACATCCAGAAAATTAACATAACAGTTATTTTCATCTGATGATTATTTAGTTTCTTATCTGACCTGTCTGTATTCTAGGAATAAGACTAAAACTCTCTTGCGACCAGTCAGAAAAAAGTAAGGAAGTAAACCAAAATAATTTCTAACAAATAGATAAACCAGTTTTGCTTTGTATTTGAGACTATCTCAAATTAGCATAACTATTAACTGAAATCTCTTCTTTTTTTTTTTCAATCTGAACCCTTTACCTGCTCAATGATCTTCTACATCTATTTTGAAATTCTTCATAGAAGGAAACAAGAGAGACAGATGTTCAAAGAGAAAGACGGGAATTTGTTGAAGCTTTCCAGTTAATTTTCCCTGGAAGCAAAGCAGGCTGGAGTTTTTATTTAGTTTAGTTTAAGTCCATATTTGTAATTATTAGCATGTCAGCAAAAATCCCCTTCCCTTTCATTAATCCTTGCTTCTTTCATATCCACTCTTTCTAATAAAGAATTTTTAGAGACATAGAACTATACTAATTATGAAATCAATCCAAGTCCTGGCATTAGACAAACTTAATGTGTCGATCACAGAGACATGGGGAAAACCGAAATAAGTATGTCAGAACTACCTAATTAGATTGCACGTCCTGTTAACTATGAATACAAACTTTCTTTTACTGTTGAATTGAGCTTCTTAAAGGATTTGAGGGTTTTTTTCCTTCTTAATTCTGTGCTGAATGTCTCCATATGAGTTGCAGTTTGGGGAAATGCTACATGGATAACTGAGACCATCCTTTGCCAGAAGAGTTCTTAATTGTATGCCTAATTTAAAGAACATTATGATTTCTATATACTAGGAAAATGAATTTATACTGTGATGAAAAAGGAGTAGATAATAGTAGTAGTAATAATAGAGTGGTCAGTAGTGACTGTGATGGTAGCAATACTACTATTTATAATATCAGTAACACAGGAAAAGAGTTGGAAAATTCTTGACAATTTTAGCCCCCTGCCAAGAGTGGTCTTAATTACAATTTATGCTATCATACATAAGTTTGTTTTGTTTTTAAATGAAAGGTCTTTTCCAATCTAATGCACTCTGTGATTCTATGAATAATAAAATATAATGTCTTGTTTCTAACTATGACATTTTTCTCTTTCATCAAAATATCGCAAAGTCAAATCCTATTACTAATGAGAAATAGTTAGATAATGTTTACATACTTAGATTTTGTACTTTCCTTATGCTATCCAGCTGTAACTATCAAAATCACATTGTACTGCACTGTAGCTATGACATAGATTTGGAATCTAACATTACACATCTGCCACAATGTCCTTGTGATCCAGGTCAATCATAAAAACAAATCTGATGCAGATAGTTAGCAATTATTTGAGACAAAATGAGAGAAGCCATTCACTAATCTCATTTCTCTAAACAAACAGCAGAAAACAGTTGGATGGTCAATTTAAGAGCTATTATCAATTTGATGGTGGTTAAATCCAAGCGAAAATAATCACAACTTATATGTCCCAGTCTGGCTGGACACTTACACAGTACATACTCACCTGTATGTCCTGACTCAGAAGAATTTTGCATTGGTTTGCTTGGTTTATTTTTTTTTCCTAGCTATGTACAGCTGACAAGCTGGTTTTATGTGAAACAAAGGCCTGATTCTGCACCTCATTCTGCATATTTATATGATCAATTCTGTCGTGCTCTACCAAAGGATGTTAAATATGATTAAGCCTGAGTGTCCTCTATTCATGCACAACTCCATAATTTCCATTCTTGAAATATCCTATATAGTGTCCAAAAAGAGAAAGGACGCTGGATAAGTGACTAGTTATTTATCACGGAGAATTTATAATTTCTACTATTCCCTACACATTGCGTTTCAGCCTCACACCTGCAAACACTTGTGACTTGTTCTGTTTTGTCATTTTGAAGTTAATTAAACAATTTTCTTACACATGCCTACACATACTTATAAAAGCGTATATCAAGAAATAAGTTCTCATTCAGTGTTTCTTTCCACAGAGCCAAAATGTCCCATTAGTATAAACAACTTGGAACTCAAAACCTGATTTATTTCAATAGACTAGTAGACTTCAGCTTGTGTACAAATTTACAACTGACTGGTTAAAAAGAAGATGCACATAATGTATGGAATTAACTGTTTCAAATTTTTTTTATCCTTTCCTTGCTGCTATAATTTTTATATCTCATTTTACCTCTGTAATTAAGACAGGTCTGGTAGGTATTTAAATTAGCCTGGCTTTCATCTCTATCACACGTTCATTTCAAAACTTTTATGAATATTTAATAGAGGTTTTATAATTCATGGTGATGTGATGAACAGCCTTTTGGCCATTAAGTCGATTGACAGAAAGAGGGGGGGGGGGCGGGGGGGGGGGAAACAAAAAAACCAAACCAAACCAAAAACCAAAAAAACCCTCCTCTCTTCAGGCAGAAATAATAACGATTCTATTTCTGTTACTAGATTGGTGATTATACAGTCACCTGTTTTCACATTAAACTTTGATGATAAATTACTCAGCAACCATGATAATATCAGAAGTTTTACTGGCCAGAACAAATTGCCAGTAATTGCTTGCATGATAAAAGGAAAGAGCTCTTTCCTGGTCCTTCCGTCCTTCTCCTTAGGGAATATTTGCCACCCTGCAATCAAACTGCTTCTCTCCCTATATATTTCTTTCTTTTTCATTTTCTTTTTTTCCCCTATGCTCTCTCTCTTTTTCTTTTTTTTCATTTTCTTTTTGTTTCATTCCAAATCATTTCAAAGGCAACTTTCTCAGCCTTTTAAGAATGTATTAACATTCCATTAACATTATCACGCTTCTTGCATACATATCTAGAACACAGACCAGGAAGACCAGTTAAGTTTCAGATAAACTTGGCTTCAAACAGGTTCTTTTATTTATTTACTTACCTTTTTCAGTGCTCTCAATAAATACTTTAAAAATCTATTTGGGTGGTGTATTGCCAATAGATTTTCAAGCCTAACAAAGGATATAATTTTGAAGCACGTATTTAGTACGGAATTTTTCACAGAGAACTGGCTGTTATTATTATTACCCTCATCATCTGTGATAAATCACCACACTAAATCACCACTGCTGTTCTTATTGCTGTTATTGTTATCGTTACTGTAGTTTTGCAATTATTATGATTATAATTTTTCCTATCAATGTCAAAATTAGAAACTTTGTCAAGATCAGAGCTCTCTTTATGGTAGATTTCTTAAAAGTACACAACATTAATATTTCCCTACTGGGAGTAACAACAAACAACACTTGCTAAACTGGAAAAATCTATCTGTGTCTTCTGGACAGTAGTTTAATATGGTACTACCTCTTCTGGGGAGTCTGTACGAGCTCCAATGCTGGCAGCTGGAGACATTCATTGATGCCATGGTGATCTGCTCAGACCACCACAGCTGTCCGCTTTCAGACCCGGCTAACATTTCTGCAACCTGTGCATCTCCACCATAAGTCAGCAGCTAGTAATATCCCTTAAAAGCACATTACACAAAAAATACAATTTAATGTGCGTGTATCAAATGTGTACATATTAAAGAGGATTTTCCAGAGAAAGGGGAGTTTGTGGTGTTTTCCCTTTATTTTTTGATTCCTTATGCCCCTGAAGGATTAACCCTTTTATAAGGACTCAGAAACAAAATTCTGACCACACTCACAGAAAAATCAATTTAGTTCAGCAGTGTTTGAATATTGCTAATGACCATATTATAACTATTCATATGTTTGTAATTACACATATGCCATGTTGAGCCGGTTTACATTGAATCAGGCTGGATTCCCTGACCATAAATAATCACTTGTTCTCAGTAGCAAGAGGTCAATCAAGTGACAGGCATCTACATATTTTCCATGTTTGTGTAACACAGAGTGAGAGACATGCAAGCAAGAACAATGGATCAATTATGACTCCACTTCCTAGTTATCACAGAGTATGATTTTACTGAGTAAAAAAGCGTAAATGAAAAATTTATTCAGTAGTATTATTCAAAGCCTTTTGCAGTAGAATCCTGGATTTCACTAGTGCATCATAAATAAAAAAAAAAAAAGGTCTCATTGAATGACTGAAGTTTGTACCTCTTTTCTTTGTAAGTTCTGTTAAGTTTAATGTAACCTAAAATTCAGTAGAGGTCAATCTGGACATGATTATTTGTAACTTAATAGAGTTAGGAGTTAAATTAATCATTGATATTTCTATCTTCAGAATTCTTTTTCTTCAAAGGAATCTTCAGAGCTTCATCTCTAAAGGGGGGGGTGCAGGGGATGGAAGTGTTGTCATGCAAAAGTGAGTCCATAAACATGAAGGCCTTCTTTCTATTTCTTTTGATGTGTGAACACAATGCCATTCTCTAGCTGGCAAGTACCCAGATGCTTTCTTCTTTATTACTAGCTGGAGCGTCTAATATGCCTAAACTAACTGCAAACAGGACCCGAATGGATTTTAGCACATTTAGTTCTTGAATAATTTAAATAATTTCATTTCAATTATGTGGGATTGATTCAAATAAACAAATGTTTACAGGATTGTAGATGTGAAAAGGTTATCCATCTACGATTTCAGACTATTTCTCCTTCAATATTTCTGATTTCTTTTTGATAGTATAAATCTTGATCCTGCAAATCTTTATACATATGCTTATCTCTAAGCACGTGTTTTCACATTTAATATAATCTTAGAATCATATAAAAATATGGCTTTACAGGATCAGAAGACACTTTCTAAGTCATCTGTCTATCCTATGGCAGGATCAGATCTTCCTCCATCGTTTTAATAGAAGACTGTTCAAATAATTCTTAAAGAATTCAGTGGTGGAGTCTCCACAGCTTTCCCAAGCGCTTCACTCTCCTTTTCATTGGAATGGTTTATCTGATGTCTAGCTTGAATCTTCTTGCCGAGCTTATAAGCCCAGTCCTTATCTTACACAGTGAACAAATTATCCTCTTCCTTTTTCCATTTTTATATTGCGGCAATCTCTTCTGTCCCTCTCTATTCTCTGTACAGAAAACAGCTATTTATTTCAACTCATTCATTTTAAAAACGTCAAGAATTAAAACCAACAGATGTAATGAATTAGTAAAACTAAGATGCAGGAGCTGCAGGAATTCCTATGTCTTCTTTATAATAATTCTTTCTACATGTAATTCCCATATAATAATTCCAAGTTGTTGGTTTTGGTTTTGGTTTTGGTTTTTTTTTGGCAACTCAGTTGACTATAAAGCCATGTCTATTTCCGAAGGACCAGAAAATCACATATTGCATTGTTCCCCTTGCTATACTTAGGTAACATTTCAATGCACTTGTCTATCTTGCCTACACGTTTCGTGGCTGAATATAAATGAAAAGCCTGTTTTAAGTTTTAAAAATAAATTGTTTAAAAGTTTAAGATTTTAAATAAATTCACTAGTTTATCAGAGTTATTATAAATTTGAGTCATGACCTACCACAAATTTATACTCTTCTTGGCATACTGTATGGGATCTGAAATGTAAAAAGAAAAGTTTCTACAATTGTGTCAGCAGCAAATGGAAGGCTAGGAAAAATACTGGCCCACTGCTGAATTGACATGGAGATCTAGTGACAAAGAACAAGGTAAAGGCAGAAACATTCAGCACTTTCTTCCCCTCATGTCTTTACTGGTAAGACCAGGCTTCAGGAGCCCGAAGTCCTTGACATCAGAAGGAAGGTTTGGAGCAGCAAAGACTTACTCTCCATGGAGGTGTATTTGATTTTTCAACATTTTAATAGACTGGACATACGTAAGTCCACGGAACTTAATGAAATGCATCCACAAGTACTTAATGATCTGGTCAATACCATTGCAAGGCCACCCTTGATAGTCTTTGAAAGATTATGGAGAATGGTAGAAGTTCCCAATGATGGGGAAAAAAAAAACATTCTTATCATCAAGTAGGTCAAGGAGAAGGATTCAGGGAATGATAAACTAAAAACCTTACTTTAGTCTCTGGAGAGGTGGTGGGAAAAATTAATCTTGGAAACCATTTCAAATAAAAAAAATCACAAAAATGTGATCAGAAGTAGTCAGAGGTATTTCTGAGGCGGAAATCAAGCCTGATCAATCTGATAGTCTTTTTTATGAGAAGGTGGGTGAAGTAACACCATGTTATTTATCTTGACTTTGGAAATGCTTTTGGTGTCATTTCCCTTAAAATATCCTTAGACAAACAGGTGAAACACAAAGTGAGTATGTGGAAATCAGAGGGACTTAAAAGTAGGATCAAAGGGTTATATACTCATGAGGAGCAGCTAAAGGAACTGGGATTGTTTAGCCTCGAGAAGAGGAGACTGAAGGGAGACCTTACCACTCTCTAGAGCTACCCAAAAGAAGGCTGTAATGAAGTAAGTGCTGATCTCTTCTCCCAAGTGACAGAAAACAGGATGAGAGGAAATGACCTCAAGATACACCGGGGGAGGTTTAGATTATATATTAAGGAACTTTCTTGACTGAAGGAGTGGTGAAGAAGCAAAACAAGTTGCCCAGGTAAGTGATGGAGTCACCATCCCATAAGGCACTAAAAAAAATTGCCAAAGTGGCTCTTTGGGACATGGTATAGCAGGCACTATGATGTTGGGCTGACAGTTGGACTTGATGTCTTTTCCAGCCTTAGTGAATCTTTACTATCATAAAGTTTTTCTGGAAGACAGTCACTAGTGGTGTAGCCCAGATGTTCATCCCCTTTCTTCAATACTGTTAAGTACCTGTTAATGATGTAGTGTTGATGGATATGCTGCCCTTCAGAGAGAACACAACAGCCTAGAGAAATGGGCAGACAGGAATCTCATGACATTCAAACAGGAAAGTGACAAGTCCTACACCTGGAAAAGAATAATTCCTCATGTACCAGCACAGGATGGGGAACAACCAACAGAGAAGCAAAACTGGAGAGAAGGCCATGATGGTCCTGTTGCCACTAAGTTGACCATAAACCAGCAACGTGCTCTTGTAGCAAAGGCCAACCGCCTCCTGGGCTGCATTAGGCAGAGCATTGCCAGTAGCTCTCAAAGGTGATGTTCCCTCCTGCCTTTCAGCTTGGCATTGGTGTGACACATCTGGACTTCTGTACTTAGTGCTGGGCTTCTCTGTACAAGAGACACATGGGCATAGTCGAGGGTGTTCAGTGAAGGGCCGCAAAGATAACCTAGTAATGGGAACACCTGCTATACCAAGAGAGGCTGAAAGAACTAGGGCTGCTAAGCCTGGAGAAGTCTCATGGGGGATCTTACCTGTGTGTTTAAATATCTGACAGAAGAGAGTAAAGAACCAGACTCTTCTCAGTGGTATTCAGGGACGGGAAAGGAGGCAGCGTAAAATGAAAAAAAGTAATGATGTCTGAATTGTACTGCTCATCAACTGTTCATTCTTCCCTTGTAGTCCTCTTTTCAGAAAAGTCATTACACTAGTACAGAAGGAAACTCTCCTGTGTCTGTCACAAATTTACAAATTCTTAAATTTTGTATGATTCTTAGAACTTCATATAGCCTGATTAACTTAGCAGTCTTGCCCTTCTTCCTCAGTATTGTTGCTGAATCCCAATTTTTAGACATCATTTCAGATGATATGGCAATGATTACTGAAAGTGATATGGTTTAAAGAACAAGATCTTTTTTCAACACTTTCAAATACCTTGATTTTCAAAGGATGTTCAGAACATACCAAAAATCAGATTTTCTATCTTATCTGAAATAACTTCAGAGAATACCTGGTTTTGAACATCTTCTCATGTGGTACAGGGGTTTGAAATCATTATTATTATTATTCCCATAGTAACATTTTTGTGTCCATTGAAATTCAAAGACTTGTGCAAATATATAAAGGCAAAAACTGGACCTTAACATAACCCAAACAGTATAAATTGAAAAATCTAATATTTGAAATTATTTTTTTTTAGTGGAGGAGGAGAAACTTTAAAATAAATGAGACATATTCTGGATGTTATTTCTTTCTTCACATTAAAAGAAGATGTTTTTCTAACATCAATGGGCACAAATTATTCTACAAAAAACAAATAAAAAACTTGTTCACAGGGAAATCAAGTCTATATTTCGAGAATTACTTTCTCATATGTAACTTTCTAAAGAAAGGCATCTGGTAATATAGGAAGCTTAACACAGTTCTGAGCTCTTCATTGACATGTTTCATTACTCTGGGGAAATTCTATAAGATATTCTTTGCTTTATTTCTCCATAATGGTATACTTTGTCTGAAATTACTAAGGTGCAATATGGACATATAAAATAGTGTTCACAAAATTTACAGACTGAAAGGCTTACACACAGGAACAGTGTCCTCCATGAAACACGCAGTATGTTCTCTCTGTCTGTCTACCTGTCTGCCTTTATCTCACATATATACACACATATCCAAAACCTAAACCTCATTCCTTTTTTATTTTTTTTTTTTTTTTAAAGCAGACTGGAACTCAAAAGAGAACAGGAATTCATACATACATGGGCTTTTATTGAAAGGGGACTGATTTTTCTTTCTTATTCTTTCCTCCTTTGTATTTTGTGCCTTCCTGACCTTGCACATGGACTTTCCCACTTAGTCTCGCAATGTTCAGTTCCCTCTATTGACTACATGAAAAATCTGAGCACTCGAGGTGATAGGACTGTTTCGCTGATATAAGTCTCCAACTATTTTGGAAATCCAAGGTCTAAAATGATCTCTCAAATAAAGGGTTTACACACTAAGTGGTCTTTTCTGAGATTTTCCGTAGTAAATATCATGGTAACATCTGGCTGTAGGAGAGCAGGGCATTCGGTAAGCAAAGCAGAGAGATCACAGTATCACAGTATCACAGTACTACAAGGTTGGAAAGGACCTCTGAGATCATCAAGTCCAACCTATAACCCTACACTAACACCAACACTAACACCAACCCATCATCTAAACCATGGCACTCAGTGCCTCATACAGTCTCCCCTTAAACACCTCCAGGGTCGGCGACTCCACCACCTCCCTGGGCAGCCCATTCCAATGGCCAATCACCCTTTCACTGAAGAACTTTTTCCTCACATCAAGCCTAAACTTTCCCTGACGAAGCTTAAGACCATGCCCTCTAGTTCTGCCACTGGCCACCTGAGGGAAGAGACCAACTCCTGCCCGACTACAACCTCCTTTTAGGTAGTTGTAGAGAGCAATGAGGTCTCCCCTGAGCCTCCTCTTCTCTAGACTAAACAGCCCCAACTCCCTCAGTTGCTCCTCATAGGGCTTGTGCTCCAGCCCCTTCACCATCTTCGTTGCCCTCCTCTGAACACATTCCAGTATCCTAACATCTTTCCCAAACTGGGGGGCCCAGAACCGGACACAATATTCAAGATGAGGCCTGACTAGTGCCGAGTACAGGGGGACAATAATGTCTCTGGTCCTGCTCACTACACTATTCCTGATGCAGGCCAGAATGCCATTGGCCTTCTTGGCCACCTGGGCACACTGCTGGCTCATGGTGAGCTTCCTGTCAACCAGCACTCCCAGGTCCTTTTCTGCCTGACTACTCTCCAGCTACTCTGTCCCCAGTCTATAGCTCTGCATGGAATTGTTGTGTCCAAAATGAAGTAGCCGACATTTGGACTTATTAAACATCATCCCATTAGTATCAGCCCATCTCTCCAATCTGTCCAGGTCCCTCTGTAGGGCCATCCTACCCTCTAACAGATCGACTCTTCCTCCAACTTGGTATCATCTGCAAACTTGCTGATGATGGACTCAATCCCCTCATCCAGATCATCAATAAAGATATTAAACAGGACAGGATCCAATACCGATCCCTGGGGGACACCACTGGTGACCGGCCGCCAACTGGATGAAACACCATTGAGATAGAATGGACCTCAGCAAAGACAGCAGCAGGTCTTTCAGAGGTTATAGTTCTCACACTTCCTTTCCTCCAAGTATTACACTGTTTCAGAGGAAACTATTTCTTGAACAATTTCTATGACATTTACTTTTCTCCACATCCAGGAACAATTTCATCTTTGGTCCAGCCTATTCTGGGCCAATTTTATGAAGATTAATACAAGGTAGGGAAGAATTTCCCCTGCAACATTTCTGTTATTTTATGGAAACTTTGGTCTTCTTGTGATAATTCATATTTTGTCTCGGGGATCATTAACAGATATGTTAACTCTAAGTGATAACTGATTAAATTTTGTTTAAGTTTGTGACTACAAAACAAAGCATGCTGGTACGTAACATGAATTTTAATGATGTCACAGCACTAGTAAAAGATGAGGAAGATAATTTAATTTGCTTTCTCTGAAAGGTCAGTTCTCTTGAGATGAAATTTCCCCTGAGGGTGCCAATGCCCCTCACTCTTTCTTTCTTGCTTTTTCTTGTTCCTTGGAAAGTGAATATTTATATTTAAAAATAAGTATCTGGGCTTTTTCTCCTCGTTTCTTGTTGTTCTTTTGGAACAGCAGTGTCAAAGAGGAAAAAAAAAAGAATACCAGATATTTAATTTTTGAAATCCAAGACCATAAATGTTTTAAAAATATGCTTCTTGGTATTTTAGTTACTTATGTCTGCATATGTTTCACCTGAGCAGTTAAGCATTTTATGGAATCTGGAAGCACAAATACAATAATTTTCTGGAACCTTTTTACATGTGTACCTTTGAATATGGCAGAACAGACGATAATGAGTAGGATCATTCCATTTTTCTATTAGACATAAAGAATTTCCTTTGGGAAGGTATTAACCATCTCTGGCAAGCGCTGAGTTCCTCCTGTTTGATTCCAGCCAGTTTGATTTTGCAGTACACCATTTTGTAAGAGACCCTTAAAACTTCAAACCCCAGGGATCAAAATAATATCTTTTATTTTTATGTCAATCAACATATCTGAACCACAGTAAATTAATTTATAGTTATTTTACAGCCACCGTTTGGGGCTTGATAAACTTTACCATACAAAATATTCTACAGATATCTTGGGAAAATCTAGACGCTAATGCTTGGATTCATCTCATGTAAATAACTGTTGACCAGAAATGCTTTCCTTTAATGATTTGTATTTTCACCTCGTTAGGACAATATTATTTAGATGGGTTCTGCTTAGGGGCAGCTATATTCAGACTGTCCTGAGCTGTTCCTTGTTTTGTAAGGAGGCGTTGCAAAGTTACTTAATGTATAATAAATGAGAGTACTATAAATGTGATGGTGACATAAATAAATACTTGAATCATCTGAATGAAGGCTGATTTAACTGAAATTAAATAGGAAGCTAAATAAACAAGGAACAATAGCAAAGAATCTTTCCAAAGTTCATTGTCTTATGAATGAAGCTAGCTGAACTGAGGAAATGAGGAACCTGAATGAAGAGCAACTCTGGAATTCATTCAAGTAGTATGGTTTGGAAAAAAGGAAGAATCTATCTCCCTAGAATACGGGTTAGGATGTAAGAGGAATAATGACAATAAGTAGAGATGGGTTGAAAATATAAAGACTTGAATAATCATCTCGATGGATTTAAGATTGATTAGAGAATGTGAAATACAGGACTTGCAAAGGAAAATGAACTGAAGCTGGCCCAAGTGTGGAGCAGGTTTATTACAGTGATCAAAACGACTGAGAACCTGTCATAGGAGAGGACATGAGAAAACAAGGTTTGTTTGCCCAAGAAAAATGAAGACTTAGAAGGATATGATGGTTGTCTATGAATAAATGAAGGGAGAATTCACCAAGGAGAGACATGAGCTATTTAAGCTAACACCACTGTTGGCATAAGAATAAATAGGGTAGGTTGGCTGTGAACAAATTTAAGCTGAAAAGAAAATGAAGAAGATTACAAATTGCTAGAGCAGTGAGGTTTCAGAAGAGCGTTTTAGTGAGGGTGATGGGGAAAACAGTCCTTTCCAGTGAGGAAATCAGTAAATTTATGCACATAATTATGCCATATAGAGTCTATAGGGGCAGAAGACTGGTTTTCTTTATCAGAAGGTTTCTGCTTTTCTTTATCAGAAGGTTTCTTCTTTTCTGTATCCCCATGTTGCTACTGGAGAAATTAATGACAACTGAATAAGCAAAAAAAAAAGTAGCACATGACCATGTAAAAAGCATTATTTGTGTCAACTAATCATTTAAATATTACATCCTAAATTCTGGGTTTTTTTAACTTCTATCTGCTTGACTTACAAGTTTAACAGCTTTCATTTGTTTTCCGGGGATTTTTCTTGTGTTTGATACTTGAAGAGTAAAACATTAAAATCTTTGTGAAAAAAAAAAACCAAATACAAAACCAAAATACAAATAAAGCATCCTACCATCAACCTGTTCACAGTTCTATTTGCAAAAACATCATGAGCATTACATACATACTAATGCTATGTATTTTTGGAGATATGTTCCACATATGTATTTGTTGTTGAGTCATATGTGTGCAAGGGTGTAGAGCCACATCTCAAACCCCTTGGAGTACTGCCTATACAAGCTCTTGGTGGGACTGACAGAATGATATCTAAAGTATATGCTTTCAGATACTTCTACTTGTGAATCTGAGATTAAGGTAATGTATTTTTCTGATGTTAGTTTAGGACATAAAGTCTAATTGTTAGGTAATTCCTGGTAGTTAGTGCCAGCAATAACAGCAACTACTTCTTAGAAAAAAAATTTAATGTACATGTTTGTCTGTTTTTCCAAAATCAGTGTTTAAATAAAACCTGATAAGGTTAAAATCTTTGATTTAATCATCTATTTAGGGAAAAGAGTTAAGAAATCTGGTCCTTTTCAGAGGAAGGTTTTTTGTGGCGTTCTTTTATTTTCTCCTTTCTTTTTTTTTTTTTTTCTTCTTGGGAGAAACATACTCATAACTGGTTGACTTGACTCATGCCTACAACAGATCTTTTCTTCTACCTCTGTTAATTTTGCCTGTCTAAAACTCTGATGCTTTGAGACAACAGTCACTCTTACTTTCTTTCCTTCTTTCCTCCCATTATCGTCGTTCTTCCTTAGCCTGATACTCACACATCTTTCCTCCTGATCTACTTTACCTCCTCTGTCATTTGAGTTATATGCTATAGTTTGGAAAATTGCAAAAAAACACTCAAAAGAGAAAAAAGTTGGCAAAAAAGTTTGGATAAAAAGGAATAATTGCAAGATCTGGATGTTTTCTCCTACATGATAAACCTGTTCTCTAAAAATATTAAATCATCAGAAATTATTTCTTTATCATTTCTAGCAAGCCTCCTTCCCAGAACTCCATTGTTTTCTTACTTGAAGGGTAGTATACACACAAATGCACATGGGTACACATGAATGCGTATAAGTGTGCAAATATTTTTCAAACAAAACAAAAGGGTCTATACTGGAACAAATAGTATTTCATATCTTCATCAACGATTCTAACAGAGTGGTATATAGTACACCCTCAGCAAGTCTGCAGATAAGACCAGGCTGACTGGTGCAGCTGGTTGACTTGAGTGAAGGGGTAACATCAGAGGGGCTTTCAAGCTTAGTGGTGGGTTCAGGTGAACGTCAGGAAGTTTAGCAAGGCCCAGTACAAGGTCCTGCACTTAGTCTGGGACAATCTTCAATATAATATAGACACGAGTAGAAGAGGGAGCTGGAGGAGGGTGTGATTCAATGGAGAGCAGCCTTATGGAGAAGGACTAGGGGATAATAATGGATGAAAAAATGGATACGAGCAAGAATTGTTCTGTTTAAAAAAAAAGCCAAAGACTTGTTAGAGCGGGTGCAGGGGATAGCCATTAAAATTACCAGAAGGCTAGAACATCTCTCCTATAAAGAAAAGCTGAAAGAGTTGGTGTTTTGTCAATCTGGAGAAGTGTCCAAGGAGATATTATTGTGGCATTTAAGTATTTAAAGGGGGCTTAAAATAAAAATAGACTTTTTATCAAGGCCTGTAGTGACAGGACAAGGGGCAGTAGTTTTAAGCTGAAAGGGGAAAAATTTAGATTGGGCATGAGGAAGACTACTTATTGTTATGAGGGTAGTGAGACAGTGGAACAGGTCACCAAGAGAAGTTGTATGAGACCTATGTTCAAGATTAGGTTGGATGAAGCTTTGAGAAGACTGTTTCAGCAAAAGATGTTCCTGCCCATGAAAAAGGGTTGAACTACATGATCTTTAAGGTTCTTTTGGACCCAAACCATTGCACAATTTTGCAATTCTAGGAAAAGAACCACTTTGAGATTTATACAGTTGAATAGGGCAAAACCTGTAAGTTTTGACTGAAACAAAGTATGAAAATTCCACTGAAAAACTCATAGCAATTTGTCAGAAATATATTCCACTCCTTTGAGATTTGGGAGGGGATTTTGTGTATGTGTATTCTGTTTGGCTGTTTGAGGGTTTTTTAATCGGTATTTTTTAAAATTATATAAGATTTCATGAGAGTAGTTTCTTATACACTGTTTCTTCAGACAACATTTCCATTAACATGTGACATACAATTTATGCATATGACAGATCTATTGTTAGTTTCACAATGCCATCAGTGTTTTGAAAGGATATAATAAACATTAGTGGCAGCCTGAGAAATGCACAGTTAAGCGTGCAGTAAATGTCTTACATGTCGCCATTGAAATCCCTCACAGACACAGAAAAGCTATCCAATTTTTAAGAGACTGAGAGGAAATAAGGATAAAATAGAAGATAAATCTGCCTCTGCCTGTTCCAGTATTCAGCTGCTGGTACTGAACACCACACTGAATCCCACATCCTGATTTCCATATATGCAGCTCAATTTTTGTGTGCCATGGATGAAAGGGGGCAGCAAAAGTAAGGAAGAGATGTCTGGTAATGCTCAGTCTTTAGCCATTTTTGTGACTCAGCTTTCTCTGTTCTGCTGTAGAGACTTAATGGTAAGGAAGACTCAGAGTTTTGTTTAAGTTGAAGAAGTGAATTTTACATTTTACAAACCTGAGAAGTAAAGAAGAGGATAGAGTAGATCAATGGGAAGGTGATCTGCTGCAGAGCTTTTGACTTCCATATCATTTTTTCTGTATATAAGCTTTTCCATAACATCTTAAATACACTGCTCCATCCTTCCAAACTCATTTCACAAATCCTGTCTCTCCGGTCTGTGTCGTGCTAGACATAAAATGTTGAATAGGGGATTTAGTTCGATATGGAACACATGGAACAGCACCACGTTTATTGTTTACTACAGGTGATGACAATGTACCTTCAAATGCTGCGCTTCTAAAGTAATAATGAGAGATATGCTCCATTGTTCATGATATGATGTATTTTACAACTTTTTGTTCCATTGTCTTTCCTCCTCCCTCCTTATGCTACTTGCCCTGTGCCAGTGTCTCTTGACTTGGCCTTGTAACATTTTTGTATGTGTCAAGTTCCAGGTATCTTCAGGCCTGAGAAGTCTGAATAGCTGGAGGTAATTACCCTTAATTTACAGAACAAGGTTAACCACGATACATGCAGTCTTGAAGATAACAGGTCTGCAGGGGTTTGTAAGACCTTCCAAGACTGTTAAAGTCAGGATTTTAAGGTCTGCTGCTCTTCTCCTTAACCGAGGGTCTGGACATTGAATAGGATCTTGAATTTACATTTGTCCCTTAAAAGGTCTGCAAGACAATGACAAAAATTAAGCAGTCTGCATGCTCTCAGAAGGAGAAGAGTTGTGTGTTTTCCAGTTATGGTGTGTCTTTCATTT
Organism: Tapera naevia; assembly: GCA_033556795.1. Classification (NCBI taxonomy): domain Eukaryota; kingdom Metazoa; phylum Chordata; class Aves; order Cuculiformes; family Neomorphidae; genus Tapera; species Tapera naevia. Next base: position 615,845 of record JAUMJJ010000480.1, read on the forward strand.
GCAGTGGAATTGGTGGAAAGGTATTATACTGAATTTTCTCTCAAGGCGTGGGAGAACTCTAAATGATCAACAAATACCACATTTATGGTAGTAGCTGAATGTTTCAAAATCCTTTTTTCTGGCACTGGGGCTAACTGGTACAAACAACCAACATCTCTATTTAATTCCTTAGTGTGCATAAATTTTATAGTTAAAAGTATTTAACTCTTTTTATTTTCATTTGGTCTGGCTGTTAAATTAGAAGACCAAGACAATGAAGACCACTTTTTTTTCACCTCTTGTTGGCATGTTTTCGGGGTTGGTGTTCTGAATTTTTTTGCAACATGGAAACAGGAAGGTAACTTGGCTTTGTGGCTAAAATCCCAATTAAACTCTTCTGTCTATGTCAAACTCCGCATAGATTTCAGTTCAAACTAAGTTGTTTTCCTCAATTTTCACATACTAACCTAAAATGTTGAATTCAGTTGCTTCAGCCAGTAGCAAGAGACAAATATTTGCAGGGGACTGGTCAAACCACAGGCTTCCAAAGAAGCAGTAGCTGTGATGAATCCAGCCCTGAAGTCCACCAGCATCTCAGTTTGCTGTCTAGAAAATTGAGGAAGTTTTTGTTTGGTTGGTTTTTTTTTAATCAACATTTGCACAAACAAGGTAGAATTTGTAAAACATAGAATAGGTATTTTTGCCCTACAACAAGTTTCTAGTCCATTTTGATTAGCATTCCTGTTGTGTATGTGCATAAAGAAATGCTGCCAAAGAGTTGCTACATGACAAAGACTGAAAGTAAGAAAATCACTAGCAATCTGATCATAATATTATCTTTCAATTTATGAAACTTAATTTTTTTATAAAATAGGCAAATTTTGCTGGTGATTCTTAAATACAAACTCTCTGCTTTATGTCATTTAACAACCCTTACTCTTTTTTATAAACTTCTTTTTACATACACTACATATGTAAATAAATTTTGTTAACTGCTCTGATATCTGTATTTACTTTAATGATGTGTGAATATTTCAGCACAAAAAACACAGATCTCCATGAAGACCGTTTGGAGTCACTAAAAGCTAAATTGTCTGTCTTCTGTCCGTCTCTTTCTGCTAATACAGTACTTGCTCACAAAATAAGCATGAAGAAAGAGATGTTGAATGTGTGGACTGCAGACAGCCTGTTCCTGACTGAGGTGAAGAGGAGCTGCATCACCATTTCAACCACCATTCTTATCACCTGCAGATTTAAAAAATGAAATCTTGTACATATGACAAAGACAGATTCATGCTTACCTTTGTCCATGAAAGAAAGGCAAGCAAAGTAAGGTTGGGATGGAGACAGGGCAAGAACTAAAGAAAAGTTTTCTAATAAATTCGACTCCAGATATTATGCAGATCCATAAAAGAAATGTTACATCCCAGCAAGACACAGTCACTGTGAGCAGCTAAACTTTTTGTCCCTCCAAAAAAGTGGAGGCAAACAAACCTCTTGCTCTTAAGGCTTGGGCTAAGATTTTGAACACACATAAATGGGGAGACAAATCCTATCAGAAGGGACATAAGTGACAGGATTCTTCAAATTAAACATAAACACTTACAGCACAGACACTGAATCTCAAGTTAAGATACTCTTTGTTCCCATTAAAGGCAATAAAGGGAAACAAGCACCTATAATATATATCCCACCTATCCTTAAGAAGATGTTTAAACAAATCACATGTAGAAGAAACTGTCAATCTATTTTCTTTCTCTGTTAACCATGGAGCTCACTCAGCTAGCTTACATTATGCATCTGCTTTGCAGATATAAGATCATAGAGGAGTGACTCCAGCGTAGAACGTCTTTTCTGTACACAGGAAGAGCAAGACTGAAGATAACTCCAAGTTGCCTGGGACATGACTTAATCCATGCTGAACAAAAGGAAGGGACAGTTGAATGCCACATAGAGCACCAAGCAAGTCTGTGCCCTGCCACCATAGGGGTGACAGCTCACACCTCATCTATGCCTAGAGACATGTCCAGAAAAATATTATATTAGGAATAAATAAATTTGAAGACAAGTTCATACTTGTTTCTAACCAGAAATGAGAGATTAATCTTGATAACCATAGTCCGTTGTTAGACATGATGATGAAAGGCTTTTAAAGTCTAGCCCTTGCAGTCTAAAACAAGGCTGCTATAAGTTTCTCTGCCTGTAACCTTTTAATGGTATTGCCATGTATTTATGAAATATGTTAATTCTTCTGTGATACAGTGCTTTTGACAACATAGGTAGCATCTATCCTTTGTTTGTGTCTTAACAGATTCATTCCAAGTTTTAGACCAGTAAGAGTAATATGTCAGAAGGACTGCAGCTTTTTACAATATTGAAACCTTGTTAGGGTAACTGCATTTAATTGTCTCCCCAGATTCTTTTATAGTTTTAATGGCGCTGAAACCTTGGAGATTTCTGGACACATTGTTAATAAATCTTGAAATATAAATATTTTATGGGTTTCAGAGATACCTTACAAATATCCCTGTGCTCTGAAATACTCTGTAAGGTGTATATTCGTACTGCATTTTAATGACTAACTACTCAACTTCGAAGACTACGATCTATTATTGTTTCTTATTATCAGAGTTAACTCAAGTGGTTGTAATGAAAATTTTGGTGTTGTAGGTATGAGATTAAACACAGGCTGATGCAAATATTGCCTACAGCATTCTAGCAGGTTTCTTTCTAGTTACATAACAATAATCCTGTTTGTGTCCTTTTTTAAATGACTTCTTCACAACAGGGCTGACAGAGGGTCATTGGGGGAATTTGTTGTTTGGGTTTTTTTGTTTTGTTTTGGTCTTTTTAATTAAAATAGATGAAACTATTAACATCTCTTAATGCAGTTTGTACAGATTTGAGGTTGTTTTAATCCCTTAATATTTTTACAATTTCTATTTACAGAATAAAACCAATAATAATAGCAATTAAAATAAGAATTATATAGTAAGTAAAAAAACCTATCAAAGATGACTAAAAATTAATTGGAGAATAAAAAATCTGAAAAGGAAGGGGAAGGGGGAAGAGGAAAGGGGAAAGGGGAAAGGGGAAAGGGGAAAGGGGAAAGGGGAAAGGGGAAAGCGGAAAGGGGAAAGTGAAAGGGGAAGGCGAAAGGGGAAGGGGGAGGGGAAGGGAGAAAGAGAAAGAGAAAGAGAAAGAGAAAGAGAAAGAGAAAGAGAAAGAGAAAGAGAAAGAGAAAGAGAAAGAGAAAGAGAAAGAGAAAGAGAAAGAGAAAGAGAAAGGAAGAGTAAATTTAATGTTAATGAATTTTAGGCCAAATAATTAACACAAGTTCCTTATAACAAAACTCTTTTGTTTTCCTTTCAGCACTTTGTTTAATAACTAAATCATGCATTGTGAAATTTAAGAATACTCTATTTCTCCTGTTTTTTTGGTACCTTCCTTTCGATTCCTTTCCCCTACCGTGTACTTACCCATTTCGCTTCATGCCTCATTAGGGCGCCGAGTCTAAACAGCCAGCGGGATGTGCCTGGCCTGCGTATGAGCATCCCTGCACCATTGTTCTGATCGCTAGTGCTGCTCCCTCTCTCCCCTTTGAAGCTGCTCCAAAGGAACTTTATCCCTCTGTTCCAGCTGCCATTTCATTAAGCCCTTGCTTCACAGGATTTTCCACAACCATTGACACATCAGAGCAAGGATGAAACCATTAAAATAATGAAGGGGAAAAAAAAAAAGAGAGGGGAGCAGTTCTGAAGTGAAAATTGAAAAGAATACAAGGTTATTTAAAAAATAAAAAGCCAGGTATAACCCTTTTTTCTTTCTTCCTTTCTTTCTTCTTTTCTTCCTTTCTTCCTTTCTACCTTTCTTCCTTTCTTCCTTTCTTCCTTTCTTCCTTCTTTCTTCCTTTCTTCCTTTCTTCCTTTCTTCCTTTCTTCCTTTCTTCCTTTCTTCCTTTCTTTCCTTTCTTTCCATACTTTGCTTTCTTTCTTTTTTCCTTTCCACCTACTTCTCCTTTCCGTTTTTTCTTCTCTCTGTTCCTTCTTCCCTCATAATCTAATTTCTTTGCCTACTTTTGCCCTCCTAAAAGCTTCACAAACACACATATACACATATATGCAAACACAGACATTCAATCACGATTTGAGGGCATCTTGTAATTGTCTCCAGATCTGCTTCTCATTCCTTTCATCAAAGATGAGGACTCCTCTTTTGAAGAGGTCAATGAGCAGAAATTTTGATATCTAGAAGACTTGATCTTCCCAAGCTGAGTGCTGAAGCCCAGGTGAGGGGTTTTTTTTTGTCAGAACTCAAAATTCTTCATGGATGGTGAAAGCAAAAACACTTATGTTTGAGCTTCTCTCAATTTCTTTCATGTCTTCAGAAGGAAACAACTCACCTCACAATCCGTTTTTGGAAAGGACTAGAGCTACATATGAGTGTTCAGAAGTGGTAAAATGTAGTTTTAAGTGGCACACCATGACAAACAACATTTGCAAAATTTTTTACTGGGTATTCAGGAAAACTGGTTTGTTTAATCCTGAATGCCAATCACCTCTATTACAGCATCAGCATTTTCTGAGGGTTTCAGCTGAGGTAGTGGGACACTACAGTTATTTGTTCTGTGTAATTATTCAAACTACTGTCTACAAAAATACTAGAAATAAGTCATGACTATGTATGTAGGCTTTTTTATTGTTAAATTGTTTGACCTTAAGCTCCTTTAGATATGTATGTGTGTGTATGCTTATGTGTGAATATATACTCTTGTGTTTTTCCATGTGGGTATGTCTGAACAGTTTCTGTTCAGCTTGCAGTGTTGCATTATATTTAATTTTCATTTTTTAAGACTCACTTTGTTTCAGTAATGGTGAAAACTTTATTTTTTTCCCTTTTTTTCTTTTTTTTCCTATCACAATCTCCTTTTTTCTGTTCTTTCTTTTTTTTTCCAGCAGGCACATCTGTCCTTTGGATGAATTTATTTCCTCAATCTCATGGTGTAATATTGTATTTCAGTTGTCACTTTTGATTTATCATTACTTTAAACATTAAATCTTCCTTTGCATTTTTATTGGTTTCATTAAAAACATTCTGCTCGTCTTTTCATTTATAACCTATATCAAGGGAAAAAAAAAAGAACAAAAAACCATCCCAGCTTCTGCCTCTCTGCTTTCCCCTCCTCTGTTATGTTCAGGATGTTCTCTTTCAATTTCTCCCATTTTTCCAGGTGATATAGTCAAAGAAATCCACATGTGAATAAAAAAAAATAAATTTGAGAGTTAGATCTTTTGTTACAAACAGAGTTTGTAAAAACATTTATTAAATCTAATAACTTTTGTGTTTAATGAGGCACAGAGCATATGTCAGAAGTATGGTATCCAAAAGGCAGAAGCACTGAATAGTTTATCTGGCAAATGTGTTACACAAGGTTTGACCCTTAAATTGTGCATTGGGAGAGATAAATAGGGTAATCAAAAGCACTCCCTTACAGTCACATGAACTTGAAGCCATCTGGTCAAGGCAAAAATAAATCAGTAATGCAACTGGAAATTATCTGTAAAGACCATTGGGGATTGATTGAAGCATTACTACTGTCTCTTTTGTATCAGAGAATAGGAAGAAAAAAGAAAAAAACCCAAAAACCTAAAAGACCAAAACAAGAAAACTGCTTGTAAAGATGAGTAAAGTGACCCTAATTAACACAAAAGCCAAGAAATCAACCATCTTTCTTCTTTTCTTTTTTTTTTTGTCTTTTACCTTTTTTTTCTTATACCTGGAAGGAAAGATTGTGATTGAAGATGATCCATATTTCTAACAAAAACCATGAAAATTCTTCTTAACTCCGACATTATACATTTTTGTCATTACTTATCAAAGATAAATTCAATAGAGAAAACATTTCACAGCTTAAGACATCAACAGGAAAAATGTTAGTTAACTTTCTATTTTTTTTAATAAAAATATTGACTTTGTCCCTTGGATAATTTGGAGACGACATTATGTTGGGTGTAAATGTGAGTCTGCTTGAGGGTAGGAAGGCTCTACAGTGGAATCTGGAGAGGCTGGATCAATGGGTCAAGGCAAACTGGATGAGGCTCAGTAAGGTCAAGGGACGGGTTCTACACTTGGGCCAAAACAACCCCCATGCAATGCTACAGGCTTAGGGATGAATGGCCGGAAAACTGGCCAGTAGGAAAGGACCAGACGGTATTGGTTACTAGCTGGTTGAATACTAGCCACCATTATGCCCAGGTGTGCAAGAAAGCCAACAGCATTCTGGCTTATATCAGAAATGGTGCAGCCAGCAGGAGCAGAAAATCGATCACCCATCTGTACTTGGCACTGCTGAGGCTACATCTTGAATACTGGGCTCAGTTTTGGGCCCTTTGTTACCAGAAAAACCTTGAGGTGTTGGAATGTGTTCAGAGAAGGGCAACAAATGTTGTGAATGATCTGGACCACAAGTCTTATGAGGAGCAACTGAGGGAACTGGGATTGTTTAGACTGGAGAAGAAGACGGAGGAAGAAGAATGAAAGAAGAAGAGGGAGACCTTATCACTCTCTACAACTACCTGAAAGGAAGTTGTAAGTGAGGTGCGTGTTGGCCTCTTCTCCCAAGTAACAAGTGACAGGACAGGAGAAATTGGCTTCAAGTTGCATCAGGGGAGGTTTAGATTGGATAATAGGAAGAACTCTTCACCAAAAGGGTTGCTGGGCATTGCCACAGGCTGCCTGGAGAAGTGGTGGAGTCGCCAGACCTAGAGGTATTTTAAAGCTGTGTAGCTGTGACACTTAGGGACATTGTTTAATAATGAACTTGAACGTGTTTACTTTAAGGTTGTACTTCATGATCCTAACAGTCTTTTCCAACTTAAATGTCCTTCTGTGAAGGTTTTTGGAACTTTGCTGGAGTTGATTATTTAAATCAACTAAACAAATCCCTGGTATAAGTCTTCAGCCTTTCTATGCTCAAATCCATGCTGAATTTAATCCTGTAAATTTTGTTGTTAACTCTGTTGCGTTTTTTATTTTTTCATAACCATGCTTTGACTTCCCCTTCCACATCTGTACACAGAAATACAACATGACACATCTAAGGAGCAACAAAACCAAACATGATTCAAACTATAACATAGAAAACTTCAAAATCTCATTTTTCTTCCTTTGAGTGAAAAAACAAAGACTAGGCAACAGAGGCCTTTATTCGGTGAGAATGTTTGCAGAAATTAAATGAAAGTTTTTGCGACTGTCCTTAATTCATACCTTCATTAAATTATAAATAGCAATATTTTAATCAGTTGAATGTTTTTTTTTTCCCATCACCATGAAAGTTAGTAGATGTTAACAGTTACAAACTTGATGTCAGATTCAAAACTTTCTGTATTTTGCATAGTTTATCTTCCAGCAGAATTGTGCTGCTGAGGAGGACGTTTCCTGTAAGGCTGCTAGGCTGAAACAACCCTTCAGTCTGAAGATAAGTTATTTCTGAAAAAGTGTAGCTGGATTATGTTCAATCCAACTGGCTCAGGTAGGGATAGCAGCACAGGAACAACAGGCAAGAGCTTACATTATTCTCTCAAGAAAATATCCTTCATCCTGGATGAGTTTTATGATTCACAGTGATCTCACTGTCTCAGCTGCAAAACTACATCACTTCAGCAAATACGTTTAAAGTTGTTGTGTCTATACTGGTTGAGGAGACTAAAGTACAGACATGTTCTGAAAGGCAAAGTATGTTACAGTTTCTATTTTTTACCCTTTTTGGGACCTTCATGGTGGCCTAGTGTTAGTAACCCAACCATCCCTGTTACTTACTGCATCATTTTTTTTTATGTATCCTGCACTTTCTTTGGATGGGTAGTGTCTCAGCTATTGCTTCCATATGGGTCCTAACACAGTCAGACCTTTGTAACCTTTGGATCTTTCTTAGATGTTAAAACTGTAGGCATAAAACTATGAAGAAGAAAGTAAAATCTATGACCGTAAAAAGATTCATATATCCTTCCTTCATGTATAATGAATACTGGCTTCTACTGAGGATTTTCTTTCTATTACTCTGCAATACTTTATTCTTCTGAATAAGCCTATTACGTGAAGATTGAAACATTAGGATTAATTACACCAAATGCTGGCGTAAACCCTAAGGAAAAACATACATCTCTCGTACAGTCCAAATTCCATGGAGATGTCTTGAAAATATTGACTTTGAGAGTTTTTGCTGTTTGACTGATTGCATCAGTAGTCCAAAACCCTTTAATAAGTATCATTTTGTATACATACACAAGTGTGCATGTGTGTGTGTGTGTGTGTGTGAATACATATATGCCTTCCCAGATAAGACAAAAAGATTTACTGAGGCTAAATTAGAGCTCATGTTTCCAAAGAGCTTGGCTCTTTCATCATGATGCTTTTGTCTCGATTATTTCTGGATTCTCTCCATCCCCTCTCCCATCCACTTTCTTTTTTTGCAATAAAGCCTGTGTTTGATCTCCCTGTAAATAAACCAAGCATCAGGAAGTAACTAATGGATCCATCATGGGAGCTTGAAAATAAAGTTGAAAAAATTACTTACACAGTTCATTCAGCCAGAGGGTCTGTTTGTTTTGTTGCTGAAGGTTGTGTAAATTTAGCTGGTGATAGGCAAAACTTCATAGATTGTAGCAGGAGATTTTCAAAGACACAGAGGGGAGAGAGGTATCCTGTTCCCCTTGACTGTCATTAGGGGCTGAGTGTTTCACTTGCATTTGTGACTTTGAAACTCAGCTCCTAGGTAGATTTAAGGCCTGAAGCAACCATTAGATTCAGATTGCCTTATCTGCTGCATGAAACAGGCCAGAGCTTTTCACCTAATAATGCCTGCATAGAGAAGACAAATTGTGATGGAACAAGAGAACCTAGGGTGCTGCTAACGTTTCATACACAATCTTGTTAACTAGCATACAACCATAGTAAACACATCTTCCTTCTTCATCCCACCCCTTAACCCAAATACTTTTTGTACTAAGAAGTACAGTCCCTTTCGGGTCTCAAAATCTGAAGGCAAAATATGCCACTACCTGCTCATCTCAATTCACTTTGAATCACCTGTTTAGATGCAAAAGAATCCAGGTAGTCTTCTCAGCTGGTAAAATCATTCAGATTTTCTTCTTCTGAATGGATGGATGAAGTACCAAGACACACTAAAAAACATAACTCTGAATATATGCAACAAAGAAGTGTAAAATAATATAGCTTCTATCTTGGTATTCATAGGCCCAGAGGGCAACAAAGAGGACAAACTATATGCTTTGAAACAATCAGTCCATTTTGAATGCAATATAGCTCTCTGTCTACAATGTCATGTCTTCATTATTATCATTGTACCTATACACGTAGAAAATTCTCTTTCCTGAGCAATCAATGGATTTATGTATCCACCTATGGATCTACCTAGTATGACACTGATTGGTGTCACTATGCATAAACACTATTGCTTATTTTTTCAGTTTTAAATGTATTTCTGTGTTCCATAATCTCCTTATTTTATTTGAGTATATTTAAAGGAATTTTTCTGCTGCCTCATTAGAGAATAATTTCTGGAAAAGTATCATACTTAAGACAAGAAGTAATACTCTGGAGTCTAAAATGAGTAAGAGGAAAACAAGCTGATTTATGTTAAGGAATACAGGACTTGAAAATATACTCTATAGTGAAATAAATTTTGCAATACACAATAATATCCTTGCTTTCCCCTGATGTGCATTATGGTAATATTATGAATATGTCTATATAGTTCTGTAGTCCTTGGAGAAACCCACCAGAGACAAGTTCCCACAGACCTTAACACACTCAGAATGGGGCAATATCTGCCCTTGGGATGGGCAGGAAAGAAAATAAAGTATCACTAGCAGTTTAAGGTCACTCTGAAAACAATAAATTTGTAGAGCTAAGAGGGTAGTGCAGGTATTCAGTCACATTGATTAGACTAGTTATGATATTTTACTCATGAGGCTGTTCTTCAGGCCATGAAGCATATGCAAAAGATGCATGAAAAAAAGTTCTTAAAGATAGAAATACGGCCAAATATCAGTTTAGCTTTTGACACAGTTGTCTTGTCTAATAAGAGCTAATGAATGCTGCAAGTGAGTGTGTGGGGCTGAGGGATGGTAATGGAAAAGGAAGAGAGGGAGTTACGTTATGAGAAGGAAGGACTTTCATGGGAGCAATATGTCTTACAATCTAATTGCTCTGTGTTTTATAGAATTTGATCATTAGGGTATCCTGCTTATGGTACCGCAGAGATGTAATGGTGAAATAAAGCAAGAGGCTATTAAACAGAAAGTTTAAATATAGCTACAGGGACAGATACTTCATGACAACTTGACAGATGTCTTGGAGTGATCACTGGTTCCTTCATCACTAATTACAAAATCATTTGTCTTAAGGAAAGGACAAAAGAGAAGTAATTATGAAAAACATGATTCTTAGGGGATAAAAAAAGATAACATCAGTTTAAAACATTGAAGCGATCATAACCATTTAGAATCATTATTAGTTTGCTTGAGCCAATGACAGCTTGGTTTTCGAAGCCAGTGGGAACAGAGATTCCTATGCCGAAGAGAAGAAAACATTCAATTTCTTGTTATGCTAAACTTATCCTCAGACTCCAGAGATTTCTTTGATGAACAGTTCATTAAAATTTCCAACCACAGATGAATTTGAGCTAAAATACACAAATGTTTTAATTATACATTCCTTTTTAATTACACTAATGACTTGTAATGTGTTTATGTTGGTTTAGAGTTTAATTTCTTCTCTTAGATTAGGTGGTTGACTTAAGGATTGTGCTTTCCAGTAAAATACCATTATTCATCAATGTTTGATCATGAGTTAATCCAAAAATATTAAAGCGTTGCAATCCTTAGAGGAATAGTAATGCACACACATATACAAGTACAATTGCATTTTCTTTTCTTGTGCTTAGGGGCAGTTAAACCTTTGCAACACTGCACAGCAAGGCACAAGTGCCAGTGGACCAAAGCAACACTGGGAAATGTGCTACTGTTAAGGCTGTAGGCACAGGGATGTAAACCCCACTACTTCTAGGAGTCAGCTATGCTTGGATGACTGGGTACTCAGAAAGAAATACAGTAGAAAGAGAGAATATTTGTCTTTTATACTGTTTTGGGCAATTATTTCTTAATCATAGCCAGTCTCCGCATTGTATATAGTGTACAAGAATAACCTATAGGTGCTTGCCAAGAGTTTTATGATTTTAAAGTCATTTGGAATCTGATCTAAACTCTTTGTTTGGGTTTCTTATAGTTCGTGGAAACACATGGCAACTCCAGAGAGTGGTTCCTATCACTTTAATCTAACATTAAAATACATTTTGTCTCATGTCTATAGAAGCTGATTAAATGACTAAATGATTGGCTTAGAGCCTATGTCCCACATGTTCATGACAAATGTCATGTAATGCAATCCTAACTTAAGTTGAAGATGTACCTAACATGAAATGGGACCAAAATCTGAAACTTTTCTTAAAGTACTACAGACAAATAACATATCAGAAAGAATGGAAATGGTATGACTGCATCCTTATGGGCTACAGTTCATTGTCAGTATGTTCAAGGACATTTCCTAACTCAACCAACCAATCAGCTGACATAACAAGCTTACATTAAAGACTTCAATTTTTAAAAAGGATAGATAACTAACATCTTAAAACAAAAAAAGACAAACCAAACCAAACAAACACCTTCCCACTCCCCCCCAAAAAAAGAAAAAACCCCAAGCAAACAATAAGGAACTCTGCAAGTCTTTCTCTGTCCTGCCCCGTAGAAAATACTTCTATGTCTTCTCCCTATTTTGGACTTCTTGTGGGATCTTTACAAACCACTTCATATGTACATACCCTACCAGCTCGATCCACGAACTGTGCTGTCAGTACTTCTCCACAACAGTGTAGTGAAGAGGAATACAATGAAGACCTTAATTTTTCTACAAGCTCTAGAAATGAAATCTACATGACTAGACTAGAAACACACACTAAATGTCAGGGTTTGTATGACTTTACATTTCATATGGTGCCTAATCAGGGTTGACAGAACAGCATCTGTTAAATTAAGTTGAATTTAAAGTTACTAGTCAGTTGTTAGCTGTCTTACACCATTTTATATGATTTACTGGGGTTTTTTTATATTTACTTTTTCCTCAATCTTACCCCTCCTTCGGTGGGTTTTTCTGTGTGAAAGAAGGTAAAAGCGTGCTCAAGCATGTATATGAAGCATAGCATTCTAATCCCCGCCATCACCTTTCCATGAAGCTGCAGTAAGATAAATAGAGCAATATCCATATTTTACAGTCTATAAAATCCAGATCCTCTTTAAAAAATACCTTATGAGTAATGCATACACTTGGTGCTTATTTATCAACATACACTTATGCAAAATGTATATGTGTAGGACATTTTGTTTTAGGGTTAAACCAATATTTACTTGTGGAAAGCACTCAAGTGCGTATCTGTAGAATGGAGGAGAGCCTGAAAAGATTCAGACTTTTTAGGAAACAGTGAATGATAAAACCAAAGCACATCGAGCTTTTAATTAAACCCAAATGTCAATGGAAAGAATGAGGACTGGACTGTGACTGGAAATGCCCACTCACAAGAGAGCACCTGCTTAAAAGAGGAGAAAAAAAAGAAAAAGGAAGTTAACCCCTGGTGAAAGGCATTTCATAGAAATATTTCTTTCTTTTGTTGTGATATTTTGTGATAGTGAATTTTGTGGCTGCAGTTGAACAGGACTGAATGAGTAATTTTTCTCACTATGAGAACAATCATTGGAATAATCTCCCCAGGGAAGTTGCGGATCCCCCAGTGCTGGACACTTTCAGGATCTGGCTGGACAACTAGTTGGGTCAACTTGTCTAGACTGTGTTTTTTTCCAGGAAATGTTGGTCTACATGATCCTTGAGATCTCTTCCAACATGGCATTCTATGATTCAACAAGACTCACATAACTTCATTCAGATTGGTTAATAAGATTGCTTTAGAAGAGTATACTTTTCAAAATATTTTTGATGTGTCAGGGTTTCTGAGAGAGGCCTCACATACAGAAAACAACTCCCTCACATAAAAGAAAAAGCCAAACCAAACATCCTAGCAACTTCTCTCCTTCCGTCTTCATTTCTAGGCAATGTGGATTTTAGATAGACTTGATTTTAGGTATAATAATTTTTGTTTTTCCTGTTGTTCATACAGTATATTTACTACACTAACTTTTGCATATCGAAGATCACTTTAATTGACTCATGTCTACTCGGCTTATGGTTTCGAGATCCATGGATTTAAAGAGCTTCTTTGTGAATTGGCAACAGCATGCATGTAATTGTCAAGGATTCTGGAATAGGTAGTATATGCAAGTGATTTATAAATTGGACCCTTAATCTCTAAGTTGGTTGTACTAAACACCAGATTAAGTTGATTGTTATTTAGAATTAGTCTTGGTATGTGATTATGGCAGGGCTTAAGGATTCACATTAAAATAGCTTCAGCTTAGAAAGGATTCTGTATCACACTAGGAACAATAGAACGTATCAACTAGTCCAAATTTTTTTTTTTTCTGTAACCCTGTATTCTCATCATCAGTGCTGCAAGTTCTTCTTTGAGATAACATGTATTCTGTTTAACCACTAATGTTTGGAATTTCAGCTGCGCTGAACACTACTGAATTTTCTTATCATTCATATCCCACTGCATCATGCAAATTGCTTGCCTCCCAGAATATTCTGCATTTGTCACCACAACATACTATACAGACAACTGAGTGATGAAAAACTTTAATTCAGCTACCTAAACCATTCTTTGGAATTAAAGGGTAAAGTGGAGAAGAATTCTACAGGTCTAGGAGTTTTATCTAAAGTTAGGGTATTCCCTTGTAATTTGTTAGTGCTAAAATGCCTGTAGATACAGGCAAAAAGAAAACCACAGCAAAAACCCATCTTGCTAATTAAAACACCCCTGAAGCATAGCCAGTAGGTAAGATATTTAACTAACATTAAAGAAATTCCAAAAGATGTATTTCTCAGATAAACTCCTACAAAGAACTCTGAAGTTTCAGAATTGTTTTCTGGAAATTTGACATCAGATGCAAACTTGGGAGCTTCAAGGAGGTCTCTGGGCAATTAATTGCATTCATACTGAACATGTAGGCTCACAGATCGTTATGCTCACCAATCTCAAATATCCTGAGTGTGGTCCCCTCTTCTTTTAGTTTGGCTGACTGCACGTAAGGCCAGATCTCTGAAAAGGCTCAGGTGTCTAATTTTCTTTCAGACTGCAGTGAAAAAACAGCAAGGGCTCCCTCTTTATGGGAGCTTCTTTTAATTCAGGGACTCTCACCTTTGTTGGTGAGGCCACTGCCTGCCTCCCTTGTCATCACAACTGAGATGAAATAACTCCATGCAACAATACAGCTTGGGTGCTGACTAAATAAAAAGCAGCTCTACAGAAGCTGAGGTTTCCTGGTGGGCAAGAAGTTAAACAACAGCAGGTAGTGTACCTTTCCACAAATTAAATGACTGTAAACTGGACTTCATTAGCAAAAGTAAAGCTTTTGGGGATGCAATTATTCCCTTCCATTTGGCACATGAGAGACCTTTTTTGGAGTACTGCTCTCTCATACAAGAAAGACACTGATGCAGTGGAGTGAGTCCAACAGAGCAGGTCCAGAATGTTTGGGAGACAATGACACACCATGGATGTCACACATCTGGAGAACCTGTAGAAGAAATGGTTCAAGGAGATCTTACAGTAGCTTGTGGAGGTACAAAAAAAGAGGTAAAAAGCACAAGCTGAAACATAGGAGACTCTAGTTAGATATGAGGGTATTGTTACTATGAGAGTAGTCAAACACTGAACTAAGGTGTCTCAGTCCTTCAAGACATTCTTACCTATATATGCTTTCGCCTGATCTAGTTAGACCCACTTTAAAAAAGATGTTGAACTGGATGACCTCTGGAGATCCCTGCCAAACTAATGTACAATTCTCAGGCAAGAGAACATCATGACCAGCTAAGATTACCTGCCTATCAAGATCTCTTGTTCAGAATGGTGCAGTGACTAGAGAAATCATGGTTAGATTTGTCAGGAGAAGGACATGCATGAACACCATGAACTGCTGTCCAAGTGAAAATCCCTCTAAGTAGCCTCAAGTGAGTTAACATGGTTTCTTTTGCAAACACAGCTGAGTGAAGACCACCTAAGTTATAAGCTAGGACATTCAAGGGGTTATTTAAAACATTCCCTTCAATTTCATGTTTCAGTTAATTCTTAATGTTCTCAGACCTTGCCTGATTAACTAAAGACCTCTCATGGGACAAGAAATATGCACACTGGAGCCCTGCACATTTACTTCTTGAGAGAGTGTTGTAATTGCTGGCCACCTCTGCTCTTCCAGTCCAAGACAGTGAATGATTCTGGCTATTGTGTTCAAAGTTAAAATCACACAGATGTAGAATGTAGAAACTTGGCCTTGCTGGGATATTGAAACTTCTTCAACTTTTGTAGGATGGAGAATTTTCAGAAGTGTTTAGGCATCTCTCAGATGAATTTCAAAATTCAGATGGATTTCGTTCATCTTACAAATTAGATGACTAGAAATTAAGTGTTTTGCATTCCTGAAATTAAGTACCCTGTACTCCCTTCCCAGATTCCAACATCTAAACCGTCTTTTGGAACAACTTCTCATTTAGGTAGCACAGCTAAACTATAATAAAAAATGAGAAGTATCATTCCGTACTCTGGCACAAACACCAACTCCTGAAATACAGCACCTTATTTCTCCTTAAACCTCGGAAAAGTCCTACCCTTTACATAAAAATTAGGGAGTCTAAATCCTAATTTTCAGATAAAAGCATATAGAATCCAAGACTGGCTCTAGTAATAGGCTATTTCTGCCATTCCTTCTGCATTTTACAGAGCATGGGCTTCAGTTGGTTTTGTGTTGGGTGTAAATTAACTACCAGCTGGGTTCAGGGACAGCATCTTCCTTTCTGCAATATTGCCAAATTAGATGACATACTGCAACTGCAATTAAAAAGTCAACACTTTCCACAGCACAATATGAAAGATATGACATAGAAAAATAAAGCAGTACATCAGATACTATGGTTTAGTGACTGTAACTGATGGCATTTTAATGGCTTTTATATTGTGATTTTAAACTTTTACTGGAAATTCCAGTAGAGCTAGCTGAAACTAGAATTCATGGTTTCACAGTATTATGCTATTCTGACTTATTAATTTAGCTGTATAGTTATTATTCAATGTTAGATTTGGAGTCAAGTCATAAGATTACAAATGATTTTGGGGACAAAAATAATAAAAATAGATTTAAACTTAACTTTCTGTGCTGAGAAATCAAGATGTTTCATTTTGCTTGTGATGCTATGTCCATAATCTATTTTAACATGTGCTGTAAGTGACATGAAATCTGAAGAAAAAAATATAATCTGAATTTGCCATTCTGAGACAAAAAATGGTTTGCCTGGAGATAAAAAACATTTCCCCTACAAAGCCAAAATTTCATCAGAGTTGGCATTGTTCCACTGGATACTTTTATTCATGAGAAAGGAAAATCTTGAATCTATTATAGAAACTTTAATTTATCTGTATCCTCTTTAGAAGACTCAGAGGTGTATCACCTTTATATATTTATCTATTTACTTGTTTACTTATAAATGGTAGTTGCTGTGGGGTTTTTTTAGTCACTGTGTGACATGGAAAATTCTGCAAAGACTATTTCACTGCACTATAAATAAGCCCTTTTTTGAATAGGTCTATCTAATCTTGCAAGTTTCAGGATTGTTCCCATTGTCTCTTTTCCCTAGCTACAATTCATTACAAAATATGGCAACTACCAAGCCTCATTTTTCATTATTTATTATGTCCAAATCCAGTGGTGAATTCTACATGCATTTTCAGGCTTCCAGCCACAGAGATTTATGAGTCAGTGCAGCCCTATTTATGGGTGGAGTTTTGCTCAGAAGATATCCAGGATAATGAATGAGTTGCTATGTTTGGTATCAACCAGATATTGGGACAATGGTATGAAAGAGGGAGAAGTAAAAGAAAAAGAAAAAAAAATCAACACCTGCTCTGTGATAAAACATGAGACTAAATGTTGAAGAACTTCTTTCTTTTCTTTTTCTGATTGTTTCATTTTCACTTAGATAAAAGCCTCTGGGACCACTGGGTTTTTCTGCTTGTTTGTTTCTTTTCCAGGATGAATGAGAAGTGAATGAGAACTCAGATTTATCTTATCATGCCATGATTTCTGACTGCAAAATGCAGACCAATGCCATGCTTCATGGAAGTACTAAGACTTAAGCCTCTCAGATTTTATTCATTTCTCTACAAATGATTAGTGCGTGTTTCAGTGCCCCAGCTTTCCTTGACTAAAGCTGATTCTTGTTGTACATGGAACATAAGTTTATTTGTTTGATCAGTTAGAATTTGAAATAACAATCAAAAACTTAGATTAAAAAATTATCATCCACTACTAGGTATTATTGTTTCTAGCTGTCAAACTGTTACTTTACATTACTCAAAGTGGCTAAATTTCACATTAACTTCTTTAGGCCCCTCCTTATTTCCTGTTTTCTACTGCTATCATGTGATCCACATTTTGAATGCTTCATGGGTGTAGTATCACTTAGATTGCCTTGAATTTCTACCTGTCACAGGTGTGTGCACACAGCAAATTTTTGAGCATATGGAAAACAGAACAGTATACAACGTAAGAATTAAAATTGTAAGGCTCCCATACGAAACACAGGAGGACCAGCTTGTCAAATTCACTTCCCAGAAGTGCTTCCAGTGAGAAATTAAATAAGAATCAGAACAGAGACTGAGGGGGAAAAATAGTATAATAAGTTACTATCTTCCTACTGAGAAAAATGGTAGCTGTTTCCTAATATTGACCTCAGAACTGAAGTTTTTGGTGCTCTGGTCAAAAAAGAGCATGGGCAGTATAAGATCAACATTTTAGCATCCCATGGTCATATGCTCTGATTCTTCCAGAAGCAATTTTTAAAGGGTGCTTCGGGCATTATCGCTCATGGCCTCACAATAACCTAACTATTCCTAAACAGGCCTCCAACAGGATATGAGTCAACCCATGGCTTAAAAGAGCTTCATATGAATTTAAGGTAGGAATAAATAAGAAAGTATATACAGAAAAAAAAATAAAAGCCTTTTTAAAGAAATAAATAATACTATGCACAAGTGAAAAAATAGTCACAAACTGCATGGGAAAACCTCAATGGGATGATTTATGAATTTCATCATTGTTCTTCCATTGCTATTAACCTTGGTCTTCTGGCACCATAGAAGAGCAGGAAGAAAGGAGGATAAGCCTGTTGCTTTACCCTCTAACTCACAGTTCTATACTTGTCTTAAAGTAACAAGCATCTATCAACCACTGTGAAACCCACAGTGGCTCTTGGTGTGGTCAGGAAATGACCATGTTGTCTGATTTTGCTGCGGGGGTGATAATCGTGTGGTGGAAAAGAAATAAAGAGGTGGAGGGTAGTAACACTTTAACTCTTCTGCTGTTTAGTCAGTGACTTAAATTCTGATCTCTTTCACTTGCTTAAAAAGGAAGACTTGATGCCAGCTGCGGTTCTTAATTGAGCTGCCTGAAGACACACAATGTCAATACATTATCACCTTTTAGTTTCCTCCCGACTAGACAGGGAGACTTGTAACACCCTTCAAGACAATTACGCACCAAACTACTTTTCATTCTAAGATCAGTCCCATGTGAAACTCCCCTTCTTCTCCAAATCACATAGGACATTTTGCTTCATTTCTTAGAAATCTTTAGATAACATTAAAATCTAAGTAGCTAACTAAATTTTATTATAGGATGGTGGATCGAGGAGTAGATGGATAAGGTGGATCCTAGTACAGGTATGCTGACTTCAATAGGAGGTTGGGGCTCCTAGTTTGTCTCCTTTTTTTTTTTTCCTCAAAATTAGTGAACTTCCAGGGAGTCAGCAGGGGAAAAGGGGGAAGATAAATCACCTGGCTACTGACCTTGTGAAATGCAAGCGTGTTCCACACTTCTGTTTCTTAATAAAATACACACTAGTCCCCAGGAGACATTGGTAGGGAGTTGGGAAGAAAGTAATTTTTAATGGTTTCATTTCATTTATGAATGGAACACTTTCACCATTCTTTCTCACACCACCCCCTCTCCCCTTTTTTTTGACAAAACCCTCAGCTTCTTGAGATGTGAAATAGGTGAAAGAAAATACAGTTTGGGACCATTAATTATATTTTCTATTGAGTATATAAATTCGATGTCAAGCAGGCCAGGCTGAATGGTATGTATTTATTTCAAAAATATCATCTCTGTGAGGCATTGCTGCATCATCCTATTGATTTAGGTATTTTTGTTATTGTGCTTGATGATTTTATGAAAGACGAGCTATTAACAAACTAAATTGAAAACTAGTGAGTCAGACTTTTCTTGGCTGTTCCTGAGTGCTACTTCCATGCAGTTTTAAATTGGAAAATACTGTAAAAGTCTTATTTTTCAAATGAGGTAGGCTCCTCTTTGCAATCCATAAACCTTCTTTGTTGTAAAGAAAAGAAAAAAAAAAAAAGAAAAAAAAACAAGATAGAATTCTTATGCTCCACTGCAAGTTGCCTGTTTTCCTCTCCTATCTATAAAAATGATAATCTTTTCATTTCAAAGGGTCATTATTTTGACCTTATTGGACACTTGTATTAAAATCCTGCGTAAAACAAGGTGCTTTCGAAAGGGCAACATAGAACATTTTGTGCAAACAGGACATGCAAACAGGAGCTAAGAGGTACCTGTGTCCTGCTTTCCTCTGAATCACAACGCTACATATTTAACACTGGGTGGCTTGGTGTGAGAGAAACAAAAGGAATGAGACTGACTCTTTTGGGTGCTGTCTGGTGCTCCTTCCTTCTTTTCTCCCTTTCCCTCTCACTGCTCACTGTTTTTGTTCATGATCAAAGAAAGGCAAAAACATAAAATAAAAATTAATCAAAACCCTAGAATTCCACTTGTTTGCATTGGACAAGAAAAGATCACCACATTGAAGCAGGTTATGTGAAAGTCTTGGGAGTTTTAGTAAACATTAAAGGTCCCAACCTTGTTGCCCTTTCTTCTGTGACAAAGACAAATTGGTCAACCGTGCAGCTGTATTGACTCCATCAGTCTGTTAAGCATGAGTCATGAGCAATGAGATTTGGACCTTTGGAACATGATTGCTGCTCAAAGAAACAGGGTTACTTTTCCACTGCAGGCTGTAAGCAAAATTCGAGTAAATTATGTCTCTCTCTTTTTCTGTTTGGTTTATTCAGTTGGTGGTACATGCGCAGGAGAACTGTCATACTGGCTCATATTGAAGTTCTGTCCATGACAGAGATCAATTAAGTGTACCTAAGAAAGAGTATAACAAGTCATGTAGTGACTACATCTTTCACAAACTCTCTCAGACCTTAATAAGTTGCAGGTCTGGGTGATGTTCAGTCAAATACAGAATCTACATATTTCATAGTCCTGAGTGGATTATTCCTGTATTTTTAAGTGTTGCCTCTTGAAATTCTGAAAAATTCCAATGTCCACAATAATGTGTGATACTGAGTCCTAGAGTATAACTCTGCACTGTGGGAGGAACCACTCTCTGGTGTGTGTTTTGAAATCCTGTGCTATAGCTATGGTTCTCAATTGGTGTTAAATTTAAGAGGAACCAAAAAGCAGAAAACACTTTTTTTTCTAAGTCTCAAGATGAGTAATTTGATGAGTGTCACAGAAAATATCATGACTATTTACAAGTTTTGACTGCTAGCTACGAGTGTGGATCAAAACAACAAATACCAAAAACATACAAATAAAGTCCCAATTGGAAAAAGAAATACCACAAATTTCAGAAGACATGCTGGCCTTATTGTAAGATCCCTTGCAAATATTACAGATTATTCAGTATTCACTTCAATAAATGTACTTTTAAAGTTCTTGTATTCTGCCCAAATCAAGCATATATTGAATCACCAACGCCTTTGGGCTGTTTTTAACTTGCACTTCAGATGCAAGATCAGATATGGCACAAACCTAAGCACTGAACCTTGGCCACAGGTTTATGGTGCCGTCTCGCACGTGCCATCTTGGTGAATTATCTCGACATGGACAGCCTTTTAACTTTTATTATAATTTGAAGTTTCTAATAACAGTACATCCTGAAGATACTTACTCCATTCTTTTAGTATAGGATAGAGAGGCCTGAGTTTTCTTTTTGCCTGTGTTAATTCTCACAGATAATCAAGATATCAAAATAAAGGTAGAAGTAAATTTGTGATTTCAATCAGTGTAAACCTCAGACAGATGAGAAAGACTTTCTGTGTCTCAGGAAGGTTCTCAACCCAGTGTTTTGTGTGTGCTTTACCTGCTGGTACTAGTGGCCGTGGTATTTGTAAATCCAATCCCCAGTGACATGTAAAATCATACTTGTTGCATTAGTGATACTGTGATTTTGTAGTAACTTGTAAACAGAACATCAGTTTAAGCCTTCTTCCAGATCTCCTTTTCTCCCAAGGTAAACAGAAAAGTTTCAAGGAAGACAGTAATGTACACAAGCAGGACTGTCATTAAGTGGCAGCTATCAGAGCATTTCAGCTGCAGCTGCAGTCAGAAGCACCTGTTTTACCCTGAGGAAAGGAATGCTTACTTCCCCACCAACTCTGGGCACCTAGTGGACCCATCACGTTCTGATTGCTGGGGATGATTGTGAGTTTATTGATAATATCACCTCCATTACACGGACGAACAAGTTGATAACAAGGACAGTCAGGATTTAGAAATCTGCTTGGTTTCTAGGTAAATGGGATCTAGAGAGTGGTTCAATTATGATGATTTCCCAGAGCCTATAACAAAATGTTTTGAGAATATGTGATTTTTACAGAGAGGCAAAAAGAAAGCTAAGCAACACTTTCTTTGCCTTCATCTCATCTTCTTATCTCCTTAGCACAAGTCTCTGTGATTTTGTTGTTTTTTGTTCAAAAGTGCAGGTTTTCTGATCCTCCAGGTGGACTAATAAATTGGTTTAACCAAAAAAGGAGTGTATAATTGTAATAACAGAGCACTAAAAAAATCTTACAATGAAAAACCTGAGTCTGAGAAACAGAAGCCCTGGCTCTTTAACCATTAAATAAACTAAACATAGTCTCTTTTGGATTAAAAATGCCTGTGCCAACATTTTAAGAAAGTTTTATCTAAAGAGGAAAGGGATTAACCCAAAGTTATACTTAAGCTTTGAGGTAGATAGATACAGGCCAGAATAGTTTCACATGTAGAGTGTGAACATTTCAGAAACATTCCTTTTCCAACATGTATTGAAACACAGCAAAGGGTGATTATAAATAAATCTTTTAAATTTGGTTTTAAGCTCCTTCTTGGGATACAAAGAATGCAGGGTTGTTGCTTCTATATCAAAAAACCTCCAGCATGCCTAGACAACACAAACCCTGCTTCTGGCTGAACCCTCTATTCTCCATCCTCGTATCCTCAAAAAGCAACATCAGAGTCTGCAGTAAGTTCCTTTCACTAACAGAGGCTCTGCCAGGGGTTATGCTGTGGCAGCAGCAAGCTGGTTTTCATAGCAGGGAAGGCAAGGAAAAATGAGGTTTGATGCCAGAACAGTGGGGTATATCATCTCCCTGTGTGCCTTTAAAGGGGCAACATCAACTTAAAAATCACTCTTCTGTCTGAAGCTTCTTTATCACCTGCTGTTGCAAGTAGCACTGTTGCATACTATAACTGAGAGAAAACATATCCATGAAGTTTTTCATTGTATTTTTGTTTATTTGTGTTTTTTTTTGACTAGTATCAGTTTGTTCTTTTCTTTCATTATCATTGTCTGGTGTAAAAGTTGCTTAATTATGCCTCTGGCACAGTCCAATCAGTCATCTGTCTGTGTAAGTTTTCAACTCAATGGAAGAAAGTGTCGATAAAAGGAGGGGAGAGAAGGTGAGAGAGAACATAATTCAAGAAAAGGTGAAGATAAAATAACAGTCTCCTAAAAATTAAGTGGATACAGTGGGAGCACCATTTCTAAGTACAAAATGCAAATGAAGTGGCACACAGTGAGTCAGTAGAAAACTCAGGAGAATAATCTCTCACGAGCTAGTGTACTGAAGAAGTAACTTTTGCGTCAGATTACCAGGTTACAGGTTACCTTCTTCTTCTAGTATTTAGGAACAAATTCTTCCGCAAAATAATACTAAGCTGTTCAATACAAGGGGAGTTTTTTCTAGCTAGTAAATGGAAATTGGAGCCCAGCTATAGCAGAGCTCTTTTTTGACCTATAGCAGAGTTCTTTTTTGACCTATAGCAGTGCATTAGGGGAATTATACTGTACAAGTAAAAGAGAAGAAATAGCTTAAATGGCAGCCTATCCCCAAGGGAAAACTGACTTCAGTGGTAAACTTCAACTCAATTTCAGCTCCTTTGAGGTCAAAGCTACTTCTGTTTTACTTGGTTTCTTGTTTTCTTTTTTTTTCTTTGCTTTACTTTTCCTTTTTTTTTTTTTTTTTAACGTTCCCACTGACATTTATTTTGAATGGCATCCTTACATCTTGTTGATTTTTTTCTATCATTAAAGAAAAAAATATCACTCTCTTTCCACCCTCCCCTTCTGCTTGAAGATGAAAGCTATGGGCTTTACTAGCCCTATAAGGGAAATAATAATAATAATAATAGCATCTTCCATTTAAACAGTGCCTTTCATCCCAGAGCAGATTACATGTCAGGCCAATTTGTGCTTTCAGTTACATGGTTATGCATCCAAAATAATTCTGTCAGAATCAACAGTGTCTCTCTGGACTTATCCCAGAATTAATTTCTACAGGATTTAGGAATGTGGAGGTCAATACATCACCCTTCCTTACTCCAGCAGATATTCAGCGTTCACCAGTAGCATATCAGTCCCCAGACATCCTGTCCCTGTCCATAAATGTTCATAGTTTGAGCAGAAGCACAACAGTTTATAGCTGCAAAAACCTTCAGATTCAATCTGTCATCCAGTGAGGTCAGACAGTTCTGGAGACCCTGGACAATTTTTCTTTGGTCTGGTGGAACACATAGCATAGTAAGATGCGTGTGTTTCATGAATTGTTCTGCATTCTAGTCCGTATCAGAGATGGAATCACTGTAGTCTTGGCTGAAGAACCCAGCTGCCGAAGGCCTGGGCCCTCCAAACCCTCATAATTTCATAGTAGTGCCACTAGCAAAAGATAACATAGACCATAGATGCAAATAGATTTGTTAAATGGTTTGGGCAAGATGCCAAGACTAGTATGCAAAACCACATTCCACTGCTCTTCTTCCCTCTTAACATTATAATTTTCCTATGTCAAACTGGAATTCTGGGGGCCTAGTTCTTTCTTCTTGCAGTTTTAAAGTGTCTAGCACGGAGACGATGCATCCAAATGTTACTGCAAGAAGTTAAAAGTTATGTCAAAGTGTTACTGTAGTATCTATATAAATTGGAGGATGAAGAAACAACTGTGCAGAAGTGCACACTTTGTACACTGACTGCTTGTTAGGACGAGGCCAGGACATGTGCCATCATCCAGGTGCTTTATTTTCCATGTAATAAAACCCTAGCATAGCACAGGAATAGATCTACTATACAAACTATGTCATACATCCCTCAGTGTGGATATAGAGGGACAAAATTTTGTGGAGCATGGCAGAATGCACATGTTCAGCAATCTAAGTACAACAATTGCCACTATCTGAAGTCTTCCAAATTATATTAGCTCAGTTTTGCTTGGCTTAAAAGGCCAAAGAATTCGGCCTTCTAGTTTAACCTTATTTTTATATGTTGTGCAGACATTTGTAATTACATCGTGAAGTGCATTTGTTATCTTTCCCTGAAATCTCACCTGAATTTCATTCATGAATTTCTCCAGGCAAGTATGCCTGGAGATCAGTCCAGGAGTGAGTTTCCTATGATATTTCTGATACTTTCTACTTCATGGTTGAAAATACCATGAGAACAATTTATTTCACAGCATTTTCATGAAAATGAGACAAAAAAAAATGAAGGTTTTTATGAATCAGAGAAAAGGATGTTTGGATTGAGTTCAGTTTGAAGTGTGAGGGTACAGAGGATTTATTTTATCCAGAGAAATTAGTCTGGTCACCCTCAGCTATAGACTGTACAAAATGCACAGTATGATGTAATGGGTTCTTATATAAATAGATTGTACATTTACAAAGAGAAGGATTAAAACTATCTTCCTTAATTACATCCTATAATTCATAGCAGGATAACCTTGTAAAAGATCAAACAGTGATGGGGGCAGAAGGGCTTAGTGTAGGGCACAGAAGAATAGCAAGAGTTTGCCCTTTCCAACATGCAGTCTGCAAAGAATCATGCAGGACACGACTGTTTAGAAAGTCAGAGATGAGATGTGAGAGGGGACATTACTGTTGCAGAGCCTGAAGCTATAAATGTTTATTCATGTAGCAATCAATTCTAGCTAGCTACCTCTGATGCAGACATACATACATATATGATCTCTCTGTATCAGAACAGATCTCAATAATTTATATACTTCTCTACACATTTTTATGAAGTAAGGTGTTTTTCTCCTTCTGCTCTTCTGAGTAAGAGGCTGAAGTGCAAGGAAACTAGAGCTGAAATATTTTCCAGTACCAAAAAGTAATTTATGTCTCCAAGATGAAGAAAGAAATTCAGAATTCTCCAGAATCTAGGGACTTATAATTTTAGGGCTTTATTAAATGTGTAGTAGAAAACAGTCTTAAGACGTCTGTAAATTATCTTTTTGCTGCCTCCATATGGTTTTCTTAAGTGCAGTGAGAGTGGATCAACTCCTCTACTACCTGTTGGGGGTCTGCTAAAGGCCACTGGATAAGGCAGAGTGAGATGAGGCCTTCTATAAACAGATAGATGTAGCCTTACATTCACAAGCCCTGATCCTCAACAGGCACTTCAACCACCCCAATATCTGTTGGACGGACAACACAGCAAGATCCAAGCAATCCAGGAGCTTCCTGGAATGTGTTGATGACAGCTTCCTTCTCCAAATGATAGAAGAAGTGACAAGAGGAAGTGTTGTGCTGGACATTGTCCTCACCAACAAGGAAGGGTTGGTCAGAATGTGAAGCTCAAGGGAAGCCTTGGCTGCAGTGACCATTGATTTATGAGCCTTAGGGCAGTGAGGGGAGCACACAACAAGCTCACATCCCTTGACTTCAGGAGAGCAGACTTTGGCCTCTTCAGGGATCTGCTTGTTAGGGTACTGTGAGATAAAGCACTGGAGGGAAGGTGGAGGAAGGTGGGGGGGGAGGGCGCCGTGGCGCGGGACAGATGGCTAATACTCAAGGATTATTTCCTCGAAGCTCAGGAGCAGTGCATACCAAAAAAGAGGAATTTAAGCAAAAAACACCATCACGTTTGAGAAGTTGTGACAGTCGTGAAGTCCCCGCTGACTGGGAAGGGGGAAGCATAACTCTCTTTTTTAAAAAAGTAAGGAAGGCCTTCGGAACTACAGGGTGTTCAGTTTAACCTCTATGCCAGGCAGGATCATGCAACAGATCCCCCTGGAATCTTTGCTGAAGCACATGAAGAATGAAGAGGTGACTGGTAACAACCAACATGCTTTCACTAAGGGCAAATTTGGTGGCCTTCTACAATGAGGATCCAGCATTGGTGGATAAGGGAAGAGTAACTGACATACTTGGATCTATGCAAAGCTTTTGACGCTGTCCCACATACTGTTCTGGCCAATAAACTGTAGAGATATGGATTTGAGGGATTGACCCCTCGGTGGATAAAGAATTGGCCGGATGGTCGCATCCCAAACAGCTTAGTGTCTAAGTGGAGACCGGTAAAGTGTGACGTTCCTCAAAGACTGGTTTGGGGACCAGTGTTGCTTAATATCTTTGTCTCAGACATAGATAGTGGGATTGAGGGCAACCTCAGCAAGTTTGCTAATGACACCAAACTGTCTGGAACAGTTGAGATAGTGGAGAGAAGGCATGCTATCCTATCATGCAAGCCTTCGAAACATTTTCTCACAGTATTCTGCTTGAGAAACTGGCTGCCATTGGCCTGGATGGGCACACCCTCCGCTGTGTAAAAAATTGGCTGGATGGCCAGGCCCAAAGTGTTTTAATAAATGGAGTTAAATCCAGTTGGAGGCCGGTCATAAGTGCTGTTCTCCAGGGTTCAAAGCTGGGTACAGTCCTGTTCAATATATGTATTAATGTTATGGATGTATGGATTGAGCGCACCCTTAGCAAGTTTGCACATGACACCAAATTGAGTCATAGTGTTGATCAGCTTGAAGGAAGGGAGGCGCTGCAATGAGATCTGAACAGGTTGGATCAGTGGGCTGAGACCAACAGGATGAAGTTTAACAAGGCCAAACCCTGAGTCCTGCACTTGGGATAAAAAAACCCCGTGCACCGTTACAGAGTGGTTGGAGAGCTGCCTGAAGGAGAAGGACCTGGGAGTGCTGGTTGACAGCCAGCTGAATATGAACCAGCAGTGTGCTCAGGTGGCCAAGAAGGCCATTGCTATCTTGGCCTGTATCAAAACCAGCGTGGTCAGCAGGTCAGGGGAGGTGATTTTGCCGCTGTACTCCACACTGGTGAGGCCACACCTCAAGTACTCTGTTCAGTTCTGGGCCCCTCAGTACAAGAAGGACATTCAGGTACTGGAGCATGTCCAGAGAAGGGCAACAAGGCTGTCGAAGGGGCTGGAGAACAAGTCCTACCGGGAATGGTTGAGGGAACTGGGGTTGTTAAGCCTGGAGAAGAGGAGGCTGAGGGGAGACCTCATCGCTGTCTACAGCTACCTGAAAGGAGGTTGTGGTGAGGTGGGTGTTCGTCTCTTCTCGTAAGTGATGGGTGATAGGATAAGAGGCAATGGCCATAGGTTGTAGCGGTACAGGTTTAGACTGGATATTAGGAAAAATTTCTTTGCTGAAAGGGTTATTAGACAGTGGTAGAGGCTGCCCAGGGAGGTGGTGGAGTCTCCATCCCTGGAGGTATTTGAAAGACAGGTAGATGAGTTCCTTAGGAATATTGTTTAGGAAGGGAATGAGTACAGTTGGACTTAATGATCTCAGAGGTCTTTTCCAACCTTATGATTCTATGATTCTATGATTTTATCCATCCAGAGGGATCCTGACAGGTTTGAGCCTGTGGTAACCTCAAGAGGTCCTGCACCTAGTTTCATTGCTTCATTGAGATGATTCCCTAAGGTAAATATTAAAAAAATATATTAATATGTCTTTTTTTTTAATGGGAAATACTTTTATCTCTTTTTTTCCCATTCCCATCAACTTATATATCCTCTGAATGTATCTGTTTCATGTTTCATCTTCTCTGTTTTATGGTTTTTATTTTGCTAACTCATGTCAATTAAAAGTCAGTGTATAAGAGTTTTCTTATGATTTTGTTTCTTCAGAGTAGAGCAGAGGAAAGTACTCCAGCTGTTTATATGCAGTATGCAACAATTTCAAATTTAATTTCCAGAACCTGTCTGCAGGTATGGTAATAGTGCCAGAAGAGTGAAGATAGGTGGTTACAATGAGTTGACTTGGGGTGGATTTTCATCTGTAAACCCATACACACCATCTCCAGAAGAAAAAATGACAGTATGCTAATATGGTGATGTGCTTCTGTCCAGCTTCTTTCCTGTAAGGTCCCACTAGCTACAAAAATATTGAAGGTATAAGGTACCAATAAAGTAAGCTAAGGTAAGGGACAGATCATTTATCACCACAAGTTATCAAGGCTGTTCCTATGTTTGAGGCAGGAAACTTCAGTTGCACAATCTCAGCTCTCTGCAGCTATTCTTAATGTGGAATCTTATTTCTCCTTCAGAAAACGTGATCTTCAGCTCTACTGTTTATTATAATTTTCTTGCAGCAAGACTAACTCTAGATTTTATAACTTCTCCTTAATAGTTCCAATATTCTCACCTCAGTGTATTTATAGAGAAAAAAATAAACCTCTTTAGCCTTTATTTTCCCAGATTATACCAAATGAGTTGCCTTACTCCTCTCTCAAAGAATAGGTTCTTCACTCCCAAATAATTTCTCTGCTACAATCTAAACTTCTTTTTCCAAACATCTTTTTCAAATCAAGTGAAGGATACAACTTGAAGTCACGAAGTAACTCTTAAAATTGCAGTCATATTTCCTTTGAATAGAAATACTATTATTATTATCATTATTGGTATTGTTATTGTTATTGACATTAGAGTGGATTGGCTTCTCTCATTATTCCCAGTTGAAGAGTTTTGCACATAAATTAGATTTTTCCCTCATTTAAGACACTGTGCTTTTCCTGATATACTTCTTTCTAGTTCTATTAATTAATTCCTCAGTCTGTTCTCTTTCTGCAGTACCCTGATTCCCCTGTGTTGACAAACTGTCTGATTTTATGTTACCAGCAGTCTGAAATGACATACTCCCGTTTCCAAGTAATGAAATGAGAACAGTAGTTCTAACCTATCTGGTCAAGAATATTGTTCCTCTTCCCTAATAAATTACCAGCTAGATCCTTATACATTTATAGCTCCTTAGCTAACTTCTCAACTAATCCCCATCCCCTCTAGCTTCAATAATAATTTCTAGCAGAGATCATATTAAATATCTTCCTGAACTCCAGGCAGATTGGATCTATTAAATTTCACTTGCCTAGAAAATCAGTTATCTTATCTGGGAATGGTATCAGTTCAGTTTGGTAGTCTAACTTTGGTAAATCTGTCTACAGTATCTTTCGTATCTTTCTATCTTTAATTTTTTTATTATTGTTCTTTTAAAGTATTTTGTAAAACCTAGCTTACTGTTAAGTCTAGACCAATTGGTTTGTAGTTTACTCAGTGAGGTGATTACCCAGTGATTTAAAAATTACAGGATGATTTTTGCTTTCAGAAAGGGTGCAAGAAATTCCTCCCAACCAACTAAAGCTGAGGAGAAACCATCTGCGCAAAGAATATGAAATGTGTCTTGCTGAGATGACTGATGACTTCCTCAGGCATAGGTGGTCATGAAAAACTTCTGAGAGCCAGTTGAACATCCTTGGCTTAGGCAGTTGGTGCACTCACTTCCTAGTTCTCCTCTCCACATTGTCTTTGGTTTCTGCATAGGACTGCTGCTGTCATGCCTGAGTCTACACAGGCTGATTTCACATAAAGAAATAAATAAAAGAATTTTATATATATATTTTTATTAAAAACTGAAGAAAAAAAGAAGGGATTGAAAACAGAGAAGGAGAGGAGAAAGGGAAGAAGAGTGTCAGAAAAAGGGACAAAGAAAGTGTTTAATTAAAATGTACATTAAAATACACTTTAAGAGAGTTTTATGCTTTATGCACGTTAGAAATCATTTGCATCTCCTTATCAGGACCTCTCCTAAAAAGCACAAATTATTTTGCTGTTTTCTTTCCTGAGATTTTTCACTTCTCATATCTTCAGCCACCCCAGCTTAGCCAGACTCTTAATCACTCAAAAAGAACATTCTGAAAGATGTCTACCTCTGTCTGGAAGACAGCTTAACCTTCACTGTATCAGTCAAGGCTGTTCGGCCCTACTCAGAATATGCTTAATCATGTCTTCATCATATTGCAAAGCTCTCTTCTCCTTTACTATCTCCCTCTTGCTTTCCCTCTCTTTTTTAAAGCTGCTTTCTAAATTGCCCCTGTTCCCATGACACCATGATGAGTTTTGGATCATTCACAGTGTTTAAAGCTTTCAAGAACATTTTCCACATGGAGAATCTTCTTAAAATGAATACATTGTTGTACATTATTATCCAGGCTTAAAGGAACAATCAGCAGAACAATATGTCCTGCTCTCAGTGCTGCCTGTGAACTGCTTTTTCATCTTCCTATTTCTTACCCCTTCTAGTTTGTTTCAATTTCTTTGTCTGCATAGCTTCTGGGTAGGGAAAAAAACTCCTCGTAAATTGTCCCTCAACAAGCCGTAAAATTTGGTTCTGACTAAAGCAAGTATGTTTCAAAAAGGTTGCAGTGTGACTTTGGGACTCTTTCTGCCCCTCAAATCATGACATGTAGCTGATCAGAAAATGTCCCAAAACCCGGCTTCCTCAGGTAAGTTTCCTGCCCTGTACTTACTGAATTACCTGTTTCCTTTTCCCTTCCTTCTCAGCTTTCTTTGGACATCACAAAACACTCAACACTCCCAACTTCCATTTATCTTCCTCTTCTACATAGCCGTCATCACACTTATCCAAACTTGCCGTTGAGAATTCTCTTCAAAATGGGAAGAATGTCTGGAACACACGGTTCCCTTTCCATCGCTCCCCCTGAAGTATGCACAGGATCCATCACATTTCTTGTACCAATGTCTTACACCATGAATTTTTCCTGAGTGACTTGCTCCACATCATGATTTAACCATGTGCTGTAATGATTCCCTTTTCTACTCCATTAGTAGAACAGCGTTAGAGTCAAAGTCTACTATAGTAAATAAAACAGCAACAGATGCACAGATACTTGAACTTAGCTAATGTTTATCGGATTGGTACCTCCAAAGAATTCCCTCTCAGTAAGCAATCTCAACATGACAACCTGCTCTGAACCATTACAGAGCCTTTCACATGATGATTGCTCCGTTGGTGTTCATATCAGTGTCAAAGAGAAATCCTGGATTTGCTTATGTTAGTAGTCCGTGTGCACTACAAAGATATTTTGAACAGTTACCCTCCTGGGATTACTGGCATCTCACAGCAGAGATACAGGCAGCCCACCTAGGTATCCTCAAAAAGGCTGTCTCAGGGTACTAGATTAGTTTCTAAAAATAAATATACCTATAATTACCGTCCTGCCTCTGGCTTCAGCCTCACCATTTATGACCTCAAGTTGCACTGCAGAGGTTCAGATTGGATGTCAGGAAAAATTTCTTCACCAAAATGGTTCTCAGGCACTGGAACAGGTATTTAAAAGATGGGTAGGTGAAGTGGTCAGGGGTATGGTTTAGTAGTGGACAGGTACAGTTGGAGTCTGTAATCTCAAAGGTCTTTTCCAAACAAGTGATTCTATGATTCTATGATTCTCAATTCCTACTCAAACCCTTACTGTGGGTGAAGGTGTTTTTTTTTTTAAAATACAGCTTTTCTTAGTCACTAAAGAACTGCTGGTATGGGATTTTTCCACTGGCTCTTTCTAGAATAGTATTTAGAAATTATTAAATTATAATTGTTAGCTGATTTAGTTACTTCCCTTTTAGGTACTTCACTATCAAATACATATGTTTAAACATTTGGAATAAAATAAATCTGGGAAATGGAAATCCCCATTAGAAGTATATTTTTGTAGTAAAAATTCAGAATATTCAGCTTTTTATTTTTGAAATAATATGTATTTAATTTTCTTGTTATTTTGACATAATAAGAACTTTTGCTTCTGCTTTCTTTTCTTCTTTTTACTTTTTTTAAATTTTTTCTGCAAAGAGTGCAAACTTTACTGTAAGCAGCCTGCCCGCT
Source organism: Tapera naevia (assembly GCA_033556795.1). Classification (NCBI taxonomy): domain Eukaryota; kingdom Metazoa; phylum Chordata; class Aves; order Cuculiformes; family Neomorphidae; genus Tapera; species Tapera naevia. The sequence continues at coordinate 648,393 of JAUMJJ010000480.1, forward strand.
TCCTTCAGGCACAGAGGTATTCTCAGTGTCTTACCCTATGTTCTAACATTTCTGCAAAATAGGAAGTTAATGCGACAACTGCAGTCAAGTCAGTGCAAAACTTACATTCAACCTCAAGTTCAAAGTTCAATGGAAACAAAACTGAGCTTCAAGACCCTTATTGTGTTTAAATTTTTCTTTCATAATGCACATGCTTTTCCTTGAGCAATAGCAACAGTTCTGATGGAGATAATATTCTCTGTTGAAGTCTTCATTATAAATGTTCAGAAGAGTTTTCCTATTCACTTCAGCTGTTTATGCTTAGTACTTCAGTCACTTACATCTAGGTAACAAATATATATCTATAATTGCAAACATATTTTCTGCTCACATTTAAAAGTTTTTTTGTTTGTGTTTTTTTGTTGTTGGGGTTCCTTCATTACTTTTGCCTTTCTCCATTAGTCATTGATTTGCATTAATTTTTCAGTAGAGAGGGGACTTGGGACAATTTTCAGGTTTCCCAAAGCTAGTCACCTGTGAAGAACCCTCCTTCAGGACTTTCATAAATATCTTAAGCACATATATTTGTAATCATTATAAATCTTTTCATAAATAGATGTAAGCAGACTCACACAATTTTGTATGTGTGTGTATCCATATAAAATATCCTGGAAATGATGTGCAGTAAATAAACAGGGATTCTGAACATTATGTTGTTGAATAAATTTAGACTCAATTCAACTAATGTTATACCTCTAAAAGCTGTGTGGTTGAATAATTTATTTGGTTTGGCTTCCTCTACACTCAGTGGAGAATGACGGTAGAGTGTTCTTCATGCCAAGACCCTGACGTATTGACCTAGACTGAAACTACTGATCTCCTGGAGAGTTTTCCTTCTTTGCAACACATGGATAGGACGCCATAAATGGCTCAACTAGATGGCTCGTTTCTTTATATGAAAGCTTAAATCTGGTAGACGTATACTTAATCACAATCTTAAGTTTTAATGGGGGAGATAAACCTTTGTTATCATGAAGTTTCTAAAGTAGTCCAAGTCAGACTCCACTTCTTTGTATCAAAGCTTGAAACTGGGGTTTGCTCACAAGAGCAAATTGAATTGCACAAAATGCTTTAGTATTCATAGGATTTGTCTCCCTGTTTTCTGTGCAGCATCACAGGTCACAGATAAAAATCAAGGCTTCATCACCATGATTAGGGAAGTGATTTTGGTGCCCAGGCACTGGGACCTTCCAAGAGAAAGGTACTGAATAAATGTGAAGATATCACTGATAGTTATTATCAATAATAATGACAATAATAAATAACAATCTGAAAAAAAATACATCTAGTCTAGTGAAGAAAAAAATATTTAGCCGATGCACTTTTCATATTAATGGGATTTGATTTTTCAATCAGTATGAAGGACATCACCTGTGCTCCTTGCCTTCAGGTTTATCTACATGGGTGGAATAGATTCTGAAAACTAGCACTTAGAGAACTTTCTCAGAAAGATATTTCCAAATGTCAGCATTTTCTATTACTTTGTCATTGACTTCTAATGTGTTTTCAGAATGATTTGGTCCTTTCTTGGGTAAAGAAGAAAAATGGAAATTGAAAAAAACTTATATCATTCATTATTATGCAGCTTTCGCATTGCAAAATACAATTTATGGCTTGAAACTCGCTTTCCTTTCTGCTGCACCACTTCAAATGTCCAATGCTAAACAGAAAATGCTATAAAAATGTCTGCCCTCACTCTAAGAGATTCAAATGATTGACAATAAAGTGGAAAACTGTTAAACATGTAACCTTGGCACAAGTTCCATGGAATATTTATTCTCCCACTGTTGGGTTCTTTTGTTTGTTTTGTTGTTTTATTGGACTGTATTCTATTCGGTTGTGACTTGCAGCATCTATGCACGAGTCAAATGCCTGCAATGGGACTCCAGGCAGAAGGAGAGCAACAGGAGACAGCGCACAGGCACAGAACCCGTGTGCTATGGACCAGCTTAAAATTCAGGGGTCTGTAACTCGCTACTCTAGAGGGGCAGCATGCTTCCACACTACCTAAGAACAAACTACAGGAATCACTGAAGGCTGGACGGGCACCACTCCGAGGTGGAAGGCCTACCACTCCAAGGCAAAAAATCATCTCATAGAACATAGTTACAGCTTTGCGCTTGGACAACTTCTCAGGGAGATGAATAAGTTAAGGCCAAAATCAAGGTGGCCCCTCAATGGGTGTAGCATTGGATGACAGACTGCTGTAGTCACATATATAACCGCAGCAACACCAAGTAGGGCAATGAAGAGGGGGTATTATTCCTTCTCCTTAAACATACTTTTATTGTGAATTTAAATACGGCTCTTGCAGCCTAGTCCTATGTAATTCAAAACACTGAGGTGACTATAAATTAAACCTGAAAGAACTATTGCAGTTGAAAGGATTTTAAACATCCACTGTACTTCTTGCCTCCCTGTATTTTCTTTGCCTTTGTGGGAATATTTTTCCTCTTTCCCTAGTAAGACAATGAATTATGATTTTCCTAAGAAAGGAAACCTCAAAACGTGACACTTTCAGAAATAATATACAAAATATGACATTTCCAAATTACAATATTTTTCAGATGTTATTGTAAAACTCCATTGTAGTTCAGCAATTGAAAGAGAAACAAAATCAAACAGTGTCAAAAATGTGTGCAATGTGTAAAAATAAAAATAATAATAATAAAATCATAAATATAAAGGAATCTACTAAGTTTAGTTAGAATTAACAAAGGGCCCAAAACACCAACTTCATTGATTTGAGTGGACTAAGGTTTGATGGAATTGCAACATAGATGAACTTTTTCACATCACTTGAAAAAGAGGTTTCCCATATAAAAGACCACAGCACTCTTTACCCTTGGTAACCTGTGCACTGTCATTTATGTGACTGGCATCACTTTTTGGTTCTACGGGATCAGTCTCTCACTCTTGTAAGTAAGACCAATTTCCACTCTTGATGATGGTTGTCTGTGATGTTACTGCACTGCCAGTGAAGCAATGGCCTTCAGAACTAAAGAAAAACTTACTTTACCCAGCCGGTACTCTACTTCTTCAGGTAGTCCTAAAAACTCCATCTCCACACCAATATGAGAAGTTGAGCTTTCCTGGTCAGCTGGTCAGGAATTTCCTAACTTTTAAGTACTTGGCTTTGCAATCTAACTGTTTTGAACACAAGGAGCAGAGAGAAGCATGAGTCACATTTGATTGTGTCGTGTTGTAGGGGGAGCGGAGGGGTTGGTGGATTTGTGGGTTTTATTATAATTTTTGTTCCTACTTGCTTTTTTTTTTATTTTTTCTTTTTCTCATTTGGAGACAACAGTGAATGATCACATAAATTAATATGGTTAATGCCCAGCCTTCTTTTACAGTGGCTGTAAGACATACGTCTCTCTATGGGAAAATTCAGAGTCCAGACAGCATTCCAAATCACCCTCTGGAGGATCTCTTTTGATAGACTTTCTGTTGCTTATTGAACAAAGACAGATGCCTATAAGGCTAACATTAACCTTTGTGTATTTTATGTTTCCCAGTATGAAGGCTTTGTATCTTATTTAAACAGTGGTACTACAAATAAATTTGATAAACTACCTGAAGATGAAGAGGGAGCATATTAAATGGCAAAAGTTTTATTGTGGAAGGAAACCTTTGTTTCTGCTTAAAGGATATGTCACTAATTTCTCATTTTTTTCAAAAGCAAATAACTGCTTTTCCTCAAACAAGAGGAAATAAATGAAGTAAAATACTCATCAGAAGATGTTAATATGTGATGAAAATGCCCAGTGCAACACCATAATTTTCAGATCTTGATTACTTTTCTCTAGCTATAATAGCAGCTTCCAACTGTCCTCTTGGAAAAATGAAATGTCAGTGAGATTCTCTTTGACCAAGTTAGAACGTTGATTTCAGTTTCCTAAAAATTCTCAAGTATTAGTTTCCAAGAAAAAAAATATTAGTCCAATTTTCTGGTGGCAGAAAGAGTATAAATAAGCAAGCTCATCTGTTTGGTTTAGGTATTTTTGTGACCAATACATTTGCATCTGAGCATACCTGTATTAGTGCTACAAGGATCTTCTTTTAACATTAAGGCTGTAAAGGGCAGATTGTCCACAGAAAGGGCAATAGAGTTGAATACCCTGATTGTTACTTTTCTTGTTTAATCCTGAGAAGAATTTTTTTCTACTCAGAGCTTTCATGATAAGGAAAATCATAGAATATGGAACTTTAAGACAAAGCAGGCTCCCAAAGGTGGACTCAGTAATTCCCTCTGCCAACACAAGATCCTTTATTGCCTACTTGTTCTCTAATAGGGTAAAACTGTTTCTATCAGCTATAAAAAATCCTTACGGCACCAAAGATTTTTTCAGCTACCTTTGACTTAGGGTGTGCCTTATGTCCCTGTGATCATTTCTTTTCTCTTGATAGGTGAAATTCAGAGGAATTATAATATGGCAGGATAAGAACAAATAAGAACAGTTCAGCCACTACGAATTTCACGGTATGGCTTACCTAGACTTCAGTAAGCAAGTCACTCAGGGTAACACTATCAGTGCATGAAATAATAGTCTTGGTTTTTAAAGTCTACCTTCTATTTTGTTTATGCATGGTTTCTTCTTTTTCCTGGGACTCAGCATGAGATATTTTGACTGAATATCTTGCATACCTGACGCTCTGCTGTCCTGTTTTCAGCTGAGATAGAGTTAATCTTGTTTCTGGTAGCTGGTGTTAGTGCTAGAGTTTAGATTTAGGGTGAAAATAGAATTGGTAACACACTGATATTTTTATTTATTACTAAGTCGTCAAGGACTTTTAAGCTTCTTATGCTGGGCTGCCAGCAAGTAGGTGGAGGTTGCATGGGAAACTGAGAGGGGTCACAGTCAGGACAGCTGGCCCTAACCAGCTGAAGGCATATTCAAACCATATATATTCTTGCTCAGCATATAAAGTGGGGAGTTGCCTCAGGGCCAGGGATTGCTGCAGGGAGCTGGGTTGAGCATTGGTCATAGCATGGTGAACCAATGCATTGTGCATAGCTTGTTTTTTCTATTGTTATTGATATTGTTATTTTTATAGCTATTTTTATTGTTATCAATATCATCATCATCACCATCTCTTCATTTTGCTGTCCTATTAAACCGCCTTTACTTCAACGCATGAGCTTTACTTTTTTTTTTCTCCATTCTCCTCCCCATCCCACTCTGGGGCAGGGAGGTCAATGAGAGTCTGTGGTGCTTAGGTGCTGGCTGGGGTAAGCCATGATATCTTCTCATTTAGGTGTACTTAAGGGTGAATCATGCTATTCCCATTAAAATATACAACCTAGTTTCATATCTTTTTTTTCTTAAATAAGGATGTAGTATACAGCTTAAAAAAAGGAATGCTATAAAAGCAATAATAATAACAATTTGTAAAATTATCCTTTCAACTGCCTTCTTTTTACTAACTTCCTCAATTAGGAAGTGCTGTTTCTCTAATAAGATAAAGAAGGCAGTAACATGATAGGAAGTCATTAATACAATATAATCACAGCCCAAGATCAAACTCATCTCCTGTCTCTTTACCTTGTCAAGTGTTTCAATATTTTATGTTGTAATATGATGACCAGAACTGATCACTGTAATCTAAGTGTGGATCTGACTAATGCATTGTATAATCAAAGATTTTCATCTGACTTAAATTCATTTGCATTTTCTTGCTCTTTCTGTAGAAAGACACCCCTAAGATTTAGTGTGGTTAAAGATCAAATTTCATCATAGTTTCTATTCTGAAAGGCTGTTAAATTCCTTTTTTGGCCTTGAAAGTCTGCATCAAATATTTCAGTGTATTTGCTTTCTCTCACTCTCTGTCCCACTCTCTTTTATTTTCACTATTACAGATTTTCTTGCCTTTTTTTTCCCGCTCATATTTCATATCTACTATCTTTAAAATTCATCTATTTATTTTCAACAGACTACGGAGGAAATATAAACATATGTTCTTTATCTCTTTTTCCTTCTCTATTTTTAAATATCTTCAATTTGATATATCTTATTTATTTTATATATTACTATTTATTGCTTTCCCTTGATTGGCAACAACCAAATTAATTCCAGCTAATGATAAAAACAAATAAAAATATTTTTCCCTACATTATTTCCCTTTTCTCCACATGATATATGAGGCCTTTTGGCAAGGCTATGTTGAGAGCAAGCCTGGATAGTCCCCTTCACATCGGTGCTGCCCTGCAGACCAGCAAAGGGCTCTGCTCCTAACATTGGGGTGGATGCATATACTCTAATAAATCTACCAGACACATAAAATCCTTTTGCAAATTTGAAGATGACTTTTCACCCGTTCTTGAAATAATTTTCTGCTCATATCTGAGTTTAACATTGATATGACACTCATTAAATCAAATCTAGTACCAATGGTACTCAAGTTTCATTCTATATTTTCTCATGCTGTGCACAATAACTTGTTGGGAAAGCTCTCTAACCAGTAGTCTTCTTTTCTGTCTCAAGGATGGATTGCAAAGACAGCAAAGACCTGCATTCTTAAACATTCTATACTTAATGGATAGAGTTGGGTAAGAAACAGCCTTGCAAAAGTTTTTGAGCTCATAAAACTAGATTACTCAACACTTTTGGAATCAATCAAAATAAATAACTGCATCATTTGGAAAGGTTTTGTATCTACATAAACTTTTTCCTTTAATTTTTTTCTTGTTCTTATCAATTTACTTTTAAATACACATCTATAACCACAATAAAAAGATGTTCCATGTCACTTACAAATCATTAAAATGTTACTTTTTGTCAGTCCCAAAATTTTTGAAAGAAATATTACAGTTTTGCTACTTTAAGTGAGGTAACCTTTAGCTAACTTGGCAAAAGGCAACTCCAAAGGGAATCTGCCTCTGATCTGGGAATATACAGTGTTATTACTATAATGTGTGGTTTTGAATTTTTATTAAAATACAACAGATGGAAAATTGAATATTTTTTCATAACTACCTTAGCAGAAAAACTAGATTTCCATAGGTGAACTTCAGAGTATTGACAAAAATTGCAGGTCAGAAATGCCAATTGGCTAGAGTTATAGCTCTGAGCTATTGATTTGAGTGGAACAGCTAAAAGAACATAAAGTTGAGCACAAACATGAATGCAGGACCTTAGCCACATAACTTAGCAAAAGACATTTATCTAAATCCTCAAGGGAAATTTGAAAATACTAACCATGTACATTAAATCAACAATACTTTACAGTCTAGAGACTTAATATCAGGATCACATTTTCGCTTAGGGATTGTAAGGTTTTCATGATAAGGATATAACAATAAAGCAATAACAACAGCTGTATTCAAAGGCTAACATGTACATAAACATGTAAGAAATTAACTCCAAACATTTATACTATTTGATTGAAAATTATAACATTTCCATAGTTTTTTTAATCTACCTTTCTGAGTTTTATAACAAAAAAAAATATTTCCCTATTTAATGCTCTAAAGCAGTGCAAAAAAAAAGCCAAATGAAATATTTTCATCCTCCATTACATTCTCTATGTTTTTTTTTTCTTCTGAAGTGGCAATTTCTGTGATTCTCAATGTTAACTTAGTGAACTTAACAGCTGAGCTACAATAAAATGACCAAGAACCTTGATATTTCTCTACTTATTCACAATGGCACTTTAGGTTAAACAATCATTGGCTCAGTTGTGAAAAATGAGATAAATTAAAATTATTTTCTTCGTGAGGACCAAAGTCTTGGCAAATAATATATTGAAGAAATTTCTTGGACATAATGGGTTACATTAATTTTCAACTGCAAAACAACACCTTCAGCATTATTTTTCAAGCAAGGAAAAAACCCTCACAACTTGCATTTTGTGCTATATATTTCTTACTGAAAAACAAAAACATTTCAAACTCAAGATTAAGAGAGGCATATCATGAAATATTGCAAAAAGCTGACTGTAAAGGATTTCATCTAATTGGTGACACATTTGCATTTATTGAAATACGGTCAGTTTTAGTTATGATGGAATACAAAAAATAGCCTTTTTCTTTGTTATTTTCATCTAAGAATAGTCTTCTCTTTTATTTTAAACAAACTTTTACAGAAATCTCTCTGTTCTTTATCAAACTCTTCTCTCTATCCCATTGGTAGATCTGTGTCATTTGAATAATTTGAAGATAATTCCATTCCTGCTCAAGGGTGCAGCCCTCAACCTCTTCCTGCACAACAACTGACAACAAATGCTGTTGTTCTCTGATCCCAGTGGCCTCCTGCTACCCTATTTAGAATGAATGTAGTGATTACAGACATGTTTCAATAACTTGAGGATTTATTCACTCCTGGTATAAATTGGCATTGCTGTGTTGTAGTTAATTGAGCAATGATGACTTTGATCAGTAGGGAATTCGGCCATCAGGGAGCCCATCACTCAGGTTATCACTGAAATTGCTTTTAATTGAGACCTCTGTGGGCAGCCACAGAAGACAGGCCAAGGTGTGAATGAGTAAAGGTCTGATCTCTGATCCCTTGAAGTATTGAGCAGAAGAATGAATAGAAGAGAAGCCAGAGCAGGTCACAACAAAGTATATCTAGCCCAGCATCCCTTTTTCAGTGCAGGCCAATTGCAGCTCCCTGGAGAAGCAAATAAGATTAGAACAAACATTTTCATGTTATGTTCTTCGAGACATCAATGGTTCACATGCACAAAAACTTTCTTTTTGCTGAGTAAAACTTATTAGAATGCTCCTCCTCTTGTTTCTTCTTTCTCATCCTGAATTTATGCATGTTTCTTTTGCATGTACTACATACTACAACATTAAATTCCACATCTAAACTGTGGGCTTTTTGAGAAATCATACTATTCATAGACAGATATATGAATCTTGCCACAGCTTATTATAGCAGGGTTTTTTTTTTTTGTGGATGAGCTGAAAGCTAAATGTCTACTTGTGCACTTAAAAGAATAAAAGGGAAATTTTAAAAAGAAACAAACCAAAAAAAACAGATATATCTGTAACTTGTGGGGAACCCCCATTGAATTTGCCATCCACCAAATTAATTTCTCCAATTGAATTCATCATCTCTGATATATTCCAACAACATATTTGCATCAGCAAAATAAATCACGAATTGCTTTGAAATCACAAACTGCCTTGATATCTAATAATACAGCAGCCTCTCTGATTGCTTAGCAATTAAGGTATTTAAAAAAATACAATAAAATACAATAAAATAAAATAAAATAAAACATGAAAGGAAATATGTTGACATTAATGATATTAGAATTGGTATCATTTACAAATCACAACTGTTTTGAGCACATGATCACTTAACCTCATATCTTAGCAGGGAAAAATGCATACATCTTGGATGACTGACCTGCACAGTCAACATCAAAGGCAATCTTTGCCATAACAGAGTATACCCAAAGTATTGGTAGTTTATGTCAGGACGTAAAAGAAACTCTGGTTTGCCTTACGTAATTTAATCTCCTGTTTCAGCCATTTATATTTTGAATGCTATTGAAAAAATAAATTTGTAGGTTTTTTTCATTTAGGTAAAAATTGCCAACATTAAAAAAATGAATCCCTATTATCAGTGATGGCACAAGTTAAATATTATAACAGAATGAATAAATATTGAATGATTCCAACTGGAATTATGCAAGTAAAAAAAATAAAAAATATCTTAAAATCAAACAATCCAATAGGAAAACACTTTTAAACAGTGGGTTTTTTTAATTGCATTTGAAAAATTCATGACTTTTCTTGACGGTCATTTTCAAATGGAAATATCAGTGTATTGACTTTTTCAGTTCTTCAGATCAGGGCATTATTTAAAATAAATAATAATGGCGAAATATGATCCTTCAGATTTTTTATTATGTTGATGATTATCCTTTTTTTGGTACAATTATGTAGTTATCTGTTTAATATAGCTCTCTACCACTTCTTATTAGATTTTTAATATTGATATATTTATTGAGTTTATTCTAAAAGAGGGAGAGAACAGTGAATTGAATGGTGTTCATGGGTTTTTGACTTATGGAAAGAAGATGTGGATTACTATGGGATCTCTCAAAGCAGGTAGTATAATATGGAAAAGATACTTCACACCTTTAAATACCCTTCAGTCTCAGTTACTGAGTAATCCAATGTAATTTAAACATAGACTCAATAGAACAATCTAAGGAGAGGAAACCATTCTAGAAGCTAACAAAGCCATGAGGATTTTGGGGAGTCATTTTCATCCTGAGGTGTGCCATGTGTTTCTAAGACATGTCATCTAGGTCTATAAACACCAAATCTATTGCAGAGGGACTTAATTCACATCAAAAGTAATTCCACCTTGTAGCTGACAGAGGAAAAGGTAATTCCAGAGAGTGATTCACCCCCTCTCTGAGGTAAATAACTGTCTGGAGACACATGCCTGTGTTTAATCCTGAAGACAGAGCTCAAGGTGATTAGACTTTTACTCTAGGCTTTCAAGTAAATGCATAAAACTAGGCAGAATAAATCTAGGTCACAGTTCCTGGAGCCTCTCGGAATAGTCGTGGAGATAAATATCTAAAACTACACACTAATAAAAATCATTTAATTACTTCAGATGAGAGCTAAATGTCTTCTACATTAGTACATTGATGTCTGTGACAAAGTTGGTGTTTGCTATATTTTTGGGGATTTTGAAGTGTTTTACATGCAAGTGAAATCATTAATGGTTTTTGCCCAACTCCAAATCTCCTCAGAGAGGCAAGATTTGATGCAGTGTGGGGCTAATATACCAAGCTTCATATTTCTCATCCCAGCTAAGAGGACTTTGATCTCTGCGCATTGATGTAAAATTAACCAACCTGAATGTGTTTTGGTTGAGCTGAAGAGTTTCTTTGAGGTGTGAGATTCTCAAAGAATTTTAAGGTCACTTCACACACAGCTGCCACTGACATAAATATTTCTAGGTATGGGTAAACATGGCTTCTGGCACTTTGTTCCCCTAAGCTTTATTTGTGTTCTGGCGTCTCTTTCTCCAGGCACTAGCAAAGAACTGGGTACCCCTAGCAATTCCCTGACTCTCAGGCCTTGAAGTGGAGGTTAGAAGTAACTGATAAAAAAGAGTTTAAAATTAATGCTTCATTGCACAGTGGAAACATTACAAGCAGACTAACTGTGGAGCCAAATTTCAGCCTCATCTGATACAGATTACAACTACAAAAATGGGACTTGTACAGAAGACCTTCTTTCAAAGGCGGTGTGATCCAGTCACTGACCCTGCAGCGCATCACTGGCAGATATTTATCTCTAAAGTCCTAAAAATGCGTCAGTTCCATATTTTCCTGCTGACATAATTTTGACGTTTGCTTTATTGGGTCTGACCTCGCACTAGCCTTCATTTTATTATGCCAGCCCCACTTGAACAGAGAGCCTAATTTACAGTGGGGTCTGTCAGCCTCTTTCAGAACGGTTTTCATAAGCCTAGACAGCCATTGCGATTTATAGGACTAAATGGCTTGGTGAAATACAAGGATCCACACCATACAAGCTGAGAAGGAGTGATTCCTCATCCATGAGCAGAGCCTGCTTTCTGTGAGACCCGAAATACCTCGCTGGAACTGTGGCTTCAGCACTAGCTAACATCTGTGAAAGGATATGGAGTAAAGTATGGCCCCTTATGTCACTGCCACAGCTGGGCTTCCTGCAGCTTAATTTGCCCTCTCAGCATGTTGCACTGATTATAAATACAATGCTGCTCTTGTTGCCAGAGGCCATGACATATTGCTTGGCACTCTGCAACCCTCGGAACAAATTTTTCCCTTTCCCTGTTCACCTCAGTCAATCACTGCTTCAGAAAGCAGCCCTCTGCCACCCAGCATAGGATTACATGTCATTTATAATTTTACTCACTTCAAAAAGCTAATGCTTAAGTTAATAAAGTGGAAAAACAACAAGTACGGTGTCCCAACCAGGAAGAGGTAGACTGACACTGTTGTAGTTGTTATTTTTTGGGTTTGTGGGGCACAGTAGAGGTGAGAAAAAGGCAAACATAAAAATAAAGAGCTAATAGCCTCTCTGGTGTCAAGAAGAAAGAGAAAAGGAAGCTGCTCTTCAGTGAGACATAAATATTAATAGTTCTCATTGGAAAAAGAAAACTGCTTCTTTTTTTTTTTTGTTTTATTCATTTCAAATATATATGCATTTCTAAGCATGAAGTTTATGCAATTGAAAGCTTTCCTGCTGGGCGTTTTAATCACATAAGAATTCAGAGAATTTCCTGCTCTTGCTGTAATTTAACTAACGGATTAAATAGTTGCATAAAGTTTAAAAAGAATAGACACTTTTCTAACTTCAATTTGATTGAACTGAGAAACTTACAGTTTGTGTGTGTGTATGTTGTAGGGACTGAGGTCTTAGTAAATTTGCTGAAATATCCTTTCTTCACAAATTAGGTTAACAGAGACAAGATGCTGTAATTCAATCAGTACCAATATTTGAAATTCTAATGTTTGAAGTCAAGGGGATTTGCTTTCAGTTGTACAAGGAAAGGAGAAGTCTTTTTTAGAACCAACTGATTCAGATATCGCTGTCTCAGGTTCACAATGAACTAAAAAAAACCGCAAAACTATTAATCACGTATCAGGACAAATACCTTATTGAAGCAGTAAACTCCATTGGGCAACCAAGATAGTAACTTAAATACAGAAGTAAGAGCTGCAAAAAGGATTTAAAAGTAAGCAAGCAAAAGTAAAATAAAACAATTAACTGTTGAAAATAAACACTCATTTTTTCTTGGTAGTCAAAAGTGCAGTACTTCCTTCTTTGATTTTTTTTTTAGGTACATGCTCTAGTTCATAGTGGGTCTAAAATGCTTGAGTTTCAATGCACTGTAAATATGTGTTTAGAGTAGGTATGTACTTCATTGGTTTTAACATCAAGATCTCTGTTTAAGGGGATCTGCTGATCTGGCAAACCAAATCTTTCAATATATCCTTTATTTGCTGATGCCTACTCAGCAAAAATATAAAATAAACTATTTTTTTCATGAACATACCAAATGAATAGAAAGCAAATTGCTCCATATTTTGTTCACAGCTAACCTCCTGTACTTTAGTTTTGACTAATAAATGAAAGTTACGTCAACACATGCTTGGAAGATTGTAAAGACTGTGTATTGATTTCATAAATGTTGTAGAAAAGGTTGATTCAATGGTAATGTATACCCAGATTTAAATAAATTTCTTTATATGCAATGTCTAGCAACAAGTTATTGTGTATATTGTACACCTACTGACAGAATAACATGTGACTAAATGACTTATCCAGATTATCCAGAGCATTGTTTAGAAGGAAACACAAAGGTTAAGAAATATGACTTTCTGAGGAAAAAAAAAAGATAACTAATTATTGTTCAAGTGTCTTGGAATTTCAGCTATGTAATTTTGATTGGACTATTCAGAAGGGAGGGATAGTTGATATGAAAGACAAATATCACCAGAGTTTCACTCTGCTATCAGCTACTGTGATAGAGGAAAGGAATTGCATTGCATTTTTTTAGGACAGTAGTAATTATTGGATATCATAGAACGACAGAACCACAGAATGGTTTGTGTCAGAAAAGACCTTAAAGTTCATCTAGTTCCAACTCCTCTGCCATGGGCAGGGACATCTCCCACTGGATCAAATTGCCCTCCACTTTAACTAAGCAAAAGTAAGGAGCTGATCCAAACTATCTGTTCAAGTTCTGGGTATAAACACTAATGGAAGAAAGGGAACTGCACAGGACAAGTCTTTCCACATGTTTCTTTCTTATCTTTGAATGATTCACCCTGTAAATATACCTGTTTCTCTCTATTATCTAAAACTGGAGCCCAAACAATTTATTTCAGTGGGATGCCAGAAATTTTAATCAGGTAAATGTAAATGAAGTGAATCATTCTCCACATGACTTTGGACAGGATGAGTCTTCATTTGGCTTCAAAATATCTAAAAATCCAAACATTAAATGGACTATTATTTATGTCAGTTTTTCTCTATATATATTATCTAAAGCTTGACTATATTTTCAGGTATTTCAGAATGGATGTAGAAAACATCATATCTTTTTGCCAGAGAAGTACATAGGAACTCCATTACTATGAATGGAGAAAATTTGTATTTCAGTCTTGGTAGAGGAGTGCATTTAACGCCTCTAATTCATCTTGAAAGAGGGAGGTACGGATGTGGCAAATAATTAAAGATTGTCCTACATTAGTCGAAACTGTTTTATTATGTTGTATTGGGGAAATCTTAAACTTACTGGAACAGGTTTAGCACAACCTTCTGAGACGTATATTTGTAAGCCATTTTTCTGCCTCTTTCAAAACACTTCTTAGGGTAATCTCATTATACAGGATACCATTTGCAATTAATAGATTTTCTAGGATTATCAAGAGAGTTTTAAAGCAACATAAATGAAGGAAAATGATACTATGACAATCAAGTTGCACATACTTACATATTAAAACCAGGCTGTAGGATCATCTTTATGACAAATCCCTCCACAAGCAGTCATACAAGAAACACATCCTTTAGCTGTGCATCCATTAAAGGAAGCATCTGAGGATGGCATTTAGGATATTTAAGTCAGGTATTTAACTTGCAACTGAATTTTAAAAAAATCTTTAAAATAGTCTGCAATAGTGTGTTAATGAAAATCCAAGACAAAGTTATTTTGAATAGAAGAAAAAAAAGTCATTCATTTAATACAGCATCTTAAAAAATAGATTAAACCAATGTAATGTGTTGACCTGAATATTAGTAGTTTTTGAGGAACCAAAGTTTATGAAATTTGTACATTGAATTTTTGTAATATCTTTATAGTTTTCTTTAAAAGATAATTCTGAAATTAAAAAAAAGAAATAATTATAAACAAATCTGTAAATTTAGAGATAAGAACATTTAAACTATTTAAGTATACTCTGTATTGTCTATCAGTGATCTGATTCCAAAATACAGAAAATGAAAAATGAGAGATTTATGACCACAATTCTTCAAATTAAAATCAAGATGTGAAAGTCTGTCTTTTCTTATTTAAGTTTCAATATAAAATTATGGAAATAATATGATAAAAGATATGGATTGTTAGTGAAATAATGTAGATATCAGATAATGTAACTGAAAGAAAAAAATCCTGTTAACTAATGGAGAGTACGAAAAGAATATATATTAAAATGTAATATGAACGAAAAAAAGAACGTCTACAAGATGCAGATGGTAAAAATATAAATAGGGACAGAGAAAAAGCAGAAATATACAGTGTATATTTCTGTTCTTTATTTGGAATGAAGTAGGTGGATGTATCCATCCCATATGATACTGTGGATAAAATATAAATCTTACCATCTGTAACAAAGGGAGATGTGAGGCAGCATATAAAGACTGAGATACAAACCAAGGCATAAACAGATCAGTTTAACCATCTTGCCAAAAGGAGGAAAGAGAGGGACTTCACCTTCATTTGTAATCACATGCACAAGGATAAATATAAGTTACTCAGGGCCTTCATATTCTTACTAACAAAAGCATGACAAAAGTTGACTAGACACAGAAATTAGCAAAGTTCAGCACTAGAAAAGAATCTAATTTCTCAGAAGTGAGAACAATTACACAGAGAATTACATGCAATGGGGTGGTAAACCTTCAAAAGCCAAGGAATTTAAGTCCAACACAAGCAATTTAATTCGTGTTGCCAGGAAAACCTTTCTAAATCATATGATCTGGACTAAGTCAGAGAAGTGATTCAGGGCTGTTCTTTTAGAGCTTTCTGATTCTACATCTCTCAAGGCTTTTCTCTTCAGACTTTTGACTGCTCTCAGTGAATTTTATATGTTAGATAGAAGACCTTATCTGAGGACTGTCATCCAATATGGAAGAGGTGAAAGATACACTGAGAACACTGGGGTGGTGACGTAATTGTCCCTTCTGGTAAAATATAGGATATAAGTGCCATTTCTAGTTTGGGAATTTTTCAGGATGATAAGTGGAAAACAGAGACCCCCTTCAGGAGAAGTAGGATATACACAGTGATGCCTCTCTGAGAACTGCATAGAAGGATTTAGAGGTATTTCTTTACATCAAGACAAGTTACACAATGGTCTACCTCTTTAGAGTAACTCTCTAATATGTATACGCACCCTAAGTTTACTATTGAAAATATTATTTGCATTGTCTCTGTTAATGCTAAGAAAATTGCTGTAATATTAGAAGAGATTCATCATCTTATTTTTAAAACATGGGAGGAAAAAAATGAAATAAAAGAAAATTAAAAAAAACCAAAACTAAAGCACTTATGAAAGTCACCGTGCTGGTTGGATTCTTTCAAATCCCTTAAGGGTTTGGATGTATTAGTCTGATGGTGGTGTTGTTCTCTCAGCCCACATTAATTTGATTCATTCTTTTAGAACATGTGTATAACACTGCAAAAAAGTATTATTGGTTTATAAATTACACTTGTTGTTTCAGGGCGATAAAGAGAATGATGAATGCAGTCTTTGTTCAATCACCTTTTTATTCATGAAAGGCAAAACCATGGATTCTAAAAACATTTGTCTACATCAGGAGTAAGCCATAAACCTTTCAAAAATGCTCCCAGTAATCCAGGAAGGAGCTGCTGATTACTGTCATAGTGAAGAGGATTCAATAATGCTAATGACTTTTCTTATGATAATCAATAATCTAGTGGAAGCTACTTGAATCTTAACAAACCTTCCAGATATAGTCCCCTTTCTCCAAAAACAGAAATAGTGTGTGTTCTTGAGCATAGTTGAGCCTGTCAGATTAATCATGGAGAGGGCACGTTTCCATGAATGAGAGCTTCATGCTAGTGGCACATGAATCTGAAAGAAAGGTTTCTAACTTCAAAGTAGGGTAGTCAGCCTGTTGTTTTCCTAAGCAGACTTTGCTTACTGTCTCCTGGACTTCTGAGGGCCTCAACCACATTCAGATAAAAAAGAATAGTCTTGTAAGACACTCAACTTATATATCCAATGAGATGTTGCAAGGATATAAAGCTATCTATATTCAAATCAAACCAATGGAGAATTAGGATTGGATTTCAGAGGACAGAGTACCCAATAAAATATTTCAATTTAGTAATCCTAAAATAAAAAAAAATTAAATTGATTTTTGAATGCAAGTTATCTTAAATTTCTGATTCATCTGTATCTATTTACATATAGATGTAAAACCCAATCATGTTGGGGTAAAAAATACACTGAAATATTTAAACTTCCACTCCATATAGAAACGTTCACTTTCTCTCATGTATCTCATGGCACAAACTAGTGTCATCTGCAGACATAATGTATATTCTAATATATAACTTCTGTTTCCCATTTGTTCATTCAAGGTTTTGGTATTATTTTTGTGTCCTTGTGTATTTTTTTTAATACGTATTCTAACTCTGAATTTCAAAAATATCATGAAAATACACCAACTCTGGAAAAAAAGTTCCTACGCTTCTCTAGGTATGATCCTAGCTAACCTAATATATGTTACCATCATAAATTCTATAATTATCACCCTGAATTTAACAAAAGCCCAAGGGCAAGAACTTTTCTAAAAAAAAAAAATTTCTGCCTTTCCAGTATTTCTAGATTGTTATGCCCCTGCTCTGCTTTCCTTTGATTCAAATGAGATGATTTAACTCTGCAGAATCTGACTAAATGCAAGCAGATAAGTCTTTATTCTGCAAAGCATTTTTTGCAACCAGTGCCCCAAATCCTGATCCTGTATGGGAATTCCCATATTTTTACGTGAAAATTAAGATTAATGTAATACATAACTCAAAGACGCTCAAACAGATCCGCAAAAGTTGAGGACTCAACTTCATGTACGTTTTACATAAAGGCATAAATCATCAATATGAAAGAAACTAACCTTGGGAAATAATCCTGACTGATTAATTGATTAATTGGATTTGCTTTGGTTTTGTAAAAAAACTTGTCATTATCGGTAGAGTCCTTTTCACCTCCATGCCTCAAGCCTTTCTCTGAGAATGTTTTGCTTGTTCAAAGCAGAAGGAGAAGGTAACTTTTTTTTAAATTAACTATATGCCTACCAGTCAACTAAACAGCCGAGGACCATTACACCATTCTTACCATATCTGAAAATCCGTATCGATCTTGTAACAGTTGTATAAGAAGAGAATTTTTGCTAATGCTACACTACACATAAGAAACAGAAAGAACATAAATGCCTCATCGATGTACACTCAATGGTAGAGATTAAAGAAAAAATGAATTACTATAAAAGATCATAAAAGATAATAAATATTTCCCTCCAAAACCCATCAATAAACCAACCAGGACACAACTAGAAAATAACCAGGGGAAAAAATTTCCCAAGGACTCAAGTTTGACCAGGATTTTGGTTTTACTTGAGTCAAAGAATAATTCTCTTCCCTTAAAAAAAAAAAAAAAAACAAAAAAACCCCCCAAAAAAAAAAGTGCCAAGACCCCAGAATTATTAAGAAATGATGAGATTGAAGTGAATATTAGTTTTACAAGGGAAACAGAAAGGTAAATTCAGGTCCCTGCTCCAATGTAGGCCTTTCAGAAGCACAGACAGGTTTCCTTCCAAATCATTCCTTGGACATTGTTGAAGAACATGAGATATTCCAGAAAAAAATATTTGTAGATAAATAAAATATCTTTTTCCGCTATATTTTTTATATACGGTAATAGAGAAATTAAGCTGTAATCCATATTAAAAGCCAAACCATTAGAATTACTGAAGCCATAAGTCTTATCTACAGTCATGGCCTGACTGAATCTTGATTGAACTCATAATACTATTTATCCCAAAGATCTATATTCCTACCCATTCTCCTTGCATAGCAGCTGCCACACTTTTTCTCTCTCAAGGTGGTACAGAGTTGGCAGTGAGACCTTGCTTTTTATTCCCCGCTAAATTTCCCATGAGATTTCAGCAAAAATGATAGGTAGGTAGGTAGGTAGATAGATAGATAGATAGATAGATAGATAGATAGACAGATAGATAGATAGACAGACAGAGAAGTAAAGCCTTGTAGAAGGCCATTAAAGCAAATCTAAGTGTGATGCCAAGCATATCTCTCCCTTCCATTTTTCAAGGAAGGATAGTATAGCTCTAGCATAAACAAATTAAATGTTTTCAATATTTACTCTTTAAGAGTAAATTACAGAAAATACAAAACTGAATGCTAGATTGATTAGTTATTCCAGTCTGTCCATCATGTATCTAATAATGCCTACTCAGTGTAACTCGGGCACAACATGTTTTCTGTGCCCTCAAAGTTGAGAGTATGATAATAAATTGTATGGGTTTCTGAATTATCTTTGAAATTAGCTGTTTCATCCACTTGAATATACCAAAGTGAATTTATGATGATTAATTGTATTACAATGTACACCAAAGCACGTAATAATGATTTGCTACTTATTATAAGGCTTTGCCAATATTTTGTAAACCCAAGCGACATGAAATGCAAGAAATCCAATGAAACCCTCTTAAACAAACAAAGGGGAAAGAGAAGCAAGGACAGGTCTTGCAATGCTAAACATTTCTAAGGACACACAGAGGCCACAGGAACTTTTTTCCATGTCAAAACTTTACCAAGTTAGGTCCCATTAAACTTAAAAAAGGAAGAAGAGGAAAGCTGACAAGAATTGGTATGTATTTTCAGTGATCATTCAAATCTTATCAATTCTTTTACTCTATGTTGTGTTTTTTGTTCTTGCCATCATAAGGGCTATTCTCGTCCTAATCCATTTTCTGTTTGATATTCCTTTGAGATTCTTTTTTAAAAATATATTAATGTGTGAAGAGCCAAAACAGTATCTACTTCAACAACTTCAGTAAGATTCAGTAAACTACTCTCTTACTCAACTAAATAACTACCATATGAGTAGGCAAATATCACCTCAAAGTATGCTATCCTCAGCTGCAGTCTACTCAGTTGAGGGAGGAAGGAAGGGAGGAAGGAAGGGAAGGAGGGAGGGGGAGAGGGAGGCAGGAAGGCAGGAAAGAAGGAAGGAAGGTAGGAAGGAAGGCAGGCAGGAAGGAATTGAATGAAAAACCTGTCCTATCATATCTGCCTACTGTAGGCTGGTGAATTTTACTGTGGCTTAACTTTTGTCATCCCATGCACTTGAAATAAAGCCTTCTAAATAGAAAAACAATAGTAGGAAAAATGGTTTTCTTTGGCAGTGTCTGGTCTTGGTCAAAAAAAAATATCACAGTTTAGACAGGTAGAGTGGATATGATAAGGCAGAGCCATTTTCTATGTCGGAAGTACAGAACTCCCAGGAAGATTCGAAGAGAGTGAGACTCTGATGCTCATAGCCTATCCCTGGAACGTTATTTCTATGAAACATAAAAGAATCAAGTAGTCATGAAAAGTGTCCAGTATGTCTCAAACACCAGCCTGGAGGAATTATTTAGCCTACTTGTCTCTGATCAATGTTTTTATATTATTGTGTCTACTCCAGAGATGTCACAGCAGCTCTTAGTGTGACACTTATCAGGGAAATATCTCTCATATTTTCCAATTTATGTTATTTTAAATTACAAATAAATAAACAAGTATGTTTTCTTTCAAACTGGATACTTATAGCTGAATTCCCAAAAAACTGAAGTGGAGAAAACAGTACTTTTTTTTTCATAGATAAATAGTTTGGTTTTTTTTTTTGTTTAAAAGAATACAATTCTATAGATTCCCCAAATCAAATTAATATATACAAGGATAAGTTTGGTCTGTACTATTGTACTGACAAGATTTTTATTTTTCCTTTTTAACTGTGTTACATCCCCACACTCTTGAAATGTGAAGCAGAGATCTGTATTAACCAGTCTTTAACAAGCTTAAACTCTAATGCCTATTTATTTATTTACTTTATGAAATACATAATAACTTGCCTGCTTGCAAATTAAGTAATCTTCATCCTCTCTGTCTCTTCTCATGTGGAAATCCTCTGAACTGTGGCTACTCTCTGCCTTAAAAATAAATACGAAAAACTTATTGTTAGATCTGTATTTTGTTTCCTTCCAAAAATTTTCTGCATACTCTCAGTCGCAGCATTTATGAGTGCTTCTTTGTCACCAGCTATATATTGATACTATTCTGCTAAAAAACTATATGTCAACATTAATTCTTCAATCACTGTAAATTGCTTTGAGAACTTACTGTGAAAATAAGTCCATATATACCTAAGATTCAGAATATTTCTAGATGCTCATAAACAATAGGATTTCAAGGGATTAATGGATTACTTTTTGTCAGCTGAGGTGGAATGGCTGAATATACTCTAAAATTACAATAGAAATGCATTCCCTTTATCTAGCCTGAACAAAAAAAAAAATTAAAATCTAAACTTTGTTGGCTGATAGCAGAACATATATATAAGAAAAGAAAATAATGCATCAAACTTAGGGTTTTGAATACCTTGATTCAAGGTTTGGCACTGCCAAATATATTTTTTCCATATTTTGGACAAGTTAATGTGTCTTTTAACTTTTTATCCAGAGAGAGCTAAGCTTTTTGAATGATAAATCAATTAACGTATGAAGAGTGCTCAGGTAGTATAATCAACATATGAAGAGAGATAAGTTTTTCTAGTCTTCCTGGACAGAGAAAAATGTTGCTTTATCTATCTGTTGACTTTTGATTGACTTTGGAGCAGGTCGATTATCAGCTCTGTTCAAATAATGAAAATGTTTCTCTATAGATAATTAGAAAGTAGAAAAACCCTGCACACATGTAGAAAAATCACCAAATTGCATTCACCTTGACTGTTAATAGTTATAAGGTTTTGTTCCTCACTTGCTTTTTCAAAATTTTTTCAGGTGCCTCATAAATTGTGGATAAGAAATTTGATGGAGAATTCTCCCTCTACTCCAAATTCCTGATGGTACACGTTAATTTAGGTTTATTCTATTTTAAGTTAATCTTCTATTATTTAGTACTTAACTCTTCCTTATATTTTGTAGGTCTTTCCATCTTCAGACAGCTGCAAATTCCTAAATATCCCTAGTTAATAACAGAATGATAATAATATGATTTACTGACATTTTACGGCCCACTACCTCTAAGCACTAGAGTCCTACAAATTTTTTATCATAGATCAAGGCAGGTGGTGTCTGTTTCCTGAGTAACAGCTATTACTGGCAAAAGATTGTCCTTCCCAGAGTAAGTAATGGTCTCCTTATATCACTCCCTCTATGCTCTGATGCTATAAAACTCCACATCCACACTGCATCAACAGAACCCGTTCTCTCTCTGTCCTGAGTCTAGATAATAACATTTTAAATTAGAGAACTTTAATTTAATCTTTTAACTGTTGAAACCTTTATGCAGCTGAGTGTCTGCCATTCCTCTGATATAGGAGGTAACTTACATACAAGACAAAACAAAGACTAAACTAAAGAAAGTACCAGAAACTAGAAAGAGATATCATTTATCTTCTCCCTGAAAAGACTTCTGTTTTTTTCAAAGTAAATATGTTCAAGGTCTTCTGTATCAGGAAATTATTGCAAGTTATATAGTTAGTATTTCTTCTTTAGCATGTTCCTCATGACCCAGAAATACAGCAGAACCAGAAAACAAGCTAATCACTGTAAAAAATCATACCAGAGAAGACAATCTGTTCTCTCTTGGAATTATTAGCTGCTGATCAGGAGTTTCCATTAAGATGACAATTTGAACTACAATCATGGCTGGAAACATTCAGTGTCTCTTTAGCCCAGCACATAAAGGCCTGAAAAACAATGAGAAAACTTGTGTAAGTCACTGTGTGGGATTTCTTATCAGATTCAAATATCTTTCAGACTCATGTTAGATTGGTATTAAAGCTCCCAGTGTTGTCACTGGGCATTTACGTATGAAGGTACATTTCAATATCTCTAAATGCCCTACTGATATTCCAGAAAATAAAGGTCTTCAAGAGGCCCCTTGTTATATTGTCTAACTATAAACTCTTGTTAGAGATAGACCAGAGTTATGACACTGGATGCTTGTGTATGAACTAAATAGTTTAAACAGCTAACTTATTGCTCAATGAACTTGCTGTCCAGCCAGATCGCTGGAGGTAGTTTCTGTGGGATATCTGCATAGCTGAGTAGACTATATTGAGGGTTTGTTTATTTTAATCTGTCCCTCTTTGAGTGCTTCTAAGCACTAAAAAAATAAAAAGCTCATTAGATGCTAATGCAGAATCTCTCCACTTCCATATCTAAAATTAGCCAATGCAGAAAAGAAAAATATTGCAGAAAGATAAACTATTAGAGAATTAAACAATTAATCTTACCTCCTTGGGCAGTCTATATTAATTCTTAAGTAAAGATATGGCTATTACAGATCCGGCCAAAAGACCAGCTATTCTGAATTCCTTCATGCTAACAAAAAAACAAGTTCCGAATAAGTCATTTAGAGGAAAATACTAAAGTTATTATAAAGTTTCTTTCACTGAGATTCAAATAAAAACATGTTCCTGTCTGTAATGATCTGTAATGGAACCTACTCAGTCTAAGTCAAGGGTCTAATTCATGCTTCGCTTTCAGGAGGTTTATGTGTCCTCGAAGACTTGCACAAAAATCTCACCAATCTAATACTGTTATCAAAACTGTAGACATGCAGAATATCCTTTTGGATGTTTTCAAATACTTTTTTTCTTGTCTTGCTAGACAGCAAGCTTGGAAAATTCTTTTCTGTTCTTTGGGTAGTGAAGTTTCTTTCTTAAAGGATTTGCAGAAACAAAGTTTATATAAGACACAGATATAGAGCATCAAACGATTTCCAGCCTACAAAATATAAGAGCTAGAGAGCATACAGAACAAACCCCACGTTCTCAGTTGCCCAACATCTGATGATTGTCTAGACATCTGAACAAGCCATTTTGAACAAAAGGTATGTAAACTGGCTTTAAAACTGTTTGGTATAATATCATGATGGCTATGAAATATAGAACTTTCTCTGAAGTTCTGACACTTGGATGGTGGGTGATTTTTCCAAACCCTATAAAACTCAGTATTTCAAAAACTTTGTGAACTCTAGAACTGCAAGAATTTGGCAACATAGTTTGGCACGCTGTGCATTACAACTAGTTAAAAGTCAATTACTTTCTGGAACAAAGTAGCTGTGATGTATTCATTTCAGATTTAGAATTAATAATCCTCTATATTTAACTCTGGCTGCAGAGGACACAACTTCTAGGCCACTGGGCTGAACTGTCTTTAAGTTTCACGGATCAATACATTAAATGTATTTATTTACTTTAAGGCATTGGTAAGTGTACTATAGGGATATATTTATCAAACAGATTAAGATCAAATAGATCCAGCCTGTTCACAGATCTCAGGAAAGCATGAATCTAGATCTTGTTCGTTGCCTACATTTCACATCAAAGACAAGTCTGTATGGTTTATTCACTGAACAGCATAAGATTCTCTCCGTGCACTGGAACCTTGTTTCATCACATATGTATACACTCCATCATCACACAATAAATTTTTCTTCAGGGATCATTTCTCAGATCAAGAGGGCAGATCCTCCACCACAGAGCTGGGACTACAAACCAGGGTACCAGGTAGTGCCATCTGCATGATATGAACTTTGATCTTGTACTCAGTGGTCTGAGACTACCAGTTCAACGGAAGATCATTGACAGCCCTCGCATTAGAAAGTGAAATAACTAGGTATAACTAAGCACAAGATTTTAAGTAGACAGATAGTCAGCTGTGAAACAGAAGAAAGCAAAGGTAGGGAAGAGTAAATCCAGACATCTATCCTCTTTAGTGTGTTGTCATTCAACTAACTTCTTTAAAATGCTCCAATGGAAGATATGGAAGATGTGCTAATACTTAAAGGAAGCAATTCCTTTAATTCTTTATTATGTCTATGTGTGCTATTTAATTATTTATTTAAAATTTGAAATGAATCAAGTAATTGCTATGCCATTTTATACCCTTGTTTGCTAATGAAAGAGCAGTAAGGGACACACAACATTCAGAAAATCATTTTCTGTAGGGAGTTAAGTAATCCTGAGTTCTCCAAACCTGTTACAATCTGAAAGAGAGAATTGTTGGAACAACCTAGAGCAAACGCATTTCCTGAAAGTCAAAATGTCTCTCTTTTCCAGGGTCTTTCCATCATTTCTGAAGGTTTCCAGTATCATTGTGGATCTTTAATTAACTGAGATTCTGATTAATTGTCTTGTTTCCTTAAGAAACTCTTCAATGACATCATATGGATGGAGGATGAAAGGAATCAATGAAGTTACATCAGGATCAACAGAAATTTCTGTAATCACCAATTTTTGTGCTGGAGATGATACGAAACTGGAGATTAGTAATGAGTAGTAGAGGACTGGGCATGGCCTTGACAGACTTAATCAGAGGCCTCCATGAACCTGTGTGCTTTTATCTACCCTGAGGTCACACATCTTCCCAGACACACACACACACGCATACACGCACACACACACAAAGACTAATCATACAGATACTCATATCTGCTGCTTGCACATGTGACAGTGATAAACAGGTTTCTGCTAGGAACAATTTAGTTGGTAATAAATCACTCTGGTAGGGGCTAGTGTGCACAGGTGAATGGCCATGATACAAGGATATAATTGTGCATAATCAATGCAAACATGGTGTAGTGGAACGTGACAAAGACTTACTTAGACACATTTAGCTAATACCTAAAGGTTAAAGCAGAAATAAAGTGATGGGGATCTCTCAGATAACACCAGAATATCTTGCTAGTGTCACAACAAAGAGATGTTTGAGACAAGATTTGGATGAACTGATGTTAGGAAAAATATGAAGGAATACACTTTGTGACCCTCAAGAAGCAGCCTGTCAATATTCTTCAAGATTCCCCACCATCTCAGGAGTCTGGAAAATACAAAGTACAATACAGAGTCTCTAGGGCAACTATAAATTATGATTAACTGTTGTAGAAAGAAGAATAGCCTTCTAAAAAAACACTTTGGACTTTTGAGTTTTGGTGTTGTCTTCCTTCACTGCCCCCAGTTAAAAACAGATTCTTCAATAAGAAAGTATTTTGTTAGTCATTTACCACAGAGTTACTTTTATTTCAACTAAACTTTCATTATGACAAACATTTCAGGTCCTCAGTGGAATTTATGGATAAAGCTCAAACTCTATAAAAGATCCCACATCGTAATAAAATTGTTAGGGTATTATATCAAGAAATAGCAGGCTAAAAATCTAGTTCGGATTAAAATAGATCACGGAGGAAAAGCATTCGTGGTCCAGATGATTATTCTAATAACCAAGGTAATTATGCCAGTTCTTTAATTTTTTTTCTGCAATGGTTCTTGTCATAGACTCAATCCACTTAGCAGAGTCTGCAGCCAGATGAGAGAGATATTTTTTCTCTAGAGGTTGCTTCAGACTGTCCAAAATTTGACTGACTTTTGCAATTGCTTCTTTCTTACATTTAACTCTCCAGGGATGGTAAAGCAACTAAGAAACATGTATTAAGGCCTAAGAACACATGAGATAAATGTAGGCTATTCCATTTTAGGAAATGATATCAACACATAGTGGACTGAAGAACTGATAGACATTCACCTGCATGAGTGATTAGAAAGCTCACTTGAGAGGTTGGTGACCCAGTGTCAAACCTCTGTAAATAAATCAGGCATTGTGATCTCTGTCTTATAGGCACTGAATACATATCCTTAGAGCTGGTCTAATGTAATAGTTTTTCTTTTCCTGCTTTTGAGTGCCGTTTTCTTTGGGGGAGTCAGGGTGATCTATTGGTTTCATTCGAGCACAGGTTTTTGGTGTTTTTTTTGTAATTTCAGGAATATAATTATTACACTGCAGGAAAACCAGCTCTTGCATGGATGCATATGTAAGGAAACAGATGCGTATTTGCTTTTTCTAGTCAGCAAGATAAAAAGGCATTGAAAGTACTGCTCTGGTGCAAAATGCTGTATAGATTTCTTTAAAAAAATTGCAAGCTATGATCTACAGCTAGCAAATTGCCCTATTAGTGTAAGTTTAAAGAAAAGGGTTGAAAGGTGCAAATCGGAAGGAAACTTGCTCTCAGGAATCAATAGGTCCAGAACAGTCTATTATAATAACATCATGTCCCTGAGAGGGTATCAGGGATAAGTATGTTATTGTTAAATTAGGTGGTGCCATCTTTGCAAGGAAAACAGAAATTTAATGTTTGCTAATTGAACTATAAAAATAATAATTACCTTTGATGTAGGGGAAGGAAAGTCACTCAGCAATGGCTCTGATAGTATAAATTGAAGCTGCTGTCATCGGAGTCCAAACTAGATTAGAAGTGAGCATCTCAAATTACATTTGGATAATACCAAACGCACAGAACACTTTAAATGTTTTCAGCTTTTCTCTTCCTCTCTCCCTCATCAAACAGCTTCATGTTCTTAACTGTAGCAGCATTTCATTCTCAGCAGTGTACATTTCTTTAAAATGTTTCATTCCAACTGCAAAACACTAGTGCAAATAATGCAGTTTACAAACATGTATTAAATTCAGGGATATTCTATTTCAGTTAAACTATATTGGTTATGATGTCTTCCTGGCTCAGGATTTGTTTAAGGGTCTTTGCCATGATTTGAAATGGGGTTGGTGGGTAGAGATGGTGTTTATTTGGAATGTTGGATTCTAATTTCCCTTTCGATTCTGTCAATCAGTTATTAATTCTCTACTGCTTATAAAGGGGTAGGGCCAAGGACTGAGTGTTACTGAACAAGCCAATTTGAAGGAAATTTATAAACAATCAAAGAGAAGATTTTGCAAAGTAGCATGATTTTTTCTTTTGTCAGTTCATTGTTATGCACAATACTGTGCTACCTTGTGGTAGAGTAGGAATTTTGACCTGGAACAGTGAAACCATTTAATAACTTTCTTCTCAAAAGCATAAAGAACTTTTGTATTTGAACTACATTCAAAACTAAGATTTTCTACTGCAAAAGTAAACACCAGATCTCTTTGACTTTATGAAGAGCCATAGAGTGTAAAAATCATTGAGAAAACAATGACTACGCTCTTCAGTTCTATGAAGGAAATCCATTAAGTAGGAAGAATTGGCGTGCCAGGTTGGCAGCTAATGGTAAGAATAAACAACACATAGAATCATCTTTCCCTATGACTAGAGACAGAGAGGTAAGAAGATATACTATGAGAAAGAAGGGGACTAGCAAGAATCCTGCATCCCTGGCCATTTCTGGTCTCAACAGATCTTCAGTATGGAAAATGTGGAAAATATTCTAAAGACACAGTTGAACAATAAACTGGAAATACCATGTAGAGTTGTAGATAATGGTTCTACTCAAATTGCAGCAAAATCAGGTGTCCATGTGAATGAGACAGTCAAAATTTGTGAGA
Organism: Tapera naevia; assembly: GCA_033556795.1. Taxonomy (NCBI): domain Eukaryota; kingdom Metazoa; phylum Chordata; class Aves; order Cuculiformes; family Neomorphidae; genus Tapera; species Tapera naevia. The sequence goes on from JAUMJJ010000480.1 coordinate 676,810, forward strand.
TATATTTTACTATGTGGAATAGAAGCGATATTCTGAAATGCAAAGAGTAGGACAGCCTGAATTCTTCCCATACTAAAGCAGTAGAGACACGGATAAAAACTTGTGGAAAATTCTAAAGTTAAAATTCAAAGTTTTTCAGCTGTTACTGATGGTGTATATTCGCTTTAAAGGCAATGCTTCTGGAATTTCATGCAACTTTCACAAGAGATTTTCAGGGTCTTAAAAGAAGATTACAAAAGAACACTACCAATTTAATTCTCTAAGAAATCCTCTCTGTCTTTTAAAGGCAAAACACATGAAAAAGAAGCTTCTGGAAGTGAAAAACTATATAAGTATGGTCCTCCTAGATTTATGATATTTTATGACCAAATTTCTGAGTGTTCTGTGTTAAATGAGAACTCTTAAACCTTGGATGACTTTTCTTTCAGATATTAGAAAAAAGCTTCTAGACTAGCAAACTGGCTAGAAGAGATCAGAGTGCAAAATTTTTTCCCCATACATCAAAATACCCATTTAAAAAAATTTCTTTATTTTATAATTGGCTGAATGTTTTTTATATGTGTGTATCTGTGTGGGTATATATTTAATTAAGGATAAAATCATGACAAAGGTGTGCCAAAAAGACATGTAAAAATTACATTGCCTTAAATATTTTTCTGATACCATATAGAATATGAAGCTCCACTTTAAATTATTACTGAATTTGCACATCTAAAGCTAAACACAAATGCAAGCAAAGATAGCCACTGGAAAACCCATAATAAAAAAGATTGAAAGTTGACTATTTTAAAGAATAATAATAATTTTTGTAGATTAGAACACTTTTGTGGGATATTCTATTCAAACTGGAATATATGTCCTAACCAGTGGCTACTCTAAATGTGAACATCTGACAAGATACTATCCTAGGAATTAAAAACTTATTAGCTGAGAGTTTAATTGAACTTGTATGTCCTTTTATAAAGCTTTAGTTATGACCAATTAGTTATTCTGATTAAACACAAATAACTACAAAGAAATAATTCTAAATAATTGTAGTCAATTATTTATTTAGTGTTATACTAAGGAAAAACAAAAGCTGGTGAAAATCAGGAACAAATCAAAATTAGAACAAAATCAAAATGTTGAGAATCAAATTAATCAAGACATTGAAGGACATGAGGAGCAGAAATTATTTAATTGCCTGAACACCACTGCTTGGAGCCTAGATAATAAACACAGGGAACTGGAATTACTCATTTATGAGTATAAATTTGACCTAGTTGGTATTACTGAAACCTGTTGGGAAGAGTTGCATGACTGGAATTTTAAAATAGGTGGATATGACCTTTTTAAGAAGGCTACAGTGGACAAGGAAGAACAGAGAATGGCAACTCATAATAAAAAAAAAGAAAAGAATATAAAATATTATAATTGACTAGCATGTATGAACCAATGTACTTCTGCCTTGTAATTATGGAAAGGATAGAAATTGTGTTCAAATTGCTGGGTAATGGAACCAAAATGCTTTGCATTCAAAGAGTATTTATACAGAAAGTGAAGGAGACGCCCCAAATCCCAGTATTTTGGTTCAAGAATTTCAAAAGAGCTGGGTGAAGTTTTCCCTGGAAAATAATTTATAACAGTGACTCCTATGGTACAGAAAAATTCCAAAAGTTCTGCCAAAATTCAAGGTGCAGACACATTTAGAAGGGAAAATGGGATAACCCTGGTGAATGTCGCTTTTTCAGTTTAAGGTTAACCCAAGGCAAACAATAAAATGGCTAATGTGAGATTTAATTAACATAGAATTAAAGGAAGGTAATATAACTAATATCAAATAAAATTGCTTTATAAAAATAGACCCACAGTAATTTGATGTACATGTGAAGAGTGATGATGCCAATTCTAATTATTTAATGTTTAAACTTCCAAATATTCAATCTGATGACAGATATGGTTTTGTCTGGAAATAAGAGCACTAATGAGTCATCATAGCATAGATCTCAAGCTGAAATGAAGTCGAGGAATCTCCATAAAGCTAGTGTGCTTTTTAGCAGAACATCAACCCTAATTTTGATTTCTTAATGAGGAGCACTAAAAAATTAAGAGAAAAATTCTTTGGAACTTTGGTCACTTGACAAGTGAACAGCACACAGACACCCACACAAATATATGCATCTATATGTACTCAAAAAGACATATGTATAAATACACATTATGAAATATAAAAATATACTTCTAGAAATCAGGCATATAAGCTACTAATGGAGAGCAAGGAAACTCAACTTTGAGAATGGGTTATTCTGGAAAGGACTTAATCGTGATGGTCGAAAGGCTTGGTATGAACGCTGAATATACAAAGAGGGAAAATCAGGCCAAACCAATACTGATATTTCTTCTTTTAACATTGATATAGCTGTAATTGAATACTGTACTCATTTCTTATCTCTGCAGATAGATCAATAAAGAGATCTACTAATTGGAAAGCAAGCAGAGAATCACAAACTCATGTGAAAGTCTGCTTTTATTGCTGGACTCTAGGAGTTCCATCTGGTTGGGTAAACAGAAAAAGTTAAAGTTATGACTAGGTCTAAGAAAGTTATCTATATTTCATCTACACTTCCAACAGTTTGCAAAGTCTGTTTGCTGTATCATATCTGTGTCTCTAGCAGTGACTCCCTAGGCTCTACAACAGCTGAAACAGATCTCCCTCTGGAGAAGCCTATTTCTGCTTTCACTTAAGTACAAAGGGAGTTGTGCCAATTAGCTTAGGCTAAGCCAACACTCAAGGTAACTGTGATGAAATCAGCTAGAAACGTTCTTACAAGAGGGTTGCTTGTAGAAAGCTGTTCAGCTTAGTTAGCAGATGTATGAAATCTAAATGCTGAAAGCTGAGCAAATGTGTTTTCCATCTGCCTGGTACCTTCTTGATAAGTCTCCTTAGTTATTCTCCAACTGCTGGGGAAAACTGATGTGATTACACCTGGAAGTATTTCATTTTGGTACTTGAAGTCAAGTCAGATCTCTTTAAGGTATTTAAACCGGAAACTGTACGGAGCTTATCCCTCCTGTTTGCTGTATAAAAGCAGTCTGCCACTGTTCAGCAAATTTAGAATGCGTAGTTATGTGTGGTGCCTTCCAAGACCTTCTAAGTGAAAACAGTAAGACTTCCATTTGTTTCTTTTACCTAATGTAAATCACTTAATTCATGAGAATTGATTTAATGAATATCTAAACTTTGTGATTTTCAAGGATTTTTACTATAATGGTCCCTCCTGACTTCAGGGATCATTTTGAGACTGTTTCTTTGGGGAAGCATATGTTAGGCAGTGGAATATGCCACAAAAATACCTAATATTCTGGTGATCAGATTTTTTTTATGTCCACATAGCTTAATGCCAGTTATGAACAGGCTTTAGCTCGTTAGTACAGTTATTGTTTTGTCTTCATAGGATTCATAGATCCCACCCTAGGATAGAGGAACTTTTTTATTGTTAATACAGAGAATCTCTAATCCTAATCAGTATATTTGGTTTAATACCAGAAAGTATGTAAGATGAGTTTGGTGTCAGTTCCAGGCCAGAAGCCATCAGAGGCACTCCTCAGATCCTTGGATTTTCTCCTTACCAGTAGGAAAGACTGACAGACCTTTGATATTAACTTAATTTTTCCTTCCTTTGGACTGTGCAACTGAGTTGGTAAGCCCTTCAGATTGAGCTCAAAAAACAGTATTAAATTACTTCCACCAGTTACCCCATAATAAATGTCTTCTCTATGATCTTTATGTTATATTTCTTGTGTGTGTAGTCAAAACTACTCCTTGTGTTCAAAGAACACATTCTGTGGACAAAAGATTGAGTGAATGTGGATTATGTATGATTTTGTAACTCATAAATGGATTCATGGTCATTAGATTGGGGGTAATGTTGAAATGAAGGGTTTTTTTTTTTTTCATTTCACGTCTCATGGCATCTGTCTCTTCCTCCTTGTCTGTGTCCCTCTCACGCAGATTCTTGGGTGTTTTCTATGGAGTGAATTCAAATTATGCCCTTCTGTTAGATGCTAATGAAAATAATAATAATAATAATAAAAAATCACTACCTTTCTCATGGTACTTGTAGGATATGAAATACCTCTCAGAATTCTACATTTTCTGGCAAATTTGATTTAAATTGGCCAGAGTATTCACTGATATTTTGGAGACATGGACCAACTCAGATCACACAGGCAGAATGAGCATATAAGCATTGGGATAAAAACAAAACAGTCATTAGATATTCAGAATAAACTTCACAGTATTTTATACCATTCTAACTCCTTCAGTGTCCATTTCAGAGAAAAATTAGTTTGAAGAAGGCTCCTAAAAGAAGTCACTGAAAGGCCTGGAAATTCAAAATGCAAAATACAATGATTTTGTCTTACTGCATATGCTGGAGACGTACCCTGTGTAAAACCATAATTTTCTTGTTTTTCCTTCTATAGATTTTTCATCCCAGACCTAACGACATGTTAAATCACCATACAATGGTTTCTGACACTGAGTCAAAAATGATGCAACAGCAGAATGCAGTAGAAGGATAATTAGCATGTGGCTCTATTCAGTGATGAAGTGGTACTCTACTTTCCCAAGGCTGAGAGCCACTGCTGTAGATTCTCTCTTTCTAACACAAGAGACACTTTTCAGTTTCACCTGCAGTAATGTTTTCTTGGAATTACTGAAGGTCTCACTTGCTAAAACATCTGTTTGCCCCATGTGCCAAAAGTATTGCTTCAGGGTCCTAGCACCTGAGAGTCATTGATTAGGAAAAAAAGCCAGCTCTGAATAGTTGATTTTCTATTACAGAAGCAATGAAGGGAAGAAAATGGGTTATTAGTCTGGGGAGGCTGTAGTGGGGAAGAACATATTTTAGAAATATTATACACATACTCTGAAGCACAGATTTGAAAATGTATAAATTTTAACTAGAAATGTCCTCCTGAATGAGAAATAACTAACCACCTCTATTTGCGAGACAGTTCCGCTCATTCCACAGAGAAACACAGCTGCAACAACAGTCCATTAGAGCACTTTCAGTTTAATAGCTCTGTCTTCCTTAACAAAGTTCAAATATCTGTCCTTGATGGCTGCGGTTCACAGACTTTTTGGATGTGTGGACAGAACACCTTCACAAGACTTATGCATAAATTCCTATATGATGTTAAAGCAAATCTGTAGGAATATTGGAGTTGAGAGTCATTCCTCTCTATTGCACACTTGTATCTGCTCAGACCTCTGCACCGTAAGCAGTGATGTCACTGCTGTTTAGAAGTTTAATTTCTGCTCCTCTGTTATTTACACTGTATGCTAAATATTTTTCTGCTCAGCAGAGCACTGGCAGTGTCACATACCAGAGCAATAAAACAAGATGAGTAACTTATAGGTCAATCACTGTGAGCATCTAGGGGGCAGATACATGTCTGAATATCTCCCTCAGTAAACTTTAGGAAAACCAGCTTGTTTTCTTGTAGTTCCTTCCTAAACAGATAAATATATAGAGTCAAACTCCTTAGTATAGCTCTGTTTCTCTTTGCTGTCTGCACAATGCTGTACAATTCTTTCTGAAATTCATGGTATTCTTGAACCACCAACAGTATCAAATATGAAACAGGTTCTGCAAAGTTCAAGTATTTAACGAAATGACATTTTAAAAAAGAAAAATTCCAGTAAATGGAAAGCCTTTTCTGTTTGTTTACTTCAAGAGAAATAGCATTAATACTGAAATAGTTATTTTTAAAGGACTTCTTTCATTTTTACTCCAAATTTCTCTCAGTATCTCAAGCTATAATTACTGCCAATCATCCTCTACTCCCGGTAAAATAACTGAGCAAAATTCCATTACCTTTCCAGCCAAAAATGTTTCTGCTTGCCAGCTTCTTTATACTAATGCTTTCAGTCTTGCAAAGGGAAAGCAAACCACGTAAATACAGTGAAAAGCTGAAGAGAGCATGTCTAAAAATTAAGGGTGATTTGAAGCCATTCCATAAATGTGAAGACATGTCTCCATGGGCAAAGCTCCTACTCAAACCTTGAAAGACCTAAACCATCACAGGTACAGAAGCCTTGTAGTTGCATTAACACACTGCAGTAAGCAAGATAATACGTCATTTTCTATGTACCAAGGTATTGCAGTGAGCACCTTTTGGGTCAGATTTGTCTCAGACCCAGTTAGCTAAGAGCCTTAACATCTACCACAAAAGACTTTTTCCAGCAAGCCATGACACTGTGGTCTTTGTTGTTGATTTCTTTCATGAGAATATGCAGGGAAACTAAGAAAAAACAAGAATGTCAGTGAAGGTAAAGCACATAAATAATAGAAAAAATTGCTTAATTTTGCAAAGATGCTTCAATTCATATAAAGCCTCTATTTCCAGTAATGTCTAGCTCTGTAAGCAGAGAGTTCTTTTAGCAAAGTAGAACTTTCTAAACTTGTTTCCGTGTCTGTCTGGCAGTTCAGATCAACACTAATCACAGCAATTGTTAAGGACATTAAAATGTCTGATTATCACCAGAGCTCTGACTGCTGTATTTTAGGCTTGAATCCTTCCAATCCTTTCTTTAATCTTTCTTTAATCTTTTCTTTAGTCTCTCTTATAGACTTTTGATTTCTAGGAAATGTTATTGATTTAAAACCAAATAATGCAAGTGGAAAAGTTAAAGTACACTCGCATAACAATTGCATTAGGTAGTTATTATAAATTTACCAGCAGTGTGTCTCTTTGGGTAGCTCCAAGAACAGTACTGAAAATTTATCTGAGTGGAAAATGTTAGATTTTGTGCAAAACAGGAATAAATAGCCCTTGTTTCTAATCCTGTTCGCAAATTCCCATGTTCCAAAGACCTTGAAAAATTCCTTAAACAAGCAATAAATTATTTCTGTTTACTTTTTCTCTGTATAAATACTATATTTCCTGAGAGAAAACACTCTCTGTAGAATGTTGAAAATAAAAATTTACATTGCCACCTCTACGTCCTTTTATAAATCCCCACTTAAAGCTTCTCACAGAAAAGGTTTTCTGTGATGCCCAGAAATCACTGCCATCTGATGTTTAGGGATCAATAGCGTTGTGGCAGTTTGAGAAGTTATTGCTTGTCAGCTGAGCAAAGTAACTGTTCATATATTCTTAGCCTGCTCCAAATGAAAAGTGAGTTAACATAACTTTCTTCAGTGAAGTGCAAATTAAGCAACATTACCTAGCAATTTGAGTGCACAAAGAATACAAATTTTAGGTACTTACCAGAAATAACAATGTTACATTACATTTGACAACCCAAGTGCTGGTATAAATCTACACATATTGGATTCCTAAATCTGGTGATATTTACAATCACTTAGACAAGCAAAGAATTTAAATTAGGCAATTTTTTCTCTTATTATAATGTATTCTCCTTTTTTTGGACCTCATTCGAAGCTTTACTTACATGTCTAATATTATTGAAATCTTAATTTAAGAATTTTAACAGATCAAGGATTCTTTTTGTGTATACTGCTTTGTTTGATAATTATGCTTCAAATCATTAACAAGGTAAAGATATTTCCTAGTAATGCACAATTAAGAGGGAATACCAAAGCAGAAAAGTCACTGTTCACGATCTAGAAAGAAAGAGATGGCCTCATAAACTGTAGAAATAGAAGTAATACTGGATCAGAAACTGTGTGCTGAAGGATTAAAAAAAATAAAACAAAATTCATTTATGTAGTCTAAAGGAAGGCAAAGTCTTGCTGGTCTTACTTGATTACAGCTTGACTCTGAAGCACCCATGTGGCTGTGGAAAAAAGTAAATGTGGACCTAACAGATTTTAAATTAATTTTCTGTAGTAATGGTAGGGAAGAGCTAACTTTGTTATACAAGTTATTTCTGTGATCTCCCCTAAAATACTGAATTCTATCCCTTCCACTTTTACTCATAAAAAAGACTTGGATGAAAACGGATCATTATTACAATAGAAAGACTGTTTAAATAAAGAGATAGATATTTTTGAGATCAGAAAGGAAATATCTGAAGGAATCACAGAACATAATAGTACTCACTAAATACTCTGTGTCTCTGTTTCAAGTTTCTGGAATTAAAAATGAACATGTTAATTCCATCCTGAATATTGAGCACCCAGATAGGTATTCCAGCTCACCGAAGATGCATAAATCTATGAGAGGATTTTTTGGTGGAATCTACTACAGCAATGATACTCCAGCAAATGTTGCCCAAACAACAGACCTCTCCCCTAATCAGGATTTTGTCTTCTATTCCACAACACCATGCAGCATGACTTAATGTCGTTGAGTAACTGTAGTATTAACCTCTCAGTAAAACTCAGTGTATTCACTTGGCAGATAAAGAGGTGCACAGAGAAACTTGGAATCTTTCCACAGGAACCAATTAAGTTACATAAGTGCAAGACCTGGAGAGAAGCATTTTATGGTTTTATGCACCCTCTTTTTATGTATTTTTGCAAATATAAACTGGTCTTTTTGTTTAAACACAGAAGCCAGGACGTTAATTCTAAACTGACATTCATTGTACCTATATCCAACTGAAAACTCAGTGCAAGAGAAAGCTCCGGATGCTGTCCTGAAGCGTGAGGCTCCTCTTCCCTTCAGTTCTGACAGCGTTAATAGTCATGCAGCTAATCCTTTCTTGGACTACCACAGCATAGACCCTGAGTTCACATTCGCCTTTTTCTTCCTTTGTCATTTTTAATTAATAATCATCAAATGTGTCCAGATGATTCTCCCCTGTCTTTGCCACTCTCCTAACACCCACACTCACTCACCCAGCAATGGAGAGGGAAGAAAGAAAGGCGGGATGGAGGTGGGGGGTGGAGGGAATGTCGGATTGAAATTAATGGAGACAATTGCGGTTGACATAATGATACCACATAATCCTAGCAATTAAGTCACAGAGCAGCACAATGAGTTCATTCTCAGTGCTTGCGGCACTGCTTTGCTCTTCCCCCTCTGCCTTCTGGCACATGTAGGAAACAAAGGATTACAAGAAGGCACTGTTCTCTTTAAGGAGCCCGTTCTAACAGACTTTTGTCATCCTGGCTGTTATGTATTGATGTGCAAGCTGGACGCATCCATCCATCCATTCAATTCATTGGCTGACAGTGGATGACTTTGCACAGGAGTGGCACTTGGATTTACCCGGGAGGGGAGGGCTGAGGCTGAGGCTCCACACAGCTGTGCCATCTGTTCCAATAATACCACATTATTCTCTAAACTCAATAATGAAGGCTCTTGAGTAATCTTTCATCAGAATGACTTCACGACATTAAAAATGCATTTCAATACATAGCTTATTTAAATATTTAACCCTCTTTGGCTTTGAGAGATGGATTCAAATCCATGTTGTTTATATGTGTAAGAAACATTGATTCTCATATGCAGGACTGCATCAATTTATGAAGACATGAGCACGCACAGAGAAAGAATGAGCTGTGATAAATAGACTCTCAAAGTTGGGAATATGATTGGGGGCAATTGGTCTTTTGGTTTTGATTTTCCTTAGTGTGAACTTTTCCTTCAGAAGAGACTTAGGTTTGACTAAATAAACCAGGCACACCATGGACTGGTACCCAATTAGTTTTAATGGGAGTTATATCTTTCTCATTTACTTGCCATTCCTTTTTTTTTATCCGCTGTCTATCCCTTGTCCTGATTTTTGAGTCATCTGGCATTGTCAGTTCATGTAGTGTGGTTTCATTAATGTATTTTTTCTATCTTTTTTTTTAAGTTCTTCCCTAAAGGAAAAAAAAAAGTTTTTTTGGCAGCAATTTCTTTTTAGATTTTTGACATATTTAGCCATCAGAAATGCGCAGTGTTCTAAAACTGTCAGGCCTTATTATGGGCATGGAGAACTCGATGCACACAGGGTTGTCAGCGCTGGTATTGCTGTGAAATGATCTGAAGCTGTGCACCATGCTGTTTCTCTGCTTGTTGGTAAGTAAGAGTGAGAGCTCCTTCGTACTGTTCATACCTAGCAGTGGTTATGAATAGCATGTTGCTCTAATCATCCTTTTGGTTCTTTGGTTGTTTGGTAAACAAGTTTTGGAAACATAAAGTGCTGGTATTTGTGGGGGCCACTATAAAAAGACACAGAAAGAATATGAGATTTGGCAAATACTAGATTTTATTCTCTAAAATAGGATTATTATTGAATAGACATTACGAGAATTAGTGAATAAAAAGTTGTTCAAAATTATTACACTGATTGCTGTATTGATACTTAAACTAAACTTGAGGTATCCAAAATAATTTCACTTAGATATCATCATCATTGTCAGTATTCATTTACCATTTGAACATTTCTTGCTGCATTCCAGCAGCAGTACCTTGCACTGGTTTTGGCTGGTACAGTGTTAATTTTTTATGTAGTAACTACTGTGGGGCTATGTTTTGAATTTGTGCTGAAAACAGTGTTGATAAGTCATAAAGAAGTGCTTAACATTTTTCTGCTCCTTAACCCACCCCATTAGTGAACAGGCTGGGGGTGCACTAGAAGCTGAGAGGAGACACAGCGGTGACAGCTGACTCCAACCGACCAAAGGAGATATTCCACATCATATGATGCTGTGCTCAGCACTGAAAGCTGAGAAAAGAAGAAGGAAGTGGGGATGTTCAAAACTATGGTGTTTGTCTTCCCAAGCAGCAGTTTGACACAAGGAAGTCCTGGTGATGGCTGAACACCTGCCAGTGTATGGGAAGTAGTGAATGAATTCTTTCTTCCACTTTACTAGTGTGAACAGCTTTGCTTTGCCTATTAAATTGTCTTTACCTACAAGTTTTCTCACTTTTACCCTACTGATTCTCTTTCCCATGCCGCTCCTGGGGAGTGAGTGAGCAGATGTGTGGTGCTTAGTTTCTGGCTGGGGTCAAACAGAACATTAATTATATTTTAGGAAACTGTATGAACTATTCATTCCCAGAATTTGTGGGTATGTTTACCTGTATGAATTTGTGTACCAATTATATACCAACACAGTATGCATGAACTCAGAGTAAAGAGCTTGAGCTTTATGTTCTCTAACATAGCATTCTCTTTATGCTATGTTTAATATAATTTTAAGTCCAAACTAAACCCTGAAGATCAGTTAAGGAGCGTCTACAAAAGCCCACCTAAAGGGCAATGACAGGTTTGGAGATGCAGACATATTTCTGTATTACATGCGTTATTGTCTTGTAACAACAACTGCCACCACCTACCTTACGTATAGAAGTAATGATTGTACAGCCGTCTCTTTTAATTTTTACCCTATCAGTGCTATCCTACATTCCCCTCCCATGACAAGAAATTTAGAGTATTATCTTCAGGCATATGTGCAAGCAAAGTTCATCAAAGCCATCGTGAATGGTAGATCACTTCCTCTGCCTCTTCTTTGTCTGAAACATAGGTCACAAAAAAAAAAAAAAATATAAATCATGGGCAAACTGCTCAAATTGCAGAACAAAAAAGAGGTCGGAAGTGACAACTGAAGATGGCTAAGGTTATTGCATGACCATGCTTCTGATGGAAACAGTGGGCTTGCTTTCTCATACAATGTGTTTATCAATTAATAAACCCAAGAAGAGCTGTTCTTTCCTAAATATATATTTCCTCTTATATACTTACATACACACACAAACATACATATATGTATAAACATATACACACACACACTGCGAGACACATGTAGGAGACATAGACATATACATGTGTAAGTAGCTATCTATTTAAAAAACCTAGATGTCACATTATCTGTCTCTATGATCTGGCTATCACAGTTGCCCTATATTGGCAAGTGGCTGTTGACTCCTATTAAACACTCTTCAGTGGCACACATACCATAGCTCCCAGCTACAAGGGGTTAAGGAGGCACTTGTGGGAAGGCAAGTTATCGCATAATTTGGTACACTCGCTTTGATGTTTAACAGATATTAAGGTAGAGCCTGCAGGAGGTATAAAGATCATCTGACATGTTGGTGTTTTCTTCAAGGGTTTTTTTTTTAATCTTACTTTACATATATGTTTATAATTAGGAAATGTGAACAGTTTTCTTGCAATGTTTTCCACACTGCTTTTTAATTTCCCTTTTGCTCATCTGTAGTTTTTTCTCTTCTTTGCTCATCCACTCCCTATGTTGTACAAGTGCTAATAATAATAATTCAATTTAATAACATCAATCCTTGCAGAGCACTCGAGCCCATCCACTCCTCAAGGGCGCCTAACCCTTCATGTCCTCAACTTGCAGCTTCTTTATCACACTTGAACCACCCTCATAAACTACATGTTCTTCAGACCTTGTCAAGGAGGGCGAGTCCAACATTGTGGTAATGAACTGAGAAAAATACAACCTTCAGATATGTCATCTTTTGAAATTATAATTTCCCCTCCTTTTTTCTGTGGGGACTGGAAACAGGTGTTCTTGTCTTTCTAGTCGGGCTTTTAGGATCTCAATTTTACTGTCATTCTTCTTTCTGGAGTTAGGGGAATTCTTTGATAACATTTAATTTGACCACACTTCCAATATTAATCTGATCAAGTTGCTGATAGGACTCATAACTTTAGTGATTTTGGATCATAGAAGGTGCTGAGGAACTTTTTGTAGTTGTTTGGGATTTTGTCTCTAGCTTTTCTTCATGTAGGGGAAGCTTGTGTGCAGACAAAACAGATCTCTTAAAGGAATTAATTTTTTTTTTATCTTTACACTTTTCCCAATTCACTCAATAATAATTTTTGGGCATTTCATTAATGTAAGAATTTCATGGATGTACTAAGGCTGGACAATGATAACACTGAATGGACCCCACTTGGCCTGAATTTTTGGTCGGTCTTGTTTTTTTTGGTTAATGTGTGAAATAAACTCATGGTGTGAAATGAAAGATAAGGGAGCTTGATTATAGTAGAAATTTGGACAGCCTTAATTTTGACTGCAAAAATAGACTGCCTGAAAAGAAGCACTTGCTCTCCCACTATCACTAGCCCCTTCTACATTACAAAAAATAATGAGTCAAAGTCTCTAATTTATTTCCAAAATCCTGGTCTGAGGAATATCCTACTTAATGTGAAGGTGGTGAGGTATTGGAACAGGTTGCTGAGCGAGGTTATGTACTACCCCTGGATATTCAAGGCCACATTGGATGAGGTTTTGAGTTACCTGATCTAGTGGAAAGTGTCCCTGCCCATGACAGCATTCCTCCCCAAGCCTGTAGCATTCCATGGTGTTGTTGGTGACTAAAGTGTGGGACCTAGCACTGAACCTTGTTGAACTTCATACAATCGACCTTGGCCCACTGAACTAGCCTGTCCTTTGCTTTGGATTTTCTTAGGGATTTTTTCTTGCTTGGTTGAAGTTCTGATTTATTTATTTATTTGTTGTTTGTTTGTTTGTTTATTTTCAAATTGGATACATTTCACACCAAAATCTAGAGAAAAGTATTTGGGTTTATGAGTTACTGCCTTTTAATGCAAATATATTTTTGCAGTCAAAAACTATTGATTTAAGTTAACTGTCTAAATGTTAGCCGTTTAAATCTGACAAGGAGCCTATCCTCCTGTTATATCCAATGCAGAGAAGCCAACATTTTTCAAGGGTAATAGTTGCCGGATGCACGTTGTGGCTGTTATCCACCTACTTCGCAAAATAAAACAAAGTTTTGAAAGCTTTCAGTGTAGGAGGCTGACTTGTTCAGAAATTTCTCATTGAATTGATGACAGAATAAAACCCAGGTTCCTTAAATTCTATTTCTGTATCATAGTCATTAAGGCAGGCAGCCTAATGACTACTTAGTAGAACAGAATACATTTCCAAACAGTCTTATGCAGACAAATCTGTTGTTCGACTAAATTATTAAGATGTGTTGAAGAGTAAGGATCTGGAGCAGAAAATTCAAATAAAATTCATAAACGCCATTTTGCTTTCCTGAATGGCCCAGGGTTCTACTGTCTTTAGTTGGTTTAATCAAGTGGAAGATACTGTAGTGTTTTTAATTGTGGTGGGAGTCTGTTATCCATCACCCAGCCAGGATGAGGACACTGATGAGCTCATTTACGAGCAACTGGAAGAAGTTTCACGATCACTGGCCCTTGTCCTTGTGGGAGACTTCAAACTTTCATACGCCTGCTGGAAGTATAACACAGCAGAAAGGATGCAGTCCAGGAGGTTCATTGAGTATATGGAAGATAGCTTCCAGACACAACTGGTGAGTGAACTGACTAGAGAAGGTGCTCCACTGGATCTGCTCTTTGTGAACAGAAAGGGCCTTGTGAGGGAGGTGACTGCTGGAGGACGCCTGGGTCTCAGTGATCACAAGATGATAGAATTCTCAGTTCTTGGAGGAGTAAGGAGGAGGGTCAGCAGAACTGTCACCTTGGACTTTCGGAGGGTGGAATTTGAACTGTTTAGAAGGCTGCTTGATAAAGTCCAGTGGGAGACAGTTCTAAATGACACAGGAGCCCATATGGTCTGGATGATCCTCAAGAAGGAAGTTCTGGCAGCGCAAGAGCAGAGCATCTCCAAGTGACGTGAAATGAGTCGGCGGGGAAGAAAACCAGCTTGGCTTTAAAGAGAGCCCTGAGCTGGTCTAAGGAAAAAGAGGAAAATATATAAGCTTTGGATGAGGGGACAGGCATCTCAGGAGGACTACAAGGAGCAGGTGAGATCATGTAGGTAAAAAATTAGAACGGCTAAAGTACAACTAGAACTTCAACAGGACAGTTTGGTGAAAGACTACAAGAAATGTTTTTTAAAGTATATTAAGAACAACAGGAGGACCAGGGAGAATTTCCCTTCTTTATTGGATGCAAGGGGAGTGGTAGTAACAAAGGATGAGGACAAGGCAGAGGTACTTGACGCCTTCTTTGTTTTGGTCTTTAATGGGAAGGTAAGATGTTCTCTGGGCTCTAAGCCTCCTGAGACAGAAGACTTTGAAAGTGAACCCTCAATGTTCCAAGAAGAATTGGTAAGGGACCTGCTCGGCCAGCTAGATGGCCACAAGTATATGAGACCGAATGGGATACAGCCAAGGGTAGTAAGGGAGCTGGCAGAGGTCCTTACTAGTCCCCTTTCCTTCATCTATCAACAGTCCTGACTGACTGGAGAAGTGCGGCTTGACTGGAAACTGGCAAATGTAACTCCCATTTACAAGAAGGTTTGGAGGGAGGATCAGGGGAATTATAGGCCTGTCAGTGTGACTTTGGTACTGGGGAAGGTCATGGAATAGATCATGCAGGACAGGCAGGTGATCAGACCCAGGCAACATGGCTTTATGAAAGGCAGGTCCTGCCAGACCAATCTGATCTTCTTCTCTGACAAGGTTACCCGATTAACAGACAACAAAAAGGCTGTGGATGTGGTGTACCTGGTCTTTCGTAAAGCTTTTGACACTGTTTCTCACAGTATTCTGATTGAGAAACTGGCTGCCATTGGCCTGGACGGGCACAACCTCTGCTGAGTGAAAAATTGACTGGATAGCCGGGCCCAGAAGGTGGTGGTAAATGGAGTTAAAACCAGTTAGAAACCAGTTACGAGTGGTGTTCTCCAGGGTTCAGTGCTGGGTCCAGTCCTGTTCAATATCTTTATTAATGATCTGGACAAAGGGATTGAGTGCACCCTTAGCAAGTTTGCAGATGACACCAAGTTGGGTGGCAGTGTTGATCTGCTTGAAGGAAGGGAGGCACTGCAAAGAGATCTGGACAAGCTGGATCGATGGGCTGAGACCAACGTGATGAGGTTTAACAAGACCAAACCCTGAGTCCTGCACCCCCATGCAGCGTTACAGGCTTGGAGAAGAGTGGCTGGAGAGCTGCCTGGAGGAGAAGGGCCTAGGGGTGTTGGTTGACAGCTGGCTGAATATGAGCCAGCAGTGGCCGAGGTGGCCAAGAAGGTTAATGGCATCTTGGCCTGTATCAGAAGCAGTGTGGTCAGCAGGACCAAGGAGGTGACTGTACCCCTGTACTGGGCACTGGTGAGGCCACTCCTCGAGTACTGTGTTCAGTTTTGGGCCCCTCAGTGCGATAAGGACATTGAGGGGTTGGAGCAACAGAGAAGGGTGACAAGGCTGGTGAAGAAGATGGAGAACAAATCCTACGAGGAACAGCTGAGGGAGCTGTTTAGCTTGCAGAAGAGGAGGCTGAGGGTAGACCTCATCACTTTATACGGCTGCCTGAAAGGAGGCCGTAATAGAGCGAGTGATGATCTCTTGTCATAAGTGACAGGTGATAGGACAAGAGGAATTGGCCATAAGTTGTGCCATAGGAGATTCAGACTAGATATTAAGAAGAATTTCTGTATTGAAACAGTGGTCAGGCACTGGAACAGCTACTCTGGGAGATGTTTGAATCACCAGCACAGGAGATGTTTAACAAATAGGTAGATGAGTTTTTGAAGGACACATTTTAGCAGAAGATGGGTGCAGTAGGACTCCATGATCTCAAAGGTTGTTTTCAACAAGAAGATTCTATAATTCTATGAAGAACCATCATGTGAGTATATCTTCCTGCTCTATAATCATAAGGTATTTCTGGTTAATTCTAAAGACTATTAAGAAAACCCCAAATGTTTAAAAACTAGCTCAGTATGATTTGATGGCCTTATTAGAAACAAAGATACACTAAACCTCCTGTAAGGTTGAAGCAGGGATGAAAAGGAATAACACAAGCTCTTTAAAGTTTCCTTGTGCCTTAGACAAACTTGAAATCTTGACAGGGCTCTCCACTCCTGACTGCCCAGGGATGGAACACCTAAACGTTAAGTGAAACCCTACACATGTTGAATTTTCACAGGGGATGTCTGTTATTTGTAGATACCTGATTGAATTTCCAACGGATGCCTAGCAGGTCATTTCAGTTGTCAGCCCCAAGCAGGTAATGAGAATTTATCAGCAACTCGTTCTCATTCACTGCTGATCTCTTGCCAGAGCATTTCTGTAAATATTGCTCTTATTTATGTGGATGTATTTTGAATTAACAGCTTATTTTATTTTGTTGTATTTGTAGTTATTTGGTTTTTTGGTTAAACAAAAGCAGGCTAAACGGCAAGATAATGTTTATGCCTATGTCCTCACAAGTAACATCATGAATAGAAACTTCAGCGTAGTCAATGCTTCCACTGACGTCAACAGCAATAATTGCATTAATAGCAAGTCATGGCAGTTTCATCAGAAATTTTCCCTGGAAATATAACATGGGAGCTGAGAGCCATTGTTTCATAAAAAATAAAGAAACCTGTAATTTTGTTGAAAGCAGAAGGGCACAAAAATGATAATGTTTAGAAACTACTCAAAATAATAGCCATTATATTACCAGGCTTATCAACCTTTATGTCAGCTTAAGAAAGCTGCAAAGAAAAAAATCTATAAGTGCTCAGACAATTATGACACTGGACTTAAGAGGTTACACATCATCTTAGCAAGAAACTCAAAGCTCCTGTGTTTTTGTAACACTTCTCTCAAGTATGTTTAAATTCAGAGCTGGCGATAAGGAGCCAGTAAGAAGGTTGTTAAATGATAAAGATTCGATTATAAAATAAAATAATACAAAATTAAATAAAATTAAATATTTTAGACTGGTGTTTATTTGCTATTGAGTATTTTTAATCATCAAACCTTGACCATTCCAGAACTGTATTTGGTTTGCCACAAGAAGGATCGTTTCACTTAATTCTGCTCAGTGAATATTTACTTCCTGTGAGAGAGGTGGGTATTTCAGGCTATTTCATATGAAGAAAAATTACTTCTGTTCAATGAATTCTCCAAATATTTCAAAGGTCACACTTGATGCAGTTCTTCAGAGTATGATATAAAAGGCCTAGGATATCTAATAGATTTTTCGTCTCTCCTGTTTGCTGCACTGTTATAGTGAATTTAGAGATTAGCAGAGGGGAAGTGTGTACTTTCAAATCAGTGAAGAAACAGATTAGAAAGAGAGGTAAGTAGGAAGAATTAAGTGTTGCTCAGTTTTAATTCTTAATTTGGAAATGAAGAAATTACGCCTTTTAGTCTTCATACTCATTTGTTTTGTTTTTTTGTCAGCATTAAATGCCTTATAATTGGAGCTTTGGAATCCTTCTGTCTGTTGACATGGATACCAGCCACAGTCTTTGGCTATATCAATACAACCTTTACCTTTTTCTTAGCTGCTGCATTGACTGGATGGGTATTTACCTTGTATTAGAGAAATGAAATCAGTATTTGTAATGTTTTTGTCTAAGCCAAAAGATTAACTAAACATTTCTTCAGTTTCAATACGAACTTGGCTTTGAATAGGGTCAAAAAAGTGTCTTGTGTCTTATGCTAAATCTGAACTAAATCTGATGGATTGTGTGGTTGTGGACATCAAAAAAAAAAAAAAAAAGAACATAGAGGATCAGCCCAATTTCTAACGCTCTACATCATCAGAAAAGAGGAAATAAAAACCCAGGAGGAGGTCATTTTATGACTGACCAGCTTCAGTAAATCAGGAATTAAAGTGTAGCATGTCTTTTTTCAGAAACACAGACTGGGCCAATGCTCATAGAATCATCAAGTACTACCCCTTCCCACTGTAAACAAGCATTTTCAATTAGATTTACTTTTCTTTTTAAGTGTGGGGTTTTTTTTTTGTTATTCTTTCCTATCTTCACTTCACCTATTGAAAGCTTATTGTCAAAAACCAATTTCAGTGCATTATTGGCTTCACAAAATGATGGATTTCTTTCTGTGACCCACTAGCATATCCTCAGTCCTTGGTAATACCTACATACGCAGAAATACTTGCCAACAAATCAGCATAAAACTGAATGATGGGTGCCATGGAATTGTTGCATTGAGGTAAATCAATAACAGCACCAATAGTAATTGTGACGTGTCATTCTCAGCCCTTGTTATTAAAGTAGTGTCACCGTATCCGCTGAAACCACCTCCAGGCTACTGTGGCTCCATGAATTGCTGCTAATTCCATTTTGTAACGATGCTGGGACAAATTTAATCACTTCAGAGGCTGAGGCAAATAAAACTTTATTTAACCTAGAGGCATAGGGATTTGCATGTCTCAACCTCTAGTTCTGGGAGGAAAACACACAGCTTTTTTCCAGCTTTGAGGCATCCTTCTTTCTGCATGCCTTGCTTTTGTGTGCAAACAAGAATTAGCACCCAAGGGTCCCACTCTCTTACTGCCCTCTCGTCAGTGATGGTCAGTATTTGATACTTGAGAGCAACAGACTGACATGCAGCCTGAAGAACCAATTGTTCAGTATTATACTTCGGGGGAAAAGAGGTGAAAATGCCTTTCATCTCTCTTAAAAAATTCATGCCCTGAAGCAGGAGAGTTGAGGTCCCCTGTTGTCTTATCCTTGCTAGTGTCACTCATTCATAACTACTGGATTTTCATGATGCTTCACCCGATGAGATTACCCTTTGGCTTCCTAGAACACACATCCTCTTTTGGCAGAGTCAAGTGTTTATTTTGAGCACTCAGGCAATGGCTTTACTGCAGATGACCCAGGCTCTCACTTAAGTATTGATCCACATACCCCTTATTCCAATCGCACACAGATGTTTCCCATATAATTAAACTGAGAAAGTTTTATCTTTGCTACTTTGAGAAATATTTTGGTCTATGGCTTTATCTTGGGTAATTTACACATTCTCATCTATCAAATTTAATCTAAATGTAAAATTATTTCTTTCTTTATATGCCCAGTTTTCTAGGTATCTGAACCTGGCAAACTATCATTCTGTGTTTATGTCAATGTGTGCACTTTTGTTTGTTTCTTTATGTGTTAACACTCTCACTTCAAAAGATTATGAACCTGTTACTCAGTTTTGTACACAACTCAATGAGAAGGTATTTACAGCTGTTGAGTTCTAATGCTTTCTATGAAAACAATAATTTAAAAAGGAAAAGACATCTTAAAATTTGTATCAACATCTGAAGGGTAGGATCATGAAATCTGTCCATAACAGTCAAACACATGCTCAAACAGGAAAGAGGAGCTATGAACCCTTTTTTTCCAAACTTGAGATAAATATCTTATAACAATAAAACCCAATAAAAGGAAAAAGTACAATCCACGTTCATACTTTACAAGACATTAGAAAGTCCACCCATGAATCATAAAACCATAGTGCATAAAGTTCTACGACTTGTGCTACTCACATGTATCTTCTGTATCAATAGGTGCAGGATTCCAGACAGGATCTTATGTGCTCTTCCTTCAGAGATCAAGAAACAGGAATGAGGTTGGTACTTTTATAGCTGTGTAAAGTGAGATAAGCAAGTTATATGATCTGTCATCCTTCTTTAGCCTGATTGGCACTAGACCCATTAGAATAATTTTTGGTCTTTATATAGTACTCTTCACTCTTAGATTACACAGCACTTTCCAAGTAAGTAGAAGAGTCTTTGACTAAACCATATTGCCATCAAGGATGCACATTTCACACAGAAATGAAACACTTCACAAAATTGAGTCAGATTCGATATAATATTGTTCTGAAGAAAAATAGGAACAAAAACCTCTCACAATTTGAAATACTATATTTTTACATTATTGAAATAAGCTATTTCTTTCTTTTTGGCTCTTTCTTCTGAAATTACTCTCCATTTCTGTTTTAATGTTGCATAACACACCATAAAATACTATTTCATAACTTAATACATCATAATTCAATTGATAAAAAGTGAATTGAAATTTTTCAAATGTGTCGTAACATTCTAAACCAGATATTTTTCTTGATGAGAAATTAACAATTTCAGTTCTTCTTTCAAGATATATACCGCTGAAATTGTCAATTCTGTCAGTTTTCATTAAATTGTAATGACATCTTTTGTATAACCAGAGAAAGAATGCTTATTTCTGTTCTACAAAGGAAAAATCTGAGTTATGGAGAAGAAAAGAACTGAAGCTCAGAAAATGTATGGCAGCAGAGCTGGAGGTAGAAAATCTAGCTCTGAATTGAACTAAATATGTAGGGATTATCTGAGAAGACAGAATTTTCTTTGAAATTTCAAAAGTTTTTCTTGTAATCCATAACAATAAAAGCAACATTTATTTATTCATTACTCAATACTTCACTAAATGGATCAAATCCAGAATTTCTAGGATTTCATGTTGGTGTATCAGCATTTTCAAGTGAAAAAAATTTAATCTGAACTTTTTCAGCTCTCTTTCTAGATTTTAGTATTTTGTATCCTGCAGAATTTGAAATCATGACTTCTCTACACCATCATGGAAATACGTAGGATCATTAGTGATATATGTAGCAGAAGCTGATTTGAGGTTGGTATACTAATTGTCAAGAGGAGGATTCTGACTTACATTGATCTGATATGATAAGTCAAGTACATTGTAAAAAAATCTAGGAGTGAATCAAAAACCACGAAGATGGATCATCAAGGTTCAAGAGGCGTGGCTGAGAAGCCTGCTGCATAAAACTTGGTAAATTTTTGAGTTCATACATTAAAAAGAGGATTTAGACTGTCAGCAGTGTATTGCATTGCCATAATTTCACTTAAACTTCCTTGTTTTGTTGTTTCTTGTTTGGAGAAAATCAAAACCCTTTTTTTATTTTTTTTAAAATGGAAACATTTTGCATTTATACTTTTTAATATCCTATTCAAATAAAAACTGTATTTCAAACCTTCTTTTGCTGTTATTGATCTTGTTGAAAAGTGTTGAACAGCTGGATAAAATGTAACATTTATTTCAAAGTAAAAATCTATAACATTTCGAATTGTCAAAATTTTCAAGGAAAAACTATATCTAGCTTACTCAATATGTTTTATTTTCAATAAGTTTTGTGTTAAATATTATGCAAGCAAAAAAAAAGTTCCATTAGTTCCACTCTTTTTTCAGTGAGTTTATGCTATCTTTCTATTCTTGCTTGTCTCTAGGATGTCTAAACTGAAGGGGAGCAAACCTCTCACTTTTTAATTTCAGTACTACGTGGTCTGTGTTTTTTAAGCATGTTTCCTTGAATATATGCAGCAAAGTTTATGTGCATGCTTTACTCAATGTTTCTGACTGTGTATAATGTCTGGATATAAGGATGCAGTTGTGGATCTCCTCAAGGCTTTTTTTTTGTCCAGCACATAGCTAGTTGTAGTTCCTAAGGAGGAAGCTGCTATGTGATGAGAAAGAGCTCTGCAATGCTAAGGGTTGTGTTTCAGCATGTGTAATTTGTGGTGAATAGACTACATGTTTGCAGAGGTGTTTGGGTGTCAGATGTTAGGGAACCGGCTTCAAGTTGAACTTTGTGTATGTGAGTAAAAGATTTTCTAACAATAATTTTTAATTTACCCACATGTGATATGTGAAGTCTTTTGGGAGACTATTGCTTTACATCTACAGTTTTCATTGTAGCATAAAGACAAAGAAAAGAGAAAAAAAGAATATTGTCCTTTAGATGATAATGAACTCAATGTGTTAGAAAGGGGTGTTAAACCTGTCCATTTAAAATCTATCCTTACAAGTGATGTGCAAGTTATTTACAGGCTAAATAATATTGACATTTACACAAAAAAAATATTTTAGTCACAGACCAAAGCCTTGTGTTGGAAGACATTCCTCCATTCTGAAGTCACTACAGAATATATCAAATGACCTAAATTCAATCTAGTCCTAGTCCTCACTTTTTCCCCACAACAGGCATACAATGTTGGAAACTGATGCGGCCTTCTGAATACAGAAAAGTTAGTGGTGCCCATAGGGAAGGATTAATTCACCCTCTGATTCACACAGTCCTGGACCTTAAATATCTTCCTATCCAATGTTCAACAACCTAGAAGTTTCTGCACTCTTTATGTAGTCAATAGAAAGAAGCTAATATCTCAGAGAAGAGTTCTGAATTACTTGTACGATGTCTGCATTTTAAGGTCTGTGGAGTATGAATAGGCTGTTAATATTTTTCCTCCTGATCGTAACTTATCTTGCAGACTCCCTGATGAAAACAAGATTTTTTTCATGTCAAAATGTCTATACAAAGTAAAACAGACCCATGTATTAAGCCAGTAATTACTTCTAATACATGGTCTAGGAGTACAATTGAAATTTCATTTTTGGCATCTGTCGCATTTTTCTCTTTCTTCTGCCCAGCCCCTGGAATCAAATTAGATTCAACACAAAATGATACAGTCTTAATTTTCAAGTTTTCCTGCAATGCCATTCCTTTGTAAACTTCAACTGGGTGAACACAAAACCTAGAGTTGTTGAGTCCCCTGAAGTCTGAAAAACCACATTGTACTAGATCTCTGGGGCTGCTTACCTCTGTACATTTAGACATCTAGGAGAAATTATTTGCTTAACCTTTTTATCACAGTATCACAGTATCACAAGGTTGGAAAGGATCTCTGAGATCATCAAGTCCAACCTATAACCCAACACTTACACTAACCCATCTTGTTAGGAGCATGAGGTACTCTATTGATGCAATCCGTCAAAGAAAAGGGCAGAGCTTGGGTCAGAGTTTATTCACTAAACACTGTTCTGAGGAAAGAAGGATCTCACCCATAGGAAAGCCCATGGTGATAGGATCCTAAATTTAAGTGTATTAAGAGAGGACAATCGGAACAATCTGTGTCATTCTTTAAAATGCTTCTGAAATGATGTTTAGGACGAGATGAAGCTCCATGATTTTTCATTAAGGTAATTGCTTCTCATTGCCTTGTTACTCCGTGATCTTTACTTAGCTACCCAACTGGTCTTGTTAGGAAAAATTTGTCATATAAAACATTCCAAGCTAAGTGACTAGGACAAGCCAAGGGTCTTTCAATTGTTGAAGGAGAGAGAGTGATGTAACTGGAAGTATTTCATCCACTTTAAAAAAAGAAT
This sequence comes from Tapera naevia, assembly GCA_033556795.1. Lineage (NCBI taxonomy): Eukaryota > Metazoa > Chordata > Aves > Cuculiformes > Neomorphidae > Tapera > Tapera naevia. The sequence continues at coordinate 700,614 of JAUMJJ010000480.1, forward strand.
TCTAGATTAAATCATTTTCTGAAGGCATCCTATTAGCTACATTGACCACATACAGAAATTGTCTTCTTTTTATTAATAACAAAATATATAAGTGATGAATAAATTTAGGTGAGATGAAAAATGCTTTGGAGAAACTAAGTGATAGTTCTATAAACCTTATCCTTTTGTGTTCCCTCTCTCCCTTACTGTTTCTGTTGCTTACTTGTCACTTCTCATTTCCATATTATGTATCTAAACTTGGACAGTAAGTTCTTTGAAGCAGAAACGAGGACAGAATATTTGTATTAACATAGAATAACCATCTTCATCTACTAGCAGAATAGGTGTCTGACACTTTAAACAAAGTAACCATATATAGTCAGAATTTTATTAGAAAATCTGTTCCTTTTTTTCCCAATACACTGGAGGAAATTCCGTCAAGGCCAGTAGAATGTACCAAATTTTAGTTTTTAGAACTGAGTGCAGTTTTAACTGCTTAATCTTTTAACCTGTTTTAGTTACAAAACTACAGACAACAACAAATAACTCCTTACCCTGACAACTCACCATAACACTCTAATATAAGGTCAAGCCAGTGACCTTGGGACCATAAGGAACAGATGAAGGGTTGACATAACACCACAAAATGAAGTAAAATTAAGTGTTTCATAACACTATAAATCTATTGTCATTATTGTTGAAATTTTTCCGTACACAAGCATTCTTTTTCTGTAATAATTAGACATGAAACAATAATTATAAGACTGATAAGGTTTCAATTATAATAACAATAAATTCTTGGTTTTAGATATAGGTGGGTTTAATGAAGATTTTACCTTTTCAGTGATTAGATTTTCTTCAGCTTAACTGGAAGTGCCACTATAAATACAACTGTCACTCTAACCTACCTAATCACTGGCGTATTTACACACAAATTCTCAAAACATCCAGCAATTAACATCCAAAAATACCGAAACTTGATCATAATGTCTTTAGGGATTCCACCCCTTGCTCCCCAGTATTACTTTGCTGAATGATTATCAGAGACCTGTAAATGCCCGTCTTGTTTTTCGGATAACGTCTGAATGAATGTAAAATTCTTCTTTTTATGTATCAGGTATCTTTAACTCAACACTTTACCCTCATATTCCTTAGGACATACACTTTGTTTAAAAAGCAAATGAAGAAACAACGTTACCTTTCTAGAGAAGGTTTTGACTTTTTTTCCTTTCAATAAATCCTCGAGATATTTTTGTTTCTCTTATAAACAGCTGTAATGGTTTTATTCATGGAAGGTAATCCTACAAATTCCTCCAGACCACCCCCACATACATCATCTGGGCCAGTCAATGTATTTTATAATGTGATTGGAAGGAAAGTCAACCTTCGTAATCATGTTTTACATGCCTACACCTAGAAAAAGGATCTCTAACTTTGTTCCGTCTGTCCTGGATTCTCAGTTGGGCAAGAGGGACAAGGAAGACTATCTATAAATGGGCCCAGATAATGATAATGACTCTAGAGATCAGGAAAACAGAAACTTTATGACCTTCTGAGAGGTTTAGATTCCAGACATACTTCAGGTAAGTAGTTAAATTTCTGTGCTTATTGGAAACAAGCACATGTTTTCTCCACCATAACTGTGTGTATGCTTTCTCTCTCGAAGTATTTCTCCTGGTATTTCTTACAGCCAGGGACCAGAGATGTACAGTTAGAGAGAAATTTCATTAATGCTCAAAAATCCCATAATGTGAACCCAATCTGACCTCCTATGTAACATAAGCCCCAAAAAGTTACTAAATATTTCTTGAATGAGGCTTTATTCCTGGATGTGCTGGAGACAGTGTTTTAGAAATATATTCAGGTCACATTGTCATCAGTATTCCCTCAGGCTTCTCACTGAGTTTCACATATCTGGTTTCCGAGAACATCAACAGGGGCTTTGGAAAATTATCAGAGAGTGCTTTCAAACCTGGATGTTTGCAGAGCAATTATAGCTTCCAAAAACCATGATGCAGACAACAATCAAGTGGACTGGATTCACCGTCATTGTATGAAAATCTTGGAACAGAAATATTAAGTCTTAGAGTCTCTTTGTTGAAGAACAAGAAATATAATATAGCATGTAACACTCCCAGAAAGGCTGAAAACTAATTGACTGAAAAGACTGAAAACTAATTGTTTTTACCATTACAGAAAACATTGGTGACTGTACCACTGTCGTTCTCTTTCAGAAAACATTCTATACAAGCATTATTTGTAATGTGCAGTAATAATAACAGTAATGACACTTTACATTTGTACAATGAAATCTAGCTTGATGGATACTAAAGCACTGTAAAATCTTCGTGATCTGTTTCTTTTATATGGCTGACCCAGACCCTAGCTATTTGGATAAAAACCTCTGATCATAGCTAGCAAAGAACTGAGAAAATCTTTAACTTTTCTGACTTGCCTAGCCACATCTTTTCTCTTCTGTCAAGTATTTTCCTTGGTAAATATTAAAACAAAAATATCTAGCACTCAGATCTTACAGGATTGGAGAAGAAACTGTTCAATACCACCTTGGTTCAGCTCTAAGTTTTAGCATAGTATCATTATTTTGATTACTATTGTTAGTGGTTATTCACAGCTTTGTTACTATGATGTACAATGACCATTATTATTTGACAATGACTATTGCTATTATTCAACTTAGTGTTTTAATTCTTGTTGCTGTAATGTGAATGTTAAAATCAAAAATATAATGAAATTAATGGTAACATTAAAGATAATAAATAATATTCTATGGAAGAGCATACTTTATTAAAAGATCTTAATGCAGTTTCTTTTAATTAGGAGTCTTAACAACCCAAGAGGTGAGACTGCCCTCAACTTATGGCAAAAATTGTTTCAGATTTGGGCAGGTATATAATAAGTTTTCACATGCCAGTGATGAACTCCTAATAATTTTGACTATGTAACTCAATTCTTTAATAATGCAAATCATCAATTACATTTGGAAAAGAAAAGGCATAAGAATTGAGTAAATAAAATGGTATGTACAGTCTGTAGGTGAATCAAGGAAGTCAGTTATGCGTTTCATATCACCTACTTAAGTGAGTAGATGCTAGGTGATGAATCAAGTTGGTCACATAGGCTCTCTCTATTTGCCATGGAGACACTCCCTCCTAAGAAAACTCCTTTAGACATATGAGCTGAAGCATCCATGAAAGTTTCTTCCTCTGTCAATTTGCTGCAGACTGAGCCTAAGTATACTTGCCTCAATTCTGCAGAAAGTTATAGGAAGCAACTTGAAAGTCTTGTTGTGAGAGACTATGTATTTTCATGTGGATTTAACAAATGTGTCTCTATAATTCTCCTTTAACCACCCCATTTTTGGTTTACTACCTAGAGACAAATTAACATGAGTAGGCATGTATTTCTTACACACACCTCAGAGGTCCGAAGTATTTTATGTAATGAGGCAACTGAATGAAGAGCTTCTAGCTAAAACCAATAGAGTCACCAATCAAAGAAGAGATTTCTAGAGGCGGTTGTCATCTGAAACATCCATCTCCAGTATCACCTCAGTTCTTAATTTTCTACTTCTAAAGTGCCATTTCAGACCATATTTGAGAGTGAAAAGGAACAGAGAATGTAGCAATGTGACCTCAGTTCACAGAACGAGAATATTTCAGACCTCGTAATATTTGATCTTAAAGAATAGGGCAAGCAACCCTTTGAAACAAATTGTATATGTATATGTTGGTAGATATGCATCAAATGAAGTAAAACAGAAGAGAAATTGTTGAGATAAAACGGCTCTCAGGTTGCTTGTCATAGTGGAGAAACATAGTGATTCATAAGACTGGATCTAGATGCAAAATTGTTCTGTTCGTTTGATGTTGCAGTCTTTCTTTTTAAATTAAGATGCTTATCAAAGATCCACTAGTTTTGTTACATTTTGTTACATTTTTCAGGTACAGGAAGGACTATACCTAATTTTTTTATAGAGCAGCTATATAGAATCTGCAGTTTTGAAGCATGTATGAACATATAACACGACCACCAATAAATATAAATCAGCGTTTACCAATCACTGTATTAGCACTCAAACTTCTGTTTTGCTTGCTCTTAAATTCAAACATTTTCATGATCGCAATAGAAATTATCTTGTTCCCAGGTAGTCAAGAAGCTTTAGCTGAAATCGAGGCTGAAATTTGTCCTATATGTCATTCCAATCACAGCTTTTCTGCCATGCTTTAGAGGAAAATGGTCAATAAAATAGATACTAGTTGCAAAATGGACAAAGGAGAAGAAATAATTTCTTTTTCAAGTTTAAAAATGACAAAAATCTGAAAGGCTAAGTGAAAATATATTTTGGTTTTATACTTGTACTAGACGGATTTTAGAAAGAGTAGAGAACAAAACCAACAAAAAAGGTGTTGAAAAAATAAAATAAAATAATTCCATTAGGCAATGTTTGCTTTTCTGCTAACATTTCTGGAATCTGAATTTTAGTTAAATATGTTATTGTTTCAGTTTAAGTCTTGAATGCAAAATGCACAATTTAGGTTAGTTAAATACACTGAAGCTTTCAAAACATCACTGCCAGAGCTTTGAATGGAATTAACAACTGCATGTACAAATTACATCTTATTATTCAGAAGATGAATTTTTACAAGGTTGAATTTTCAGTTATCAAGGTTATCCATCTTTCAGTCTGGATTATTTGTGAGGGAGATACAGATTCTCTATCCTCCAGAGATTAAAACTTTTCTAATGAAAGAAACATCACTGCTAAACTCAACTAACAGAAGAATGTTTTGGTCTCAGGTTATCTTGATGCACAGATGAGATGGAGATTACAAAACAGAATATGAGTAAGAAAACCTCTTTCTCTGGTTGCACACAAACACAAGGAATAAACCAATACTGTCTGAAACTCATGCCTCTATTGCAGAAGAAATTATGAGTTTATAAAAAAAGAAGAAAAATGTACATGTTAATTTGAAGACAAAGAATTTTAGTACCTCCTGCAGAAAGGACTCAACCACTTTAACAATCAATACACTGACCTCCAAAAGTGAACAGCTTCAAACTAGAAGCTCAAAACTTTTGAGACTTCTTTTGAGGCTTCCAGACACAATGGGAAGTCTTGAAAAACTGAAAAGGTATCCAAAACTGTCAGTGAGAAAATATTACAATAGTCTGCACTTAATTTAGTTTCCTGTAATATTTATGTGTTTTTAATTCTTAAGTAGAAATTGAATTGAGTGATATTACAGTGATTTTATTCAATTATCTTTAAAACAAAGAATTAGTACAACTAGGTAAGCTGAACTGTGACTTGTTTTAGGACGCACCAGAGAGTTAAAAGAAACCAAGCCTCTCAATAAGATTATAAGAATCAAACAAATAGACCAAGCTAAGAGAGTTGCCTAGCCACTGAGTTCTGTGAGTAAAGAGGTTCATTGGCTTTCCTTGATGATTGGATTTTATTAGGTCAGTTTGTAATTTCACTGCTGTGAATTCTGGTAAGGTTATAAGTGAAACAGAAATCAGAGGGGCATTTTTTTGTTACTCAAACTGTGCTGAGAGGAAGGTTGTGTGTTAGAAAGTCCCACTTAGAGATCTGACGCATGTAAGCATCAGGGGTATAGTTACCATGACACCATTTAGAAAAGCTTACTTCTCACAGAAGTGACTAGAATTGTCATCAAATGTAGTGGATGAAGCACATTTTTAAGCTGCAGTCTCCAAACACGGCTGTCCTGTGCAGTGCAACCAGAAAAGTTTGAGAAGCTCTGTGAATGAAGTTTGTGTCCTGTACTGGGTCACATCCCACTGAACGAGCTGGTCTCTGACAAAAGTGTTATGAAAAAGATTGAGTCATTCCTCAATGAGAAGGTTCTCTGAGAAATTACTGACAACAGGCCTCACTGTGCAATCAGTGTAATTATCAGATTTGCTTTTGCAATCATGTCACCAAACATTAAAATCTTCCTTTAACCTTTACTGCAGACAGAATAAAATGAATTAATAATTTTTTAGCCATGTCTGATGATAAGCGTGAACTTATACAAAACTGACAGGAGGTAAATTAAGTAGTAGACAGTCTGACATCCTTCCTGTGTGTCGTCTCCACAGCAAAGTTCACTAGGATTAGGTAGACATTTTAGATGTCATTATGTTTTCAGTACAAGAATATCTGTACAGACAGGTCTTTGTGGTTGAATCATTTACCACACCCTTGAATGGACACCAAGAAGAGTATAAAATGCCCTAAAACTTAAAATTTAATTTTTCTACTTGTAACTCTGTTCTTTGCTTCAGCAATTTTATTTAAGATCATAGCTCACAAAACAGGTCTCCATGCAGTAAAACTTGGATGGAGAGAGATGTATCCACGAAAAAACTTTCTGGAATGATGTGAATCCACAACTTGGTACTCAGCATCTTGATAGAGCTAAGAGCAATACTTAAATTTCACTAGAATCTGGAGAAAGGCCCAGGTTTAAGGAAATATTTCGTCCTTGGACAGAGTTAACTAGGTTGTTAACAGAGGAAATTGATGCAATCTTTGCCAAAAATATCCTCCACTTTGGAATTCAACCTGAAATGCTCAGATGACTTACTTAGATTAGACACCACTAGACAGATCTTGTTCAGACTTGACTAAACAAAGTCATCAGTCTATAACATTAAACATAGGTGGAGGGCAGAATAACAGTTCGTCTCTGTTAAACATTTAAATTCAAACTCTGAACATTGTTGATAGAAAAAGTCTGCTTGGAGACCAAGGTAAAAGCAGATATTCCCTTAACTGGCAAAATATGCCCATCAAAAATAGGGTGCCAGTACCAGAATATAGGTAATTCCTACATATTGATATGTTTATACACACTTTATATGAAGGTTATAAACATGGGATATAATCATACCCAGGTAAATTTATAACACTTTTCCTCCTCCTAGTTCATGAGTACACATCTTGGTTAGAAAAGTGCTTGTTGCTTCTTCACTAAATTGGTAAAGTTTTATTGGTATTTAGACAAATATAATTACTTTATAGGAGTTACAGTGAGTGTAGAAGAGCAAATGTGTGAAAAGATTGAGTATGTTGTATTGGGAGCCTGAATGTATCAATCACATGAATGCTTGTAAAACAGAGGAGGATTCTATGTGTTAGTGTAGAAGAGCAATAGGTAGTTCCTATAACTAAATATGGGCAGGGAAGCCTATGTGTAAAATCTGAGGGTCATGTTGTTCGTGTATGACAATTTGCTCATGCATAAACCCATAATTTTTTTAGGGGATTTCTTGTTACAAACAAAAGCAATAGCATCTGTATTGGTCCATAAGCGCAAGACAGTGTGATCATAGATGTATACTGTGCAGAAGAAGGAAGAAACAGTGCACGTGACAGAAGGAGATTCTGTGTATTTTTGTGCTTGCACGTGCACATCTTTGCCCTGGGCAAGTTCAGCTCTTAGTCGATAACTTGAGAAATTGACTTTACTGGGATTTGAAAGAGATCTCAGGTGAACTAAATTTGTCTGCTTTCTTTTCCCACTAGTGCAGCTGAAATGAATTCTCTGCCTAATAAGGTTTGACAAGACCTGGTACTGGAGGCAGATGCCAAGGAACACAACTAGTTGAAAGCATAGACACCATGGGCACCAGAGGATAGAGGTGTTGCCATGGGAACAGAGCAATGATGCTCCATGGTGGCTGCTTAGGAGGTTTAAGAGGAAGCCAAGCAGCTACAGCCTTGCTATCACCCTATGCTTGAACAGTAGGTAAATTCCAGCCTCCACTAGGAGCCAAGGAATTTTATTCTACCTCCTTACATGAATAAAGCTGAGATTGCTAATATCACTTGTGCCTCCTGAAAGGCATCTACTGGGAAAGAAGATGGCTGTCTTGGTACTCAACACTGTGAGAGTCTGATCCACAGTGGGCCCTTGAGGGCATAGAAGACATTTTTTTAAAGGATTGAAAGACATCATTTTTAGTTACAAATCTTTCAGCCTCCTTTCCTTTTTCTTCATCTCTCACTCTCCCCTGCAACCTCTCCCCCAACTCCCTGAAACACATGCAGCCCCTTCTGAAGGGCACTACCAGAGACAGAAAAACTTATTACCAAATCAATTACTGCTTCAAGGAGGATTTCTAAAAGTACTGGTCCTTCCAGAAAACAATCACAAGGGCTTTTTGTTTTGGTTTTCTTACTTTCTTACATCTGCAGATCTTTACAGATGGAAATAGGGTGTGAGGAAAGGATAGGGGAACTTTTCTGGCTCCAAACAAAATGCCAGCTGAGCATCTGCAAGACTGTAATTATCATAATTTGCTTTTCGGTAATGTCTAGAATCCCCTGATATTACCACATCTCCACGGTGTTAGGTGCAGTACATAATGTAGCAGGAGACAATGGATAGCCTGCAGTGCTTGAAAGGAAGATTAAAAACAAAAGAGCAACATGAAACTGAAATCTAAATCTGAAAAAAATGTATCCTTATACAACCTCAGAAAAGGGAGCTGGGGAATTAATAGGGAAGGGATTATGATTATTTTTTAAAAAGTACTTAAGTATCATGTAGCAATGTTAAACAAAAACTAGGCTCCAGATACAACCTCTCATCCAAGTTGGCTCTGTTTGTAGCAGCCAGAAGTGTTTTAGGCTAATGATGATGATATAAATACATATATATCCGAATCTCTATCTCTCTGTAAATTTGTGTATTTCTGTCTACCTGCACATTTGGTTTCTGATACATGTTGTCTCACTGCTGACCACTGCCAGAGGCATGACAACTTTTTTTCCAAACCAATGCAAATATTCTTAATTAAATGGTCATACCTTCTGTTTATTAAGCTCTACTCATCATATTGCTGCTCTGATTAAAACAATTGTTTGTAAGTGGGCTTAATACCTGGAAAAGCATGATTTCAGTAACAAGTAAACCATATACTATAAGCATGATGCTCAGTTACCTATACATTTAAACATAAAGCTGAAGAGAAAAGGGCATATGCACACATTAATGAAAAGTGTTTTCTTCTCAGCAAAGTTTATCTGGTTGAGATGTTTAAACACGTTTTCAGGGAGGCTGAACCATTTTTAGGTCCTGAAGCCTTAAATGATTTCTATCTTCCTGTTCTCTTTAGGTCTGCTTCTAACAGAATTTACAGACTTAACTCTTGTGGATTTCAATTACCAGACCACAGGAGAGAAGTTTTGGATTCATGTTATCTTTCAGAATGACATTTCTAATGTTGTTGAAGGTGGGTAAGTGTCCAATATCTCTTAAATGTCAAAAAAATAAATTAATATAGATATATATTTAGACTGAATGAAAAAAAATGTAAATTAAACTCTATTAATACAACCAGTCAAGCTTGCATATGTTGGCCAGATTAATTAACTTGCCACTGTAGTGCCAGTACATACAAGACAGACTAAATAAAACCTTGACCGACATGGAGAAAGTGAAAAGAACAATTTCTCATACTTCTTTACAACTTATCACATCTTAAATAAAATTCTCAATTACCTTTCAAATAACATAAAATTAAGAATTTTCTTCATATAATATGCATGTAAGAAGGAATTAATGAATGTTAAAATCATACATGGTTTCAAAGATGGAAGAAAAAAAAGAAATAATAATACTTTCCAGGACTAAATGTAAAGATACCAGCGCTCTCTCTCGCGACAAAAAAAAAAAAAACACCTGTAGTCCCTATTTTGAAATTTGGTAAAGCCTTGACACCATTTCTCACAGTATTCTGCTTGAGAAACTGGCTGCCATTGGCCTGGACAGGCACACCTTCTTCTGGGTGAAAAACTGGCTGGATGGCCGGGCCCAAAGGGTAGTGTGGAATGGAGTTTAATGCAGCTGGAGACTGGTAACAAGTGGTGTTCCCCAGGGTCCAGTGCTGAGTCCCATCTTGTTCAATATCTTTATTAATGACCTAGACGAAGGGTTCGAGTGCACTCTTAACAAATTTGCAGATGACACCAAGCTGGGTGGCAGTGTTGTTCTGCTTGAAGTAAGAGAAGCTCTGCAGAGAGATCTGGACAGGCTGGATCAATGGCTGAGACCAACGGGATGAGGTTTAAGAAGACCAAACCCTGAGTCCTGCACTTGGGACACAACAACCCCATGCAGTGTTACAGGCTTGAGGAAGAGTGGCTGGAGAGCTGCCTGGAGGAGAAGGACCTGGGAGTGCTGTTTGACAGCTGGCTGAATATGAGCCAGCAGTGTGCCCAGGTGGCCAAGAAGTCCAATGGCATCTTGACATGTATCAGGAACAGTGTGGCCAGCAGGACAAGGGAGGTGATTGTACCCCTGTACTCAGCACTGGTGAGGCCACACCTTGAGTACTGTGTGCAGTTCTGGGCCCCTCACTGCAGGAAAGACATCCAGGTGTTGGAGTACATCCAGAGAAGGGCCGCAAGGCTGATGAAGGGAATGGAGATCAAGTCCTATGACGAGGGGCTGAGAGAACTGGGGTTTATTACCAGAAGGGTACTTTGGTAAAGTGCCATTCAATGACAGACATACTCTCATATTCCCTACCAGCTATCCACTAATAACTGCTGGTTTTCAACTGCTGTTGAAGAAGGCAAGATAACTTCGATAGTTTGACTTGGTAGGACTGTCTCTGTGTTTCTTTGGTTTGTATGACCCTCTAACATACATTGATTCAGAGCTTAAACACTTTTGCTGTGATTATGCATGGCTGCAAGGAAGTAATAGATCTCATTGCAGACTTATGTCTATGATCTTAGCAGTGGACAGTAATGCCAACATTTTGTAATGATTAGTTCTTCCTCAGAAAATGCAGACAGATTCTGTTTCCTTTCTTTAAAAGAATCCAGGTCATTGTATTTTCTTTACAGACATCTAAAAGTAATGCATTTGCTGATCCAGGATATGTTCATTTTTGTTCCTTGAAGTTCTCCCAGCAAACAGTAGGAGACATCTCTGTAAAGAGGAAAAGGGCTCAGGATCCTTTCTGACATCTCTGAGTGAACTTGCTTGATTAAATTCAAAGTTGGCAAAATAAAGAAAGCCTCCTCAGAACCAAAACTTGTGAAATAATTTTAAAGAGAAAGTAAGGTATTTGCAAGTAATTTCCTATATGTGTTTGGGGATAAGAGGTGGAATGAGTGATTCAGAATGAAGATTTTAATGAAAAACTAGTTGCAATAGTTGGTGGAGGTGGTGGAGTCACTACTTCATCTCCATTCTAATGTGGTGACTCAACATCTGGGTAGCATTATTTACTGCTAAATAATGAATATTCCATCTATGACAAAATGGAAAGGATCTGGTTTCCGTTTGTATATTTTTCTGGTTTTGGAAGCCTGATTCAAATGCCCTTTATGAAACCAGTATTCCATAAATAATAGAGAATACATATCCCTAAGGAAAAAAAACAAACCAAACCAAACCAAACCAAACCAAACCAAACAAAACCACCAAAGAAAATAAGCTGATGCATTAAAATAACAATTTTAATTCATTCCAAAAGAAATCTCAGCTTATTCATATACCACCCTTACCCTTTTCTCATTATTAGTCACTAAGGCTCAGTTCAGGATGATACAGGGCTACACGCAAACTATGATCTTCAATGATGAGTGCCTTTTAGTTGCCAGACCGAAGAGACTATTAAAGGGATTATGCACATCACTTGCAGAAATAAAACACAGGTAACACTGCCTAAGAGGGCTTAAAAAAAATTTCAAAACACCTCAACTCTCAGAAAAGAAGTTAAGAGATAAGTCTAGGATTTTTAATAAAATCCTCAGTCAAAGGGAGAGATGACTGTACAATTACAGTTATTAGCCCCTTGAAATAAGTGAAATATAATGACTGACATAAATAACTGTTCTATATATCCATTCTGTCCAGTCTATTTGTTTCATACAATTAATTAAAGAGTTCATTTAAATTAAACCACCACAAATATTTGGATAAATATATTCTCAAGATCCCTTTTCCTGGTGTGTTTTTCCTTTTTAAAGAACCTCCTATAGATTCGTATTTGTAAACCAGTATCGCCTATATTTCTTTGCACAGTTAAATTCCGTTATTAACATGTATATGCAATCTATTTTCAGTCTGAGTATATAGTTATAATGATTGTCACTATTTCATTTCCCCTTGCTTTTCTATATCTTCAGTCACCACTACAGTGGACACCCTCTTTGATGCTATTTCATCAGTATCTTTATGGCCTGACAAACAAGGGAATATTTTTTATTATTTTATGAAGTATGAAAAATGAAAGACAATTGATGCAGGACACACAAAGTCTGGGAAGAACTAGAAATTGAATTCTTATTTTCAATGCTTACCTTTGTCCTTAATTCCCAAATGATTCTTCATAGGATCACAGAAGAATATGGCTCAAATAGATGTCAAGAGGGCAGACAAGCTGACTCTACGGCCCAAGCATGTACTGAATCTGACAGCACCCCTATTGTTTTGAGTTAACAGTTGTCTAAACTAATCTGAAAGTGCTTCAAAGTTTGAAATCTCACCATTTTTTAATGAAACTACTCATTCTGGCTCCTAACTATCCTCACCATTGAAAAGTTCCTTAACTTAGAGTTTATATCTCCCTTATGGCAATTTAAATGAGCAACTTCTTGTCCTATCTGCCACAACAGGAAGAAGAGATTATTTTCATCTTTTGTAGTACTTGACAGTGCTACCGCACCCTAAAGACGTATTTCTAAGCTCTTCAATAATTTCTTCTTCCAAAATCTCTACAGCTGCATTTCCTGAAGTCTGTTGCTGAAAACAAGGTGAAAGATAGGCTCTGGCCTTACACTGAGAAAATCATCTACCTATCTGATGTTTCCCTGACATATTGCATTATGAGCAGATGTGGAAATCATGAGGTTCATATATTCTTTCTTTCAAAGCATTGGCACAAGCATTAATTCTGATACATTTTCTGTTTTTCGTAGCTTAGTTTTTCATATTTCATACAATTTCTTGCCAGAGTATTTGCTACAAATAGGGTGTACTTCCCTACATGAAACTCATCAAGTATTTTGACTTTTTATTAAAGAAAAAAAAAAGAGGGGAAAAAAAAATTTGAGGCAATCAAGTCCCACTCTTAAACTTACAGCAAGGCAAAACATCTAGGTAAATGGAAAGGATAGAAACTTCCTTAGTATTTTGTATCATAGTGCTTTTATTTTTTTCTTTTCTATTAGAAAGAGTAGTTCACTGAAAATATTATTGCAAACTCTTTGAAACTAAAACAAGAAAGGCCTACCTCATAACAGAAAAACCGCTTAGCTAGAGTCTTCATTTAATTTTTATGGTATTTTGCATTTTCTAGACAGAAAAGCTTATCACCTTGAACAGTATATTTGAAAATGTGATTAAAATATTTCGTAAAAATAGTAATTTCTGAGAACAGATCTCAAAAGTGGCTTTGTCTGGCATTCTGCTTCACCTTGTTTATTTCTATTCTTAAAAGAAAACAACAAATATAAGATTTCTTGCTGTCCGTTTTGATGTGTCTAAATGTAATTCTGGGAGCTAAGTGGGTATTCAAGGAACTTCTTGTGCAGTACTTCAGAGTCACAGCACCAATTAATTTGAGGATAAGTTCCAGGCATCCATTCACATCAACTCCATAAAATGTACACAAGACTCCTTGGACTTGTCCATCAGTCACCATTCATTGCAGAGCTGGTCCATCAGATTAAGGAAGGCTCTCTGCAGAGGGAGCCGCATTCCAGGGGTGCATTGTAGAGGTTATTTCAAGACTTGTGTCCTGCACATTTTCTCCTTGGTTTCAGCATTCTCCATAGAGAACACGTGGAGTCCATCACTGAAAGTGGACACTGAAGGAAGGCACCTGATTTACATTTTTATCAAAGGAGGGAAAGAGAGAGGTAAAGATTGGAATTTTTTTTTTCAAGAAGTATGACATAGATTTTGCTATTGCTACAGATTTGACTTGGATTGATCCTAGATGGCTATGGGAAAGTAACTGAGATACTTAAGTTAGAAGCACAGCCACAGCATTGCCCCTCAATAATCAATGGAAAGAAAAAGGTGGCTCTGAAGGGTGGACTGGGTAACCCAGGAACTAAGCATTTATTTTTCTAGTGACAATGAGAATAACCTAACGTAATTATATTCCTAGATTAAACACCTCAGGTATATTACGTTATATTACTGTGCACTCACAGCCCAGAAGGCCAAACATATCCTGGGTCGCATCAAAAGAAGCATGGTCAGCAGGTCAAGGGAAGTGATTTTCCTCTCTGCTCTGCTCTTTTGAGAGCCCCCTGGAGCATTGTGTCCAGTTCTGGAATGGCCAATATAAGAAGTATATGGAACTGTTGGAGCGAGTCCAGAGGAGGCTACAAAGATGACCAGAGGGCTGCAGCACCTATGAGGACAGGCTGAGAGAGTTGGGCTTGTTCAACCTGGAGAAGGCACGAGGGAGAACTTGTAGCAGCCTCCCAGTACTGAAAGAGGCTACAGGAGAGCTGGGGAGGGACTATTTACAAGGGCAAGAAGTGATACGGTGAGGGGGAATGGCTTTAAGTTAGAAGGGGGAAGATTTAGATTAGACATTAGGAAGAAATTCTTCACGGTGAGGGTTGTGAGACACTGGCACAGGTATCCCAGGGAAGTTGTGCATGACCAGTGTTCAAGGCTAGGGGACAGGGTTTTGATGAGATTTTGAGGAGCCTGGTCTGGAGGGAAGCATCAACATACATGACAGAGTATTTGGAACTGGCCTTAAGGTCCCTTCCAACACAAACCATTATATGATTTTATGATTCTAAGTCAGTTGAATGTGGGAACAAAAGTTTTTCAGACAGCAACATAGTGATGAGCTGTATACAGTTCAAGACATTGTTGGAACCATATTTCAATAGAGAACTGTGGAGTTTCGAGCTGTACTTTTGCCTTTTTTTTGATGCTGTTTTTTTTTTTGCAGGTTGCATATCTCACTCAGAAATGAGTAATTTTTTGCTGTCCCTCACAGAATTAATAAAATATTGGGCAAGTATTAAATTATATTTATATGTCAATTTAAATTAAAAGCTATAGAACTAACATGACCAAACTCTCCTTGAGCTTCTTTGGCTTGATTTTCCTACTCTAGCACTTTTTAGGAGACAAATAAAAGTCAGTGAAGTTCTTTGCCTCTTGCCTCACCCCCAAAAATCAAAAAGAAGTCAATTTTCAATAAGAACTTGCAGGATTCCATGTGACATCCTCAGATCCCTGCTGACCAAGCATGTGATGGAATCAGAACTTCCCACTTAATGAACTATTTATCTAGTTCTGTACTCATCATCATAGTCTTTGTCAGGCTTTTCACAGTATCGCACAGTATCACAGTATTACAAGGTTGGAAAGGACCTCTGAGATCATCAAGTCCAACCTATAACCCTACACTAACACCAACACTAACACCAACCCATCATCTAAACCATGGCACTCAGTGCCTCATACAGTCTCCCCTTAAACACCTCCAGGGTCGGCGACTCCACTACCTCCCTGGGCAGCGCATTCCAATGGCCGATCACCCTTTCAGTGAAGTACTTTTTCCTCACATCAAGCCTAAACTTCCCCCGACGAAGCTTAAGACCATACCCTCTAGTTCTGCCACTGGCCACCTGAGAGAAGAGACCAACCCCTGCCCGACTACAACCTCCTTTTAGGTAGTTGTAGAGAGCAATGAGGTCTCCCCTGAGCCTCCTCTTCTCTAGACTAAACAACCCCAACTCCTTCAGTCGCTCCTCGTAGGGCTTGTGCTCCAGCCCCTTCACCATCCTCGTTGCCCTCCTCTGAACACATTCCAGTATCCTAACATCTTTCCCAAACTGGGGGGCCCAGAACTGGACACAATATTCAAGATGAGGCCTGACCAGTGCCAAGTACAGGGGGACGATAACGTCTCTGGTCCTGCTCACTACACTATTCCTGATGCAGGCCAGAATGCCATTGGCCTTCTTGGCCACCTGGGCACACTGCTGGCTCATGTTGAGCTTCCTGTCCACCAGCACTCCCAGGTCCTTTTCTGCCTGACTACTCTCCAGCCGCTCTGTCCCCAGTCTATAGCTCTGCATGGGATTGTTGTGTCCAAAATGAAGTACCCGACATTTGGACTTATTAAACATCATCCCATTAGAATCAGCCCAGCTCTCCAGTCTGTCCAGGTCCCTCTGCATGGCCATCCTACCCTCTAACAGATCAACCTTTCCTCTCAGCTTGGTATCATCTGCAAACTTGCTGATGATAGACTCAATCCCCTCATCCAGATCATCAATAAAGATATTAAACAGAACAGGACCCAACACCGATCCCTGGGGGACGCCACTGGTGACCGGACGCCAATTGGATGAGACAACATTCACCACCACTCTTTGGGCTCGGCCATCCAGCCAATTCCTAACCCAGCACAGAGTGTTCCCATCTAAGCCACAGGCTGCCAGCTTCCCTAGGAGTCTATTGTGGGAGACAGTGTCAAAGGCCTTACTGAAGTCCAGGTATACCACATCCACAGCCTTCCTCTCATCCACCAGGCGAGTCACATGGTCATAAAAGGAGATCAGGTTGGTCAGACAGGACCTACCCCTCCTAAACCCATGCTGGCTGGGCCTGATCTCTTGACCGTTCTGCAAGTGCCGCATGATATCACCCAGGATTATCTGCTCCATGATTTTACCTGGGACCGAGGTCAGGCTGATAGGTCTGTAATTACCTGGATCATCCTTACGGCCCTTCTTATGGATGGGCGTCACATTGGCCAACTTCCAATCTTCCGGAACCTCTCCAGAGAGCCAGGACTGCTGAAAGATGATGGAGAGCGGCTTAGCAAGCTCATCCGCCAGCTCTCTCAGCACCCTAGGATGGATCCCATCCAGCCCCGTAGACTTATGAGGGTCCAAGCGGCTCAGCAGGTCTCTAACTTCCTCCTCATGGATTGCAGGAGGGCCATATTTCACCCTGCCCCCATCAGCCACTTCAGAGGGCCGATCAAGCGAGCTGACATCCTTGCTGTTAAAAACTGAGGCAAAGAAGGCATTAAGTACCTTAGCCTTCTCTGCATCTTTGGTTACTATATTTCCCTCCACATCCAACAAGGAGTGGAGGTTGCTGCCGCCCTTCTTTCTACCACTGATATATTTATAAAAACTCTTCTTATTATCCTAAACAGAAGTGGCCAATGTGAGCTCCAGCTGGGCTTTTGCTTCCCTGATTTTCCTCCTACACGACTTAACAACATCTTTGAACATGACGTGGCTTACATCCACTTCTTTCCATTGACGATACATCCTCTTTTTCTTACTAAGTTCCTTCAGAAGTTCCCTGCTCATCCAGGCTGGCCGTCTGCCCCTACGGTTCATCTTACAACACATGGGGACAGCCCGCTCCTGCGCCTTCAAGATTTCATTCTTGAAGTGCATCCAGCCTTCCTGGACCCCCTTGCCACTAAGAGCTATTTCCCAGGGCACTTTCCTGACCAGTTCCTTAAATAATCCAAAATCTGCCTGCCGAAAGTCCAGTATCGATGTTCTGTTCCTGGCTTTTCTTATTACATTGTTTAGAGAGAACTCAATTATCTCATGATCACTACACCCCAGACAGCCTCCGACAGTAACATCACCCACCAGCCCTTCTTTGTTCGTAAACAGCAGGTCAAGAAGAACCTCACCCCTGGCGGGCTCACTCACCAGCTGTGACAGAAACAGTCCTCAATACACTCTAAGAACCTCCTGGACTGCCTCCTCTCTGTAGTGTTAAATTCCCAGCAGATATCCGGAAGGTTAAAGTCTCCTAAGAGAACAAGGGCAGCCGATCTAGAGGCAGCCTCCAGCTGCTTAAACAATAGAAGATCCAAGTCCTCCTCCTGGTCAGGCGGTCTGTAACACACTCCAACCAGGAGGTCAGACCTGACAGCCCCTCTGACTCTTACCCATAGACACTCAACTTCGTCATTACTGATCTCGACTTCGACAGCATCCAGGGTTTCCCTAGTGTAGAGGGCCACCCCTCCACCCCTCTTCTCACACCTGTCACTCCTGAAGAGCCTGTAGCCTTCCATGGCAGCACTCCAGTTATGACAGTCATTCCACCACGTTTCCGTGATAGCAACTATATCATAGCTCTCCTGCTGGACCAGGACTTCCA
Source organism: Tapera naevia (assembly GCA_033556795.1). Taxonomy (NCBI): domain Eukaryota; kingdom Metazoa; phylum Chordata; class Aves; order Cuculiformes; family Neomorphidae; genus Tapera; species Tapera naevia. Next base: position 718,775 of record JAUMJJ010000480.1, read on the forward strand.
GCTCCTCCTGTTTGTTTCCCATACTGCGTGCGTTTGTGTACATGCATTTCAGTTGGGTTACTGACAACACCCTTTGAGATGGCTCATCCTTCACAGGAACATCATTGGTGAGCCTAGTAACTCCCCCCTCCCCCTTCATGCCTAGTTTAAAGCCCTCTCAACAAGCCCTGCCAGCTCCTGAGCTAGAATCCTCTTACCCTTCGGAGTTAGCCGAGACCCATCTGGGTCAAGCAGGCCAGGTGCCATAAAGGTTTCCCCATGATCAAAGAACCCAAAATTCCTCTGTCAGCACCAGCCCCTAAGCCACTTATTAACTGCATATATTCTCTTGTTCCTATCTGTATACATCCCTGCCACCGGAGGAACCGAGCAGAACACCACCTGTGCTCCTGCCCTATCTACTGACCGTCCCAGCTCCTGGAATTCTTTCTTAACTACCCTTGACCCTCTTTTTGCTAGCTCATCCCCACCAGCCTGTACCACCAGAAGTGGGTAATAATCAGAGGGTTTAATTAGGTCTGGGAGTCTCTTGGCGATGTCGCCTACCCGGGCTTGGGGAAGGCAGCAGGTTTCCCTATGAGTTGGGTCCGTCCTACAAATAGGGCCCTCCGTCCCTTTCAGAAGGGAGTCTCCCACTACAATGACCCTCCTTTTCTTTTTCTTACTTGAGGTCCTGACCTGTCTGATGGGCAATGTGAGGTTAACAGCCTCCTCAGGTGAGTTCTCTGTCATACTATCCTCCACCTGAGCATCAAATTCCAACACCCCAAACCTGTTTTGTAGGGGCAGCTGGAAAGGTGGCATTTGAAAGAGAGGTCTATAACCCTCACAAGAGCAGACCTGCTCCCAGTCCTCCTCACCAACCAGGTCACTCCCCTTGTCCTGTTGATGAGGAATATGGCATTCCTCAGCCTCCTGGGGAGGATTACTGGGAGGAGAGAGGGTTCTACTCCACCAGTCTATCTCCCTTTCACTTTCACGAATACTTCTCAATCTTTCCACCTGATCCTTAAGATCTGCAACCATAAGGAGCAGATCTTGAATCTGTTCGCACCTCAGACAAGCATTTTTGTTATGGTCCTCAGGAACCACAAGCAGGCTGAGACGCTCCCTGCAGTCTCGAGTCTGGGCAGCTGTGTCGCGTAATACTGCTTCCATTTGGATGCCTACACTCCTGGTGGCAGATGCTTTACCCCGCCTGATCACCATTGTTGCAGAGGAGTGGGAAGTCAACCACCTGTCAGTGAGTGCCTACTTGCCCTGCCTGCGCGAACTGCCGTGCAAACTGCCTATACTGTGACCCTGTATACTGTGACCCTGTTTGCCCGCTTTTGAATGTTGCTGGAAAACTATGTTGCAAGTGACTGAAAAAAATTGTCATAAAAATCTGCTCCAAGACTTGGGAGACAGGGGAAACAGCCAAATACAGAACCCCACAGAAAACTTATCCTTTATCTGTCTTTCTCAAAACTTCACACTTTTGTAAATTTTAGAGTGTATTGCTTCTGTTTGTTTGCTAATTCCCTCCTTTTAGTGAAAATATCGAAACCAGTACAATTGAAAATGTTTTAAGACATTTATGATTTCAAGCTTCATCAAGGAAAGTTTAGACTTGGTGTTAGGAAGAAGTTCTTCCCTGAAAGGGTGATTGGCCATTGGAATGCGCTGCCCAGGGAGGTGGTGGAGTCGCCAACCCTGGAGGTGTTTAAGGGGAGATTGGGTGAGGCACCGAGTACCATGGTTTAGATGATGGGTTGGTGTCAGTGTTGGTATTAATGTTCGGTTATAGGTTGGACTCGATGATCTTGGAGGTCCTTTCCAACCTTATGATACTGTGATATAAAAATCTATAGCAAAAAAATACATATCCTTATATTGCAAATAAGGCTTTTATTAGAGACAACTGACTGTTAAATTCTGCATCTTGAAACTTTTGCAAACTTATGTAGGAACATTGTGAGTCTCTTCTACCAGAAATTCAACAGGATTCTGTCTGCAGGAATGTAGCCCTGGCCTCAATGCGTTAGTAAGCTGCACATTTGTACATTTAAAATCATAGCCCAATGTAACTCCTCAGCAGTAAGTGCAAGAAATAAAAAACAGAAAGCTGGAAAGATCATTTATTTTTTTCTCAAACACCTTCACAAGAAGCAGATTATACTGAAGATTTTTTTTGTTAATGGTGAGCCACATGTCTCAGTACAAGCCATACTGTACTTGGGCTAATTCATGTATCATGATAGGCTTAGTACAGACTCAACAGATAATGTCAGAGAGAGAGAAAGGAAGGGGAGAGAGATATCTCAAGGTGGGAGGGGGGCTTTATCATTTATTTCACATACTCTAGGCTCAATTAACACATCTTGAGGATTCTTACAACAGTGCTAACAAGAATTAATGCAGAAGTTATGCATTTTACCTTTTATCTCAATTGTGTTGCATGAGCCTGGCGAAGTTGAAAAGCTGCTAATTTAGTAGTCAGCAGTGTCAAATAAAATTTCCAAACTGTATGTCTATAAAAGAACATCTTTGCAATAAGGCATAGCAAATATGCTTGCAAAAGAGTTCAGTCAGCAAACCTGGTTTAGGTTTTGAAATATCTGGCAATGACATTTATTAGAACGAAACTATAATATATCAGTGATATAAAAAGCTGTCTCTTCATCACTGGTGCTTTATTATAGGCACTAATTTTGTGCAAAATCCTTTAGATTCTTTGCAAAACACCTGCTGAACTTAAAGAAATATGGTTACTGCTTGTGCTGAGACAGATGTAGCTTAATCACATAATACTGAATTTGACTTTTCAGTGCTTCACAATAAATGAACTGAACCTACCAGTGCAAGAGACTTAAATCTTGTTCCAATTTGAATATTGTTTTCGCTGACTGGAGGGCCTGAACTACGACCAGCTTCCCCAGGTCTCCAAAATTATATTGAGCAATTTTGTTTAAGCCACACTGTCTCTACTTAAAAAAAAAAAATAGCTTAAACAGTACACTGAATATCAGAACTCTTTGCAGACTACTTCTGTCACTGTTTTAATCTAGAGAGGTTTTGAGTTTTCCTGTAGCCTTTTGGGTTTTTTTTTTTCTTTTAAACACTGTCCGTGTATTTTTGTTGAGGATTTTTGAAGATTCTGTGTTTAAAAGGGATTTTGCTCTGAAGGCGACTGTGGTGAACATCTTGAGCTGAGAATGGAATATCAGGGGCCATTTTCTTACTCTATCAACCACACATGATTAGTTTTATACGTTGATTGATTTTTAGTGGTACGATAAATCAATATCTATGAATTTCAGTCACCAGGTAGTGCCTAGATCGAGATTCAAACTTGTTAAGACTTTTCTAATTCTCTGTTTTATTTATGGATGATGGTGATTCTAGGAACATGTGCACCTGTGCTTTTGAACGTGACAGTTTTGTATGTTGTGAGTCTTTATATGCTTCTAAAACAGTGTCTAATAATGCAACAATACAATGTCTGTACATAATATAAAAATTACATAATGCTCTTTGCACACACACATTTAAATGCACAAATACCTATAAGTGTATTTACAGAATATGTATGTTATATTTTATTGCACATATATTTTTGTCTCTATTTCTTATTTACACTGTAATGCTAAATAATAGTACTTTAATTTTACTTCTTCAGATAAGCTGTGCGCTTCATAAAAAAACCATAAAACAATGAAACTTCATGAATATTTATATCAATGGCTACATAGCATTATAGTCATAATCTCTGGAACTGGTTCTCACCGGTTCAGAATTAATTATCAAGTTCAGTTTTAATTGCATTCTTCTAAATTACAAAAAAAAAAAAAAAAAAAAAAAGGAAAACCCACCCATAATGAATTAGCTCACAAGTACTCTTGAGGGGCCTGGTGCACCCGAGACTCTTCTTTCTGCAATCCCATCCCATTCCTAATGTGTAGTCATGAGACAAAGACACATAATTCAGTGGCTGCTCTTGAAAGAAACTTACTTAAATATTAGTACTTATACCACTTTAAAGATTAAATAAAAATCCTATTTCTAGATGCAGTCACAGATCTCTTGAACTGACTGTTCCTTTATACAGATTCATTTTTCTCTTTAGCTAGTTTTGGTATATGATCATATGCTACCTACTTACAAAATATATTTAGAGACTGTTGGCTGAAAGAGTCTGGGGGAACAGAGAAAATCAGCTTGAGTTTTGTCTGTCAGTTGTTTTCTGTATTAAACTCCACAGGATTTCCACTCAAATATCTGTGATCTGTAATGAAACACTGAAAAAAAAATCTCTATACAATCATTTGGGTACGAATGACAAAATCTACTAACTTCCCAAGATTTTGAAAGGATTCCCAGACTGAGGACTAATCAAAAACATGCGACATGCAACACCCAGTTCGTAGCCACCCCTCCAGGACATACTCCATGTGATAAAGCTGAAAGACATATGTCCTCACAGCGTCTTTTTCTTTCCCTCTCCTCATCCAAACACAAACAGGGTCACAGATTACCCCATCCTCAAACAAGACTACTAAGTAATATATTGCTTACTACTACAGCTAAGTATCAATGTCATGTCCCAAATTAGCTGAATTTCTGCCTTGTACATTTTCTTCTCAACTCTCTCATGTACAGAGAAGGTATAGAGGGTTCTTTTTCCTTTAATTTATCAGCTCCAGTATGCACACATGTAAACATTAGTAAAAATCGAATGCCTTTTTATTCTCCCTGGTTCAGTCATCCAAAGATCCTGTGGCCCGTTTCCCAGCTGTATAATCAGAAAGTTTGCTACTCTCATCATTTCTTGCAGATGAAGGTCCTGACAGCACCTCAAGCTATTACTCTGTTCAGGCAGAGTGTGAAATGGAAGATTCAAGATTCATACTCCCTGTGTATAGCTGCTGATCTGTATCCAAAAGTCTTGCAAATGATCTGAGCTCAAGTCCATCATTTAAAGAAAAGAAAGGAGGGGGGGGGGAAGAGTGTAAAATCAAAGCATGAAGCATTCTGGATCTTTTTTTTCTCAGGTGTGCATTTACATTCTAAAGTCAGATCCTGCCCAAGAGGATACATTCCCTCTCTTGACTGGATATAGGGAAACTGTATTTTTAAAGATTTAGCAACTATTTTTGGAGATAAAGCTAGAGATTTGTTCTCAAGATGTTCACGAGCCATTTCACTCACTCAGTTACTCACTGGGCAGACAGAGTAACCAGGTGCTTAATTCTAAGCATAGGAGTAACACTCTGATTTGATCAGGACTGCTCTGGCATCCAGGATACCGATTCCACCCCTGCATGGAAAAAGATTGTAAATTATAAACAGTGAAGCAAGAAGTAACCAGGTTTTGGTTTTAAGAAAATATGAAGGAGACTGAACCTGGGTTTATATACTGAAATTCATATCCATACAGCGATACTCAAAATAGTGTTAATACAGAAGCAGTATCATCACTGAATTTGTTAGAAATAAGGAAGGACAAAGCTAAATCAGAAATAGCCAATTGTTGGCAGAATCTGCTGATGAGAAAATGAAACCTTGATAAAAGCCTCAAACCATTGGTTTAAATGTCTCAATTAAGTACCATAAGAAACAGCCAAAAGACTTCTCATCCTGGAAGTAGTGTGGTAGAAGACAGGAAGAAACAGCAGATATCTAGTTTCTGCTGCAATCTAGAATGACCCGGAATGAAAAGGGCTATAGCACTTACTTACTCCCAAAAAAGCACAATACTTGTTTCAAACTACCCTTTAATAAATTCAACTTCCCTCATTAGAATAATTTATATTTCTTTCCCTAATTTTATATTACTCAGGTTTCTTTTTTTTTTTCAGATTTACTGACCATTGTTATAATATAAAGTACTCTTCAGAGCAAGACAGAGATATTGCTTACATTCTTGGAGACATGCCTGTTCCATATACAAAATAGCAGAGTTTTTTCTAACTGCTTGAAATTCCCAGACACTATCACAGTGAAAAAAAAAAAAAACAAAAAAAACCCCATAAAAATGGAAGGACAGGATAAAAAAGTATGAGAATAAGAGTGGAAGAAATGTCCAGAGTAAAACTATATATCAAGTTGGATACAGGGAAGTTTTATCCCAGGAAGAATGAATAAAGACAATCATGTACAATCAACACTTATGAGGATTTAAGTCACATGACTCTAAGGCTTAAAATAGAGATGCACTACAGCAGATGGTAGCTTGTGGAGGAAAAGCACAGGTGTGAGAACTGCTGTCCTTAGAGGAGATTTCACAGAGGAGGTGTTACTGGGTGGGAGAATATTTCTTTTCTCTACTGGAGAAGTGAAAGAGTCAGGCTTCTGAGAAAATCATAGTCCAAGGCAGTTGCAGGGGGTTGTGTGAACCATTTCATAGATGTTTAAGTGCATCTATATGCAGTATGGCTGGATGAGGAGGAAAAAAGGGGGTTTAAAGGCCTTCTGTCAAACAGTTCTCCTTCCTTTTTTTCTCTTTCTTCTTTTTTTTACCAACTTCCTTTCACAGTCAATTTGCTAAAAGTTGGATCTTGAATAGAACATGCTGACATCTAGTAGTGTGGCTAACCTGTTATGGAGGTTTTCAATATTTATATATTGTAACCCCTGATAAGACTACCTTCTGAATAAAGTCCTGCATCTCTCCTTGGGCACCTTTTAGAACATTTTTATAACTTAAATCTGCATTTAGCTTTGCATTTTTGTTTCTATTCAATTATCACTTTCTTCCTCTTTTTAATATTTGATATTTCCTCTCCTCCATGGATTTTCATCTATCCTAATAAATTTAGCCTGCTGTTCTCTTGCATTTGAAATTTAAAGAAAATAACTTCATTATGGTGGGGGGAATGTTAGGGAAGTGGGTGTGTCCAGCAGCAAGCTCCTCTTAGAGATAAATAATGGAACAATTAAATGGTGCTTTATTTAGAAGCAGCTGAAACAATGTAAGCCACTGTCCATACGCCAGTATGGACACAGGCCATACGCCAAATAAATCGGATTATGTGGGTGGAAAATTTCACAGTGGTCTGAATCAGAACATAGCGGTAGAGGGGAAGAAGAGAGAGTGAATTTTTTTGCAGCTGTGCAGAGAAAGGACAGGAAGAAAAGGGTGAAGGAGATGAAACGGAATTAAAAGGAATAGAAAAGGGCCAGACTGCCAGAAAAGTCCTGAAAACATGGCTAAGAAAAAAAAAGAGAAAACAAAGGCAGAAAAGGGAGAATACACCTTGTCCTAGTGAAAGAGAGGAACTATCGAAGTTTTTTCTGTGACTTAAGTCATCTTGTGTTTAGAAATCAAGTTTGTGTGTGTGTTTAAGTCAGGGAAAAAGAAATTGGATTCCTTTTCCTCTCCAGAGTTAAGGAAGATCCAGAACCTTAAACAAGGTTCAGAACCACTCTATTCCTTTCCATGCATATCAACGTAAATTGTTTGGGTGAAAGAAGTTATCTTTCTGATGCCTTAGCAGAGGACAGATATGTAGGTTATGTCTGCAGTGTAGTTCAGTAACCTGCAGAGACCTAGCACACACAAACATGTTGAGTTCTTTCCATCCCTGAAATGATTCTGAAGGAGAACCAAGTATCAGCATTTATATGGTAAAACTCTCATCCTGCATAGGTCTGTCTGAGTTTACTTGTTAACAATTGACATTGAAACATTTACCTGAATCCACTTTAACAAAAGCAGCTTTGTATTCATTAAAGATATAAAATTGGAGAGGACCTTCTTGGTCACTAGGGTCAATTCCTTTGTTGTTTTCTTAATTAAATTATTAAAAATCCTCATTACCCGCTAAATGTTGTTGTCTGTGCATGTTTACTGTGCTGGTCTCTGATTGTGACCAAATTTCCCTGCTTTGATAGTTTGACACTGGTCATTTTTGAACTTTGCTAACTTTTCAAGTTTTACCAGTAAAACAAGTAAAGGTCTCTGTACTATTTTCTGACAACCAGTCAATATTTAGTTTTAGTTGATATGCACTGTATCCTTTCTGCTAGACTGAAATTTAAATAGCTTAGAAATAAAGAAAAAAATATGAAAATATAAAAGTAAAAAAAAAAATCCCCCAAAGCTTTGCAGCAAATTATAAATGAGGATTCCAATATTGTAGGGCATCATTGACAATATCTGACAGTTATTCAAAGTCTTATTTTAAGCCGTTAGCATTTGCCATTGGAAAGTAAATGTCAGCCTAGAACACTGAGGATTGAGTAAAACTTCCTTATTCACCCTACCCTCAACTTGAGTCGCTTGTTTTTTCTGTGATATTTTTAATTGAGATTTTTGCTCCTTAAATAGGAAAAAAACCCTCTGTGTTCTCTTTCAGTCTGCTTTCTTTCAGACTTTTTTCTTCTTGTTTCCCATTTTCCTCTTAACTGTGTTGTTATGAGGGGTAGAAAGTTAGGAAGAGTAAGTATAGGAAGACATGAAGGAAAGTGGTTCATATCCTTGTTTATTAGTCTTTCAGCAACATCTCTGAGATGTCACATTCTTCATATCACATACCTCAAAACTACAAGTAAGTTCCAAAACATTCTTTTAAATGCTAAATATACATCAAAGGTGAAAAAAAACAGATACAGAATTTCATTTAATCATCACAAAATTGCGCACCTGATCATGACAATCTCTGGCTTGGATTTTCAGGGCAAAAAGTAGACAGTGTGAGAAAGAGCCCTTAGAGGAGGTTGCTTCTTTTACATTTGAATAGCTACTTCTTAATAGCCTTCTGTGTGTAATGCGTAATCAATGCTTCAGCCTCCTTTGAATATTTGCAGTACTATATTGGCCACCATCTCCCTCATAGGAGCAGGAACTGGTGGTCACAGTCAGTCCCTACGAATATGTTTTCTCTCCAAAGGACGCATTTTCCATAGCCAGCCCTCTGCAACAAGCAGGAGCTCTGTTTCTTGTTTCACTGCCTATTTGACTAGACACTAATTCATAGTATATTCTCCCTCCTCTCTTGGCCCTTTATCCAGAACGTGATGGATTTATAGTGTTAGATCTTCATTTGGTGTAAATTGATGTTGCTGCATTGATTCCTGTGGGTCTATGTTGATTTATGCTGGATGAGTATCTAGTCCATTTTTACGATATTTGAAGATCATTCTTTGCAATCCCTTTTACCGTTCGTAGGCTTTTTCTGTTCTGCCTGTGAGGAAAAAAACACAAATGAGTTAAGGGGCTGTCACCAACACAGGGAAGAATTTCTTTTATTTCTTCGTAACTAGGGTCTCTCCTGTTAATTTCCATGGCAGATCCCTCACAAGTTTCTCCAAAACTTGTTACCATGTCCTCCTGAGGATGTCAGCTCCTGTTGCAGACTGAAACATTAACAAGGGAAGTTATTAGCTATTCTCTTTACATACTGTCTTTCTTTACATCTTAATTATTATAAGGGAGAATGCTGGTCATCAAAAAGAAATAATGAGTTTTAGGAGGTGAAAATGAAAGTGGCAAAAACAAAAGAAATCTGATCTTGGCAGAGGTGTCCACAGAGGAGAGAAACAAAGATGTAGAAGATAAAAAAGAAAAATTGAGAACCTAAAAGGAAAGGAAAAGAAAGAAAGGGGAAAAAAAGAAAAAAAAAAAAAGAAGAAAAGGGAGATTTGGACTGAGAAAGAGCAAACTACTACCTCAGAAGAATTGAAATCAGTTGTGCAGACAGAAGGAAGAGAACTTATCAACAGATCTTGAAACCCTTCTTTTTTTTTCTTCCCGTTTCACTCAATAATATATCTCATTAAATCTCAGTACTGGATGGTCTCTGGGCACATTTCCACATTAAACATAGGACTACACCCTCAGAGGCAAAAGACCACTGAAACACAAATTCATATATGCACACAGAGCCTGGACAACCCCCTTACTTTCTTCCTGCTCCTTCCTCTCACAATAAAAAAAAAAAATTAAAAATCTGCAGAGACTGGCTGTCAAAATTGTCTAATCATGAACAATTGCTGAGCATCAGGTGTGCATTTGCTGTTGCAGTACAGGTTCTGGTTGAGGAATGAGAACAAGCTAAGAGAGCAAATGAAGAATGAAGGGAGGTGGGAGAAAAAAAAGTAACACAACAGAAAAACAATCTGCCAACTGTTCTTCTTCCCCTGTACTTATCCATCTACTTTCAGTATTTTAATAATCCATTTCCTCAGATTCAGCCCATGCAGAACCACGGTATCACAGTATCACAGTATCACAAGGTTGGAAAAGGCCTCTGAAATCATCTAGTCCAATCTCTGACCCAACACTAGCACCCACTCATCATTTAAACCACGGCATTTACACTGTTTCTAGTTTGCTTGGTTAATACCTCTCTGTCCACTAGTTTAGGAAGCAGAGATAGTTAGATAATGGTGTAATGGTGATAGTCAGATAACAATGGTATGATGGTGAGATGCTCATTCAAGTTCCTGCTTTGCCACGTATCTTCTGCATGATTATGACTATGCTACTTATTCTCTCTGGTTTGAGTTTCTTTTTACCAAAAATACCATGGCACTTTTGTATTTTTTAGCAAACTGGTATGAAAATGGTCTAGAAGGGTGCACATACCTCAGAGGCATTCGTGTTAAGACTGCCTTACAGATCTAGCAATGACAATTGCATTTCTGAACAACAGGTGTAATCTGATATTCCGTTGGCAGATTTTTCTTTCTCTTTTCTCCTGCAGTATTCAGACAGGACATGTCTAACCTGTATCATAATGTATGACTAATAACTTCTGAGTGCTCAGTATGGAGACAAACCATGATAATGAATGTCTCCCAGTGAAAATAGCTATTCAAAATAAAAAAAAAACCCAAACTCCGTATCTTACATTTTTACACTCTTATACTTACGATTGCACTAAGGACAATTCAAACAATGGAACATGAGATTTCTTGTTCTTTCCTGCTCTAGGATGATAGAAATGCCTCTTGGAGGGCTCTCTATGTGACCATCTCTACCGATTCTTCAGCTTAAAACCTGTCATGCTAATAAACTGTAAATCAGAACCTACGTTTTTAAGTCTTGGGAAGGTTGTTTGCCTTGGAGAGGTGTGAATATGCTGCATTTAGTCTAGCTATACAGACCTTGAACCAACCTTATCAATTATGCCTGAGTGACACCAGACACTCTGAGACAGTAGAACTAGCTTTTCATGGTCACAGTTCTCCATTAGACCTTCATAGCCCTGAAGTATAATTCAAAGAGGACATTAATGAATCTTTAGGAATGGGGGGGGGGGGGGGGTGTGTGTGTGTGTGTTGGTTTTGGGGTTTTTGTTTTTTTTTTATTATTATTATTTTTGTAACTCCACTTCATAAGCTACCAGATATTTCAGGTATCTGAACACACTATTTGGTGTAAATTTGTGTGACATCCTCCTTGGAGTCATTTACCTTATATTGCAGATGGCCTCCTGGGAGATGTGGATCTAAGCTGCAGTCCTGTGAAGAAAAGCTAAGTGATCCTCTACCTTAGATGAACTGTGATCAAGACACTCCATAATACAAAGAAAAAGAATCTCAGGACACCTGATACAAGATGCATAGAATAATAAAATATGGAATTGTGAAGTAACTAATGCAAATGACAAAAAAATACACTTTTAAGACTGTTTGATATCACCCTTTGAAGTTTTCAAATGAATAAAGATAAAAGCTTGTTGGAAAAGTCTTCATGTCAGTATGACTGATTTTGAAAAGTAGATATTTCACTGTACTTGTCATTAAAAATCTTGAGAATTGTTGTCTGTAGTATGTTATGGAGAAAAATCCATAAATCTGCAGTGGTTTTGAATGATCAGGAACTGAACAGGTAAAAATAGCTGGGTTTCTGGCAACAAAAAATCACTGCTCTAATAAGAAAAATATTAGTGTTTTATTTTTTTATGACTATTGAACATGTAAGTAACACTTTCACAGTTTTAATAATTTAGAAAAAAATATTTTTGACAGAAAGGGATTTTTCTTTATTAAATACATCCTAATAACCCTCAACAATACTGTGGACAAAGAAAAATTCTATCTATTTTTGGGTCTATTTCAAATAATAGCAAACATATCTTCATATTCACAGGTCAGTCTTGCAACCTCCTTGCCATGATAAGGCAATGAACGTCAACCAATGGGATTTCAGACCTTTTGACTCTATGTTACACTTTTCCATCACAATGTTAAACGACCTCTTTGCAAAACCTATCATTACCATTGCATTTTGGAGCAATGTGCACTGCAAAAACAAGAATTACGTTCATAGCGATATAGTTCTTCCTTGTCTTTGACAGGGTTGTTTCAATTCCCTTTTCATAGAATCATAGAATTGTTTGATTGGAAAAGACCTTTGAGATCATCAAGTCTAGCTGTACCTGTTCACCACTAAACTATATCCCAGAGCACCTCATCTACTCATCTTTCAAAAACCTCCAGGGACAGTGACTCAACCATCTTCCTGGGCAGCCTGTTTCAGTGCTTGAGAACCCTTTTGGCGAAGAAATTTTCCTGATGTCTATTCTGAACCTCCCCTACGTGACTTGAGGCCATTTTAATTATTACTGGAGAAGTCTTTCACTAGATACCTTAGTGAGATGTTGGCTATCAGCTTGCAAACAATGTAAAATTTATTTCACATTTGGTATGAGCTGAGATCATCAAATGAGGCTAGCTCTGACTTCTGACTTACTTCAAGATATATGATCAGTTATTATGATGTGTCACTTACTTAATCATACTCAAAGGTGTTAATATTTTGTGACATGCCATGAATGATAAGGTGCTGTAACTCAGAAGTTACCTTCTGTCATAACTGTCAAGTAGGACATGAAATCTGGTCCCACCGGTAAAATTTACTTATCTACCTACCTAATTTAGGGCCAAGACTTTATTACACTGCTGCTGTACTATCCCAGGAATGTCTTTAGACATCATTTGTGAGTTCACCCACTGAACTTGGCTGTACTGTTCTATACACCATGGATGAAAAGGGTACATGACATAATAATGCTTTTTTTTAAGAGATTATCAAAGTTTCTGTGTTCTCGGGGTCTTGAGTAACTTTTGGTATAAGGTCCTTGGTTCAGCTCATGGCATTGGAAAATAGAATCATATACACACTAATCTGTATGCAACAGAAATTATAAAATCTGTGGGAAAGAAAACGGATACTTCTGACCATCCTTCCAAGATCCATTCTAGTAAGACAATGTATAATACTATATAGTATGAAACAATTTCATGAAAAAATGACTCTTTTAAGAAGTCAATTGTCATTACCTAGACCAATGACAGAGAAGACAAATATTTTGAATCTGAACAAACCTTAGTTTCAGAAATTAAGGTGTCTAATGAAACAGATTACAGTGGCTGTGGAGAAGATCCTGACCCTTAAATTCAATAGATAAGTTTCAGAGGGAGGGGAAGGTTGTGATTAACATAAAAAATGTATCTTAGTATCTTTTCACTTTTCACCTGGTATTCTCTATTCTTCCTCCATAAAGTAGGGATGGTAAAAAACCCCAGCCTTCTTGGATGGATCTGCTAAGGTTTGGCAGCATTCAGGTACTGCACCAGTGAATTCCAAACAAGTTCATTTCTGTACTGTTCTAAGCTATTCACTATTAACTTTTTGGTTGAGTAAGGGGAGACCTGACTTGAGTAATCAAACAGTTGTGGACAGGTAAGTTCAGCTCAGCTCAGAAAACCCTTTTTGCTTGCTGATGTGGACAATTTAATCTACCTATATAACGTCTTCTATACAAGGGAGCTTCTTTAAAGATGGAATGCTATTCTAACTTTTACACATGGTTTTTAACCTTACTGTAGGTTAAACAGAAATTCCAAGGTTGTATGAGTTCCTGAGGCTGTCAGGTATTAGGTTATTCTTCCACATTTTCTGGTCTACACCCATCTTTCTTCCAAATACATGAAGAATAATAGAAGGAGGTCAGGGGCCAATTATTCTAATTAGTCATCAAGGTCAGAAAAAGAAGTAATGTGATGAAGCTGCAACAGTGGGGAAATTTAAGTTAATGATTAAGACAAACTTTCTAACTATTAAGATAGCTAAAGCCATGGAACAAACTGCCAAGGGAGGTCACAGAACCACTTTCACTTAGAAGCTTTCAAGGGCGGACTTATAATCAGTCTAACAGTAATGGCTTAAGGAAAATGAATTCAGTCTTGCTGTGAAGCACAAGCACAAGATATGCCACCAACTAGCGTCCCTATTCCAACCCTAATGATTCAGTGCTGAATCTATGGGAAAAAAAAATCTCTGTTCTTACAGAAAAGAAGGTTGAGGAGAGGGAGGTGTCGATATACATCTTGAATAACACTCTGCTAATGATCTCAGCATGTATAACTGGGTGCTACTATACCTGAGAGGTTTTAAAGAATATTAACACCGATTTCACCCAATATTTACCACTTTTATCCAAGCATCTCAAACTCTGTTGCAAGTTTTGTGAAGCTCGTTTAACCTATCAAGCTTCACAACAGGAATATACTATGCACAGGTGATTATTGTGACAAAAGCAGCTATGTCATGAGACTTGAGGATTCATTTCTAAATCATAATAAGTAGTTTGAAGTTGTGTCAAACTCAGGATTGAGTTGAAAAGATTGAGTATATCCAGGAAAATACGTGCTGCCTTAGAGGTAGATAAACATTTAATCCTTGATGCTCTGGGCCATGTCCACAGAGGTAGCTGAATTAGGTTTGGTGTAAAATATGTGTGGGTGAATGCCTCACGCTCACTTTTCTAGTTGGTTAAATCTTGGCCCAAACAAGGCATTGCTGACAGTGTAATTTCTTTAGATCTCTGGATAAAGGAAAATCTCTTTCCACAATGCAAGCCCTGGACGTTCCTTATACTAATTCTTACACTGAGTCCAAAATCTATGAAAAGAATAGTAAACCTATTTCACAAACACCCTGAGATAGAAAATCTATCATCATCTTTTGTAAATAGTACTTGTGGTTAATCACCTTACTGTTTAAACTATGTTTTATTTTTTCTTTGAATTTATTTAGCTTTAACAACCAGCCTTTGAACATTGCTATAACCTTGCCCACAATGTTCTTTATTTAGATACTTACAAACTAATCAAATCTCCACATGTGTTTTACCTCTGCCAGGTCAAATCAACTGAAAAACTGAATTCACATGGAGACACGTAAGCAAAAATTATGTCTGAGCCATGATGTGAAAAAGATTTTACAGAAGGAATCTGGAAGAACAGTGGTTATAGCCATGTCTAAAAAATGGGTCACTACCTCCTTGCATTATCTTTCTGTTTGTACAGTCAGCTTTAATTCCTTTCTTCTCTGGATTTTTTTAATTGCACACTTGGTCTCAACTGTTTCCTCACGACCAGCTTACCAAGCAATCTAGACAACTCCGAGCAAGTGATCCATTTTGATCATTATTTACTGCTGTACCTAAATATATGTCATCTGAAAATACTCTCAATAATGATTTTCTGTTTAATTTTTTTCCACAGGTCCTTGTTAAAACTACTTTATAATGATAGATATGAACCATAACCTCTCTGGAATTCCACTGAAAGGCATTTTTGAGGGCTGATTTCTCCTTCTATGTGATATTTTCAGATTCAGTGCTCAATATTTTTTTCATCTGTGCAAAGTAAGCTTTACTAATTATTAAAACCGGCACAGCTAACTCCCTCTTCACCTTCTTCTTAGAGAACTGTTTTAACTTCATGTTGCAAGAATGTTCTTATAGTCAGCCGACCCTTAGCCAGGACTTTGTGGTTTTCATTTCGGTAGTACCACATCAGTCCTTCCAGGCTGTAGTGACTGGTGAATCAAAAATGAAATTAATCTACTTCACAATATCTGGTCATAAAACAAAAAATAAATCAGTTATTAGTTTCTTTTATATGGAGGAGGTAATCTGTGTGGCAATTATTTTATACACTTTTTCAACTTTCTTCAAATGCCCTTAGTTTCCCAGAACAAAAATCAAGTGCAGATGAGACTTACAAACAGTGTCAAAGGATAGTTTTATCCTGGCTATTTCATAGCAGTGGCAAAAAGCAGTTACGGAGTATCCAGAAACAAAAGTTCTGGTAAGCACTGAGGGCAGCCAATAAAAAGCAAGGTCTGAAAAACATAGGCCATCCTCAGACCAGAATAGGCAGAATTTGATTGGAAGAAGGACAACATTGTGCCCATTTTTAAACAAAGATAGAAAGGAGGACTCTGGGAACTACCGACCTGTCAGCCTCACCTCTGTGCCTGGGAAGATCATGGAATATATCCTCCTAGAAGCTATGCTAAAGTACATGGAGGATAGGGAGTTGATTTGAGACAGCCAACATGACTTCACCAATTCCTGACTAACCAACCCAATGGCTGGATGGTCACATTCAGAGACTATTGAACAGCTTGATATGCAGATGGAGAACTGTGACAAGCAGTGTCCCTCAGGGGTCTGTACTGGGACCAGTGCTGTTTAATAGTTTCATTGATGTTATATATACACAGAGGGATCGAGTGTATCAACAAGTTTGTAGATGACACCAGGCTGAGTAGTGCAGCTGTCACACCAGAAGGACAGAATATCATCCAGAGGCATCTGGACAAGCTGGAGAAGAGGGTCTGTGTGAACATCATGAAGTTCAACAAGGCCAAGAGCAAGGTCCTACACCTGCGTTGGGGAAATCTGCGGCTTCAGTACAGGAAAAGAGATGACGTGACCGAGAGCATCCTTGCAGAGAAGGACTTTGGAATGCTGATAGAAGAGAATCTCAACATGAGTCAGCAATGTGTTCTCATAGCCCAAAAGGCCAATCATGTCCTGGGCTGCATTGAAAGAATCATGGTCAGCTGGGTGAGAGAGGGTATCATCTTCCTCTATTCTGCTCTTGTAAGACCCTGCCCGGAGTACTGTGTCCAGTTCTGGATTCCCCAACATAGGAAGGGTGTGGAGCTGTTGGAATGGGTCCAGAAGAGGCTACAAAGATGATCAGAGGGCTGGAGCAGCTCTGCTGTGAGATCAGGCTGAGAGAATTGGGCTTGTTCAGCTTGGAGAAGAGAAGGCACCAGAGAGACCTTGTAGCAGCCTTCCAGTACCTGAAGGGGGTTACAGGAAAGCTGAGGAGGGACTTTTTACAAGGGCAAGTAGTGAAAATTGGAAGGAGGGAGATTTAGGTTAGGCACTAGGAAGAAATTCTTCACAATGACATTGGTGAGGCACTAGCATAGGTTTCCCAGGGAAGCTGTGGATGTCCTTCCCTGCAAGTGTTCAGGGCCAGGCTGGATGGGGCCTTGAGCAGCCTGGTCTGGAGGAAGGTGTTCCTCTCCATGGCAAGATGATTGCAACTGGATTATCTTTAAGATCTCTTCCAACTCAAACAATTATATGATTCTATGATTTTAAGTTACTTCTTTCCTGTCACTGTAAAAGTTCTTATCTTTTTCAGTCAGTTCAATTATAACAAAACCAGGCTGCACCTCCAGGCCAAAGGAAAAAAAAAAAGAAATCATATTAAAAAGACAGGTACAGCAATCCTTTGAACAGAACAATTATGTCAAACTTGAGAGACTGGACACCAATCAGCAATGAGACAATTGAATCCATTGCTGCAGACAAAATGCTGTAGTAAACGTTTGAGAGACAGGGAATGGAGAGGGAAGGAGGAAAAGAAAGCGGGAGATATTCAATTTGATCACATTAGGATTGATTTAAAGATTGTTTGGGAGCTACTTTCATTTTCATTTTAATATTATTAGGAGATAGCAGCATGTAACAGGCTTTGACACTGAATGCAATGCTTTGCATCAGTTGCAGAAGTTGCCTGAGGAAGCAGGGGGGAGGGGGGAGGAATTGATCAAATTCTTTTCTTTTTTCATATGGGAGGGAAAAAGTTGTGTGACATTTACAAAGTCATCTGTCACCTGAACAATGGGCTGGAAGACAAGTTCCTACATTTCATGATTTACATCTTTTCTTAACCCATACACATCCATTTTTGTTGGCCTGAATTTAAAGGGAACACTGTTTACATCCGTGAGAAAAATCAGTTGTTTCTACTGGTTCATCCACCATTTGTCTCTCTCACCATTCATTCATTCTTCTAGTATGTTGTTCTCAGTCCACCTCAAACCTGTTTTCTTTAGGCTTTCAGATGAAAACATGGAGTACATATCTGGGCTGCTACCAGCCTATCAGCCTCTAATAAAACCTTGTCAACAGGTGTTGAAGTATTTAAAAAATAATTCCAATAATGGAACTTAAGATTCATGACCTGTCTTATTTTGGGATTTTGATTATCCTTTTGATGAGAAATGTGACAGAGAAAGACATGGAGTTTATTGACTGGTGCTAAATAGTAAAATAAGTCAGGCAGGAACTGCTGTATCCTAATTCTGTGCGTTGCATCAGAGATTGTGAACATAACTGTAAAAGATGTCTAACAGTATTATGGTTTGTCTACATGCTTTTAAGGAGGTTTCCTTTAAATCTTTTTTTTTCCATTTTTAATTTTTTTTCTTTCATTTCACCCCGAATCACAGGACAGACTGCCCAGTGATTCAGTATTAAAGGCTGATCAGGGTTACACTGATGGATGAAGAAAGCAGATGACTAAGGAAGCTGGTGAATATCTGAGATGGATCATTCAGAGCAGAGTATTGGAGGAAAACATAAACCATTGGGGGTCCAGCCCAAGTGTGAGGTGTGTGTACCTAGACAGGTTCACTAGTATATTTTCATTTGCTGTTCTTCATGTTCTCTTTATACAGATTGTTATCAAAATGTCCTTAATGATCCACCTGAACATCAACTTCATCTTCACTCTTTGGATTGAGGAGTGAAAATTTCACTTCTTTCTCCACTTGGAGGACACAGAGAGTAGAAAGGGGATGGAAGAGAAGATCTGGGATGAAACCACATTCTAACATCTCTTCATGGCCAAAGAATACCTGGAGAGTGCACAGGATTGATGGACCCCTCAAAAATGTTGAAATGAGTATAGCATAAGCAGCTGGAAGTTTCTGAAAGGCATTAATCTTCTATACTTTCTTCAAATATAGCATCTAGGATGTCAGATACACTCATGACCCCCTAACAGAGCTGGTTTGCAGTGGCTTCTTGCTCTAAATGCGGAACAGCTTCTTCGGTGCTAACACTGTGCATGGAAAGCAGGATAAGAAATCAGTCAATTTACGGATCAATGGTACATTGCCAGTCGCATCCCAGCCTCAGGGAACATGCGTGTTTCTGTTAAAGTCAAACACCTTCCCAGAGGGAGCCTACATGTCTCATTTTCTCCTGGAAATCATAGGTCTCATCAGTGCAGTAATTCAGTATGTCTCAAATATTTCAGATTAGACAGGACAGCTATAATCTCTTTCTTTTTCTTCTTTCCCAGAGGAGGGAAATTGCTTGATTTGCTGAGCTGTGTGTGTGTGGCTGTTTCTCTGTAGGTACTTACGTGAAGAAATTACTTAGGTAGAGTTGAGTTTTGCACTTGGTTTGAATGTAGTTTTTCTGAAAGCATTGGTCAGTCTAGAAAACCAGCATAATTTGAAGAAACTCACTAATCAGACCAGATATGAATAGAGGGAGCTTTACCCTTATTACTGCGATGTCTGGTAGATGGAAGTCTAACTAATTATTTCAATTATTCCTGCATAATCCAGGAGAACAGAACTCAGACCCACTTTACTATTTCAATTGCTGACAACACGTATTTTTCCTGAGTGGATGAATTATTACCCAATTTAAGTATTCATATTTAGTTTTAATCTTTCTCCCACTTAACTTGGCTGAAGTAAGGCAGTCAAGAATTTATCAATCCAATAAATATTACCAGACCTGTTAAAGCCAATCAACTGACAGGGTGGATTTCTTTGTATAGGTAGGATTTGCTTTGAAATTATGACCTGAAAAGGAAAGTATGATTGGAACAACATGAGACTAACTACTGCAGCAGAAGGGAGTGCAGCCTACAGTGAATGACTTCTAAATAAATAGGCTTTCCCCATATCACTCTGATATAAAATTGCTGATCCCTTACCTGCCTGATTTTAACGAAGACTACAACATTAAAGTCATTGTTGGGTGGACAATTCTTCTTCGCAGTTTTTCACGTAGTCAATGTGTTGCATTATTCTGGGTGCTGGAGGTATTTAGTTTTCTTTGCCAGGTGTAATACCTGGGATCATAGTCCTGAGTTGTGCTTCCACTGCAAAGGGAAGGCACCTAATCCTAATTTCACCAAATAAGCCCTACTAGCTACTACTGTTTTGAGGTTATTTGAAATCTCTGGCCTAGATACATTGAGTAATTCGGTTTTAATTATAGTATCTTTAGAGCTGTTCTTTGATCAGTATTAAACCGAGAAAGTGGTAAGAATTACATCCTGGGCTTAAATGACATGTAGCATTCAGCTGAGCTACAATGAGCTCCATTCAAACTTCGTCAATGCAGAAATATTTACATCAAGTTTATGCTCTCGTAACTCAAACTACAGTCTATCCGTCTGATTTTATTCTTACAAGAGCCAATCCTCTTTATGTTTAAAGTTCAGATGACATCTTTCCTCTCTGATGCTTTTGGTTCTGCACTGAATTATTGTCTTTCAATAGAGCAGAATTAGCTAAGACTCTCTCAGTCAAAACTCATTGCAATTGTGTTACAAACCTTATCTGCAGACATATTCAAGCAAACGAAATCATCTATGCCTCTGACATTCTGAATTTGAAACAAATATAAGTACCATTGTGCTAGATATCTAGAATAAAGTTTGTTCAAACTAAGATTTTACAGCTCTAAGTCAAATGTATTGTAGATATAAATTGAGAAATAGAGTAAGAATTACACTATCAAAATAGTGCAGCCAACCTTGCCAGTGAACCTGGCTCCTAAGAGCAACCACAAAAGCCTCAAGCAAGCTGTTCTGTCTGTTTTCACTGCCTTTGATCAGAAAAGAAGGGCTGAGGTGTTCTGAGGTTTGTTAACTGCAGGTGTAACATCGAAGTGTGCTTTCCTCAGATGAACTTCACAGTCTGTGGTGACACCAGTGGGATTACAGCAGTAATACATGTGACACACTACCTTTCAAAGCCATCATGTAAATCCTGAATTTCATTTCCAGTAATGACATTGCAGGTAAATTGCTAAAATGGGTTGCCCACATGGGAGGACCAGGAGATGTTTATAGCTTCACATCTCTGTTTCTTGCTAGTGTTCTTCATGCACTTTTATCATGGCTACACACTTTCCGCTTGCAGATTCTCCTTGTAGTACAAAAGTCTTCCCTCAATTTACTCCCTTGAACCTCATTTTCTGCTATTTTAACTTCTACTCTTAACACTATCTGTGCTTTATCAATAAATCTCTCCTACTCATTTATCTCCCTGAGAGTCTCAGTTCCTATTTCGATCACTTTTGCTGTTCACCAATAAGTCCTGTTCTAATTTGACGTACCAGCACACTTAATCACAACATGGAACAGGGAGATGGCTTTGTTCAGTGTGGTTGGCACAGTACAAAGAAAATTTTTTGCCAACAAAGACAACGAATAAACCTTTCCAATGATCACTATTACGATGAAGCCATATATTTAACACATCCCAGAGGCTTTAGCTTACTTCAGAACATTATTAAGGAATTGGTGAAATTGGAGGTGGCACTTGGGTTGTCAGATTCAGGCTTTCTCTTCTCTGGAGGGAACTTTTTTCGACAAGTGAGCAGCTAAACCTGCAGATATATAAAAAATCACAGCTCGGTGTCCTTCCTTTTCCAGATATTGCTTCCCATTTAGACCCATAGAGGACACAAAAAAGTCAACTACGATTTGAATACCTTCTGAAGAAAATATGTCATTATATTCAGTACATTGTTTAGACTTTTCTTTTGTTTTAAATTACACAGACATATCCACCTCAGGTCCAGAGAAAGTCCATTTTACATACAGTTTGAAACTCACTATACACAGTTTTGCAAGAAAAAGGGAGCAAAGAGCTTTCCCTTGTATTTACACGCACAAATAATAAACACTTACAGATCTGCATGCATGTGCATTTGAGTGCATTATCCTTATTATCAGCACTCTGGGCTGGAAAACCTTGGCTTATAACTAAATGTAATCCATTTAGGAAAAAATATATTGCGTATCATCTTTTCAGTCAAAAGATCTAGTAGATTTTAGATGGGGGGTGCACACTATGCCCTCAACTGAATTTGGTGACTATGTCATTATCCACTGCTTGTCGCACATGCATGAAAACCACTATGAACACAATATTTCTTAAAGACATTTCATTCATTAGTTGGAACATTTGTAAATCATGTGGTTTTCAGATAACAGTGTTGTATTCTGTAAAATTGGTACAATAGTTATAATGTGAAGCCTTAAAATTGTTTTCATTTGTTTTAAAAAATAAAAAAAATACTTATTTACATAATCTGTTACTTACAAAAAGGAGGAGAAACACACTGGATATTTTTTTGAGAAAAGGAAATCTGTACCTATGAAAAATTGATATTGATATAATATGCAAGATCATGGACGTTTTACAAAGAGGATATTTATCTAACATAACGAATGCAGATCGAGATCTACATAAAAAACCTTCCACACCTCTTTAGAGCCACTTTTGTCTCCTTTGTTTACCAGACACTGAATTGGCCTGAAACTGTGTGCAATAATCAGAGACATCTAGTGGCTGACTGATAAATTGCAAATAACCGCAAAATTGTTCTTCCATAAACACTCAAGACTCATAAACAGCTTCAGCTGTCCAGACAGTTGAAGAATTACCTTCTTCCAGGCTTTTCACGTGGAATACTAGGGACCCATCTCATTGAGAGAAACTTTTCCCCACTCATCAAACTAGAAATGATGCTTACCAGCTCACTTATATTTCTCTTCTATGAGAAAGTTTAGGACCTGTCTTTCACCTCCCTGGTCTATGTTTTGCCTAATATATTCCTGTCTAACCATTCACAATGCACTTCAGTAAACTGTCAAAAATGAGAAGTCTACGCTGAAGAAATTGATGCTTATTTTCTCAGATCCTACAAAAACAGTGGAAGTTTCTCACGGTGGAGAACTTGTAATACTAAGGTTAACCTCGTAAAAAAATGAAATTATCATTAGTTTTCTATTCTGGATTACTTTGATTTATTACTTTGAAACTTCCCTGGCATTTTACTGCTGAGAAGAGCAAATAAAAACTGAGTTTTTTCCTCCTTGCTATTTCTCTTTCTCTTCCTCTTCCCTACCCCTATATCCCCACTACTGAAAGCTGTCTAACTTATCAGTCCAGGTTTTATTGTGTTCTGGGGGTCCTTTCTTGCTGTTTTGTTTCTTTTTTTTAAATGAGGAAATTTGCTTTTTAAAAACTAGGGTCCTTGCTACCCTCATGAGGATAATTCCTGATGTAACCCTTTAGACTATGTATAATTAACAGTAAATACTCTGTTTTTTCAGTTGTAATTTGCACATTCCTCCCAGGAAGTGGTTGGTTCAGTTTTGGAGATACTGTACTTAACAAAGGAATGTATTCAGTTTGTAATTTTGGAAAAAAAAATCAAGGAGTTGTTTAAAAAATATCTTAAAGTGAATTTTCTCCTTCCTTCCTAAACAATTACCTGAAATTCCCCTGAAGTAGTGACCCCTCCTTGCATAAAGGAAAATTAAGGACAAAGCTCCAGAGAAAGTGGTGCCCCGAGGGAAAAGAAACTCTTCCTGTTAAGCAGCTGGCACAGGCACACCACAAGTTTTAGTCTAGATAAATCCCCTCTTTCCCTTAAAGCAAACAAACTCCAAAATCACTCAGAACAAACACACTCCAGTCCAAACCAAGTCAAGACAGCAAGCAAATACACTCCAGAAAGCACCAGGCAATTAGACTCCTAAAGTCAGTTTAAACACAGCCACAGCAGATCAGCAAACACTCCTTTCCCCTTATGGAAAACAAACACAGGAAGCAGTCACACTGCTCTTGTTGGCAGTCCTGGCCCTTATTCCTCCGAGGAAGAAGGGACACATCTCTCACCTGCTGTATTGCTCTCAGGGTGTCTGGCTTCCTGACTGGGTAAGGAAATATTGATATAACTTTGCTAATTAGAGTTGTCTGTATGTTTTTCCTATTATTATAATTGCCATTTTATTTGAGTAGGGGTGAGGAAACAACTTCACAAAAACGGACCTGGGGATCCTGATAGACTGGTTGACCATGACACAATGATATGCCTTTTCAGCAGACGAGGCCAACAGCCTCCTGGGCTGCATTATGCAGAGCATTGGCAGAAGGTTGAGAGCGGTGATTCTTCCCCTCTACTCAGCACTGGTGAGACACACCTGGGGTGATCTGTTCCCCAGGACATCAGAGACATGGATACATTAGAAAGAGCCTAGCAAAAGAGAATTAAGATGGTCAAGGGTCTGAAGAACAAGAGGAACACAGAGAGGTTGGTATGTGTGAGTCTTTTCACCTTGGAAAGCAGGTGAATGAGGGGATATGGTTTTGTGCATCTTTGACAATCTCATAGGTACTTACGAAAATAGAGTCAGATTATTATGGGAGATGTCCAATGGAAAACAAAAAGAAAAATGTTTACAAAAAGTAAACATTGTTCCCTCAGTTTTTTCATCAAAGTACAGTATTCATCTTTACTCTCACACTCTTCCTTTCTCCATGAAGAATAACTGCTGAGCTAAATTGATGGGGAAGGCAAGGACCAGGAGAAAATGAGGGAACCCAGACTAAGGAAGTGCAAACTTTGCAGGATGGGTTTCCTCAGTCTGTCTAGTGCTTTGTCTGAAACAATTTCTTCTTTGTGTTCCAGACGAAACTTTCTGAAGAAAATATGTATGCGAAGACAGCTGCTAACAAAATGAGATCTTCTCTATTGGATGTAACAGGTTTCACTTTCTAATAGCGTGTCATGTACAACATTACCACTTGTTTACAACTGAAGCTTAAAAAAACCTTGCATCAGCTAACTGAAATATTCTGCACTTCCATAAGAGTTGAAAGTGTATCTCATAAGTGGACAGAAAAAACACCATTTTACTTAACACATTACAGTCTTAAATTTCTACTGAAGTTGCTAAAATGATTTTTTTCCAGAATGAGCACTGAAGGATCAGTCGTTAAGATTGAGGAAGAAATTTCTTGTCTTTGTTTTCCATATTCCTTTTCTCTGACCTTTTCACAGGCTTCTAAAAATCTGTACTGTGACAACTCAGTTAAGTGAACATTCACAGAGATTTTATACTAGGTTTAGACCACTCGTCTCATTTAAGGTTACTTGTAAGAATTACGTTGCTGACATGAGTAAATACACAATAGTATTTTACATCTGTAAGACTGCTTCTAGAGATATTTCTTCATTATGCTTTGAAAATCATATTTGAGACAGAGGGCACAGGCCATTTTTAAACTAGGAGGAAAGAAACTATCTTAGCTATTACACTTATATAAAGGCCTTTTAAACTTGAGCTCAGTGAGTGCATGCTTATACAGCTTTCTGCTCTTTGACTTTGCTTGTCTGTAACTTCCAGTAGAAAATTTTGTTGATAAAAATATGATACATTTACATCCAATCCAAATGGGCAAGGTGCTTCGCTATATACAATATTAAGCTTGGAGGCAGACTATACCTATATGTTTTTTCCTTTGCCACTGCAAAATTTTGGTTTCAGCAAAAGAAAATTCACACATGAAATTTTACACACGTGCCAAATTATCTATCTGAACGAGATCTTCCTTTACATGTCCTGGGTGATGTGGTGGTTCTCATGGTCACAAACAGCAAATAAAGAGACTCATGTTATAATGAAAATAATAGCCTGGTTTCCTAAGGGTGCAAACCAATACACACAATGAAATTTTTTGTTCATTTTTGTCCTTTTTTAACAAAAAATTAAATTCTCCAACAAAAATACTAAATAGAACATTTGAAAGAGGTATTCTGATGTGGTTTATGCAAGAGTAAGCCTGTTCTGTTTGCCAGCTACAGAAGAAAAAAACTGTAGAATGTTTGTATAACAGTAGTTATGGTGCCCGTTATTTCTTTAAACAAATCCAGATAACTTGTGTGTGCTAATTACTCTCAAGTACTAGCCTGATAAGTGTTTTTTTACATGCCATTTAAATCACTTAATGTGGAAGATGCTGAGAAAAAAAGGTGATAACTTACTAGTCCTTGCCTCAAAGAATAGACTATCAGACCTCTAGGGCACCTCAGCTGTTCTGTACGATGAAATAAAAGTATAAGCCACCTCAAAGACTGTTTTCACAAAGAAAAGTCAGGGGATGAGGAATGAGAAAAAACACCCACACTGAATGCTGAGGTTTGTCAGAAAATCTTGGCTGTAAGTCAAGCTCAGACTCCTGATCAAGACTGCAGGAAGCTGTCTTCAATCAACTGATATCTGGTAGCCAGGACCTCTCTTCAGGGGCAGTCTCATACATCTCTTCTTTGAATTAAATGCATATGGCTTACTTCTTTTAAGGCAGAAGAGGTGTTGTACCACACACCTCACTTCTAATCTCTCACTGGCTATGACATTGTCCAGCAACTTAAAAATCTCTGTTCTTGTACCCTGACAGAGTGCATCTCCCTGCCCCTTGGGCTGTGTTATGTGGACTGTGAGGGTCCCCAGGTGGGAGGCATGCATGTGGGTAGTGCAGGACGCTTCTGGCCTAAAGCTGTACATGTTTTATGCCATTTGAATGGGAAACCACGGTAAATCTAAGTTAGAGATTACAGCCAGAAACCACCACATAGATTTATGAAAGGTGAGCATAACCCCATGGAGTAACAGCACTACAGCTGTGGTCTTTGCAGGAGACATGGATGTGTGCTAGGGATGTCAGATCTTTCCAGCATTGCCTCAGGAGAATGAACAATCTGTCTGTTTAATGTTCTGGTCACGTTTACTGTGGCAGAGAAAAGCCCAACTAAGAGTATATCTTCTGGTTAGAGAAGCAGGTTCAGTGACTCGGTCTGTTCAGCCTGGAGAGGAGGAAACTGAGAGGCAATGTCATAGCTGTTTACTGCCTTCTCACAAAGAAGGGAGGTGAAACAGGTGCTGATCTCTTCTCTCCTGCAACCTATGATAGGACTCGAGGGAATGGCAGGAAGATGTGCTGGGGAGGTTTAGACTCGATATTAGGAAGAGGTTCTTCACCCAGCAGGTGGTGCAGCACTGGAACAACTTCCCAGGGAAGCAGTCACGGCACTGAATCTGCCAGCATTCAAGAAGCACTTGGACAATGCCCTGAGTCACACGGTGTGAATGTTGAGAGTGTCCTATTCAGGGATAAAAGTTACGTTCAATATTCCTTTTAGGTCCTTTCCAACTTGGGTAATTCTGTGATTCTATGATTTTATGACTTTATGTTTTTTTGAAGACAGTCTTCCACCGCAGGATAACAACAATGATGTTTCCCCATTCTATCTGCACAAGTTGTTTTGTTTTTGTGAAGCTAATTGGCTTTAATGAATGAGCAGAAACTGCAGGTCCAGAGACTGAGGTTAATGATAGAGTTTTCAGTGAATTCAAGGACATCCGGGGCAGAAACCAAGGCTAGATTCCCTCCTGTTTTCATCAGTCTGTTTTAGGGATCAGTCCAGCATGTTCTACAGTGAATAGCAGACATTTAATTAATTTCAATAGGGAGTAGTTTAACCCTCACATGTTGCTAGAACATTAATTAGCATTGTATCCATTACCTAATGAAGCAAGTGGTGATGATTTGGTGCTACACCAGAAGGCTGCTTACATAGAAAACTTCCCATTTCAGTGAAACTTTTATATAACTTTCTTGGTTTTCTGTTGAGGAAAGGGAAGACATAAAAATTACACTTCTAAAAAATAAGAACTTCAGTGAAAGTAAATTTGAGAAACAAAACAATACACAGCAAATGAACTTACTTGTATTCGCTTCAAAATATTTTTTTGTTTTGCTTTGAAAACTATATATTCTTTGCATTTTAGTTTAGATGAAAATAAAATGGGATTTTATTATATGAAACATTTTTACCGAAATCCAAAGGCCCAAAGAAAATGGGCTTCATGCATTTTGTTTTTTAAGGGAATGCCCATGCCAGCAACTTAGGAGAAAATTTTAAACTAAATCCCATAATTATCAGTAGCGGGTTTGATAGCTTTAGCAGTGAGATAGCATCATGGTTTAAACCCAGCCAACATGTAAGCACCACTCAGCTGCTTGCTCATCTTCCCCTGCCACATACAGGATGAAGAGAAGAATGACAAAAAAACAAATCATGTGAGTTGAGATAAAGAGTTTCATAGAACAGAAAAAGGGAGAAAAAATAATAATAACAACACAATAGTTCACCATTAAATGACTGCTGGCCAGCCTGTCCCGAGCAGTGTTTGTGGCTCCCACAACTACTCTACACAGTTTATATAGTGAGCAGTGTTATGTACTATAGAATAGCGTTTGGTCAGCTTGTGTCAGCTGTCCTGCCTTTGGTCTCTCCCAGCTTCTTGTGTGCATATCCTCACGGGCAGAGCATGGGAAGCCAATAAGTCCTTGACTTAGCATAAAGAATACTTGGCAACAACTGAAAACGTCAGTGTCTAATACTCTCACATTAAATCCAGACCACAGAACTATACTAGAAAGAAATTTAAGAAAATTGATTCTATCATAGCTGAAACCAGGACAGACAGATGTGTATATGTTTTTTTTTACTCTTCCTTTAGTTATTTTGTTCTTTTTTTTTTTTTGGTATGTGCCCATTTGTTTGAATTTTTTTTAATGAACTGTGAGTTTTGTCTTTACTATCTGGTGGAATTTTTTCTTAATGTTTCACTTTTCTTTTTATACTTAATGTGTCTGTGGTCTGAAATGCCAGTGACTTTCTCAGTTTGTCTGCAGCTGGTAGTGCTGTTACTGTAATATTTCCAAGAGATATATCAGAACCCCACTGTGCTGCAGGATGTACAACGTGAATCAAAATATGGCCCCTAAAATGTGAGGCAGGAGTATACAGAGGGGAGTGCAAAAGAAGAAAACAAAAACAGAACAAAAAAAAACAACATACAATATTAGTTGATAGATATATTTTAAAGTGCAGTCTCATTTAGCTCTCATGGCAATACATTCCTAGAATTAAAAATATAACATAAAGGACTGAGTTCTAGGAGAAATGCTGCACAGTGTATTAAAGGCAAATCGCAACCTTGCTTGCAATGAACAAACAATTCTCCTACATTTTATGGAATACACTTCTGGAAAGAATGGATTAGTGCAGCACTAATGGGACAGTACTCATTTATGTCTTAGTAGGATCTGGCTGTCAGGTGTTTCTATTAGAAAATACACTAACCTTGTAGCACATTGTTTAAAACAAACTCAGTGTTTGACAATCAGAGTTGTATCTCCAGTGAATCGTACCATTTTCATTCTCAGTGAACACAAATAGTTCAAGAACCACTACCATTGTGGTCTCAGATCACTGTGTCTAGTCTGACTTGCCTTCCTTTGATAAAGACTATACTTCACTCCATGCCAAATTAGTGGTCTTTCTTTTTCTGTTTATTTTGTTCTGGTATCAAAATAGGTTCAGAGAACAATTTCTACCTTAAACTGACAAAACAAAATAAAACCTTGGAATGGATTCTGTGCTGATGTATTTTCTGTCTTAATAGAGGGGAAAAAAAAAATTTAAAAAAAGTAATATTTCTGGGTCTCTTCTTGTTTAGTTATTCTCTTTCTTTTTTCTTTTACTTTGAGTTTTAGCTCAAAACAATGATAGCGTTTTACTCCAGGAGGATGAAGGGTTAAATTCCTCTCACTTTGCCAGTCTCTCTTGAAGCTGAAGTTATACTCATCAAGAATCTAGCATGGGGAGGGATGGATTTCTTAAGACAGCCTGAGGGCTCCAACAGCAGCCTTCGCTTTCAATCAATGTCGAGAGGCACGAGTGGAAATTCATTCAGTGAACAGTCGGAGGTCTTCGCCTGTCCATACAGCCGCCTGGCACACAATCCCAAGCACAAACTGGTGGTGTCTCAGCTGGAGAGCTGACATTTTGCCGAACCACCGTTTGCTTGAGAACTGATAATTAAACACTCCTACTCCTTTAAAAAAATAATAAAAAGGTAGATAGAAAACCTAAGTCAACTCTGCTGGTAACCTTGGAGGCTTCCTTTTATCAAGATCTCAATACATGCCAAAATTTATTCGGTTCAGGATCAGTCCTGGCCATACAATTGCCTTTTCTGTTATCTGAGTGTATTTTTCTGACTGTTTTCATTTAACTTGCCTCTGGGATGCTGAACTGCTCTGGCAGAGGATCTGTGTCCTGGCAGAGTTCATGAACTCACACTTGTAAGCTGATCTTTGCCCTGTGTGCTCCTAAATATTTTGGTGTGTATGTGACATGACAGAATGTGAATTTGCACTGAAAAACCAAAAGACACAAAGAGGAAGAAACATCTCACATCTTCTCTCTCCTCCACATTTCCCCCCTCCTCTAATCCTGTCAAGTTCTATTATGTTCAGAAGGCAACCAGGTGAGTCATATATTTAACCAATATTGGGATAACGGAGAGATTTTAATTAATTCCATTATACATCAACAAAGTTCAACTCCTGACTCAGTGGAAGTCTATAGTCTTTTGCAGACAGATGGGAGCTTACCCTCTCTGTCCTCTGAGCTTCCTGGATAAGGTGAAGATGCATTGGTACAACTTATTAGCTGTTTTGCAGAGCTGCTTAAAGTGTAATGCCACTATAAAACAGCCAGGAAACCCATAGGTTTAAATTGGCTTGGGATTGGTGAACTCATATTGAAGGCACTGTTTTTTCACTTGTACGTGCAGAAAAACAATAAATGATAATTGCAAGCATATCTGGAAGTGTAATTTGAGGTATCAGAGAAACATACCTGTTGTCCTGTATGATCAGATGTCATCTGGTATCATCCAACTATGATCAGAAATGGTGTGAACTCTGGTTCTGCTGCAGAAAATCAATCATGCAGGCCTAGGTACTAAAAGGGCAGGGGGAAACTGATATACTCCATGGCATGATGTCAGGAAAGGAATAATTCACAAAGCAGAAGATTGAAGAAGAGATTCTGAGATTCTGCCCTCTGAATGCACATTGCATTGTGTTGTACTGGACGTCCTTATATAAAATTAGTCTTGGTCAACTGATTCTAGCCTTAGTTTTAACACAGGGTTTTGCTCGGGAGTTTTGTTG
This sequence comes from Tapera naevia, assembly GCA_033556795.1. Taxonomy (NCBI): domain Eukaryota; kingdom Metazoa; phylum Chordata; class Aves; order Cuculiformes; family Neomorphidae; genus Tapera; species Tapera naevia. Next base: position 750,000 of record JAUMJJ010000480.1, read on the forward strand.
TCTTTTTGGTTGGTTAGTTGGTTGGTTTGGATTTTTCTTCTTTTTTCTTTTTTTTTCTAAATTTGTGCTATGGGAAAATAAGAGTTAAAATACTTTCCAGAGAGGTCACCTTATATGGAGCAGGCCTTATAAGTGTACTCTCAAGTTCTTTACAGGTGCCAGCTGAAGACTTGCTTGCTTTTCCTTTCTTGTGATAAATGTTTTTACAGAACATAGACAGGCAGGTCCCAGTTTGAAGTGAGGAATGGCACTGCCTTTGCAATAGGATGTAACCAGAAGCAAGGGCAACTTAGATTTTTTTGTGACTAGGCAGAGGGGTTAGCCTAAAAGTTTAGAGTTTTGACAAAAAAAATGTTTTAAGGTGTGTGCTCCACTCCTTCCATTTTATTTTAGAAAAGATTGGTAGGTAAATGAGCACTGAATGGAGATTCCTGTTACTGTTTCCTCTCACTTGATTTTCTTCTGCACTTCAGTATCTTTTGTTAAATGAATGAGCACAAGGCCAGGCTAAACATGTCTGGAGCTCTGAATTGCTTCAGTTAAACTCACTGCACAAAAAACTTGAGAGTGAGGCAGTTGAGTCAAGGTTCACAGTCCAATCTCATGCCAGAAGTCCTATTAAAATAAATAATGAAATTAAAATAAAATAACAACAACAACAAAAATTAATTAAATCCCTCTGAGATTACCCTTTCACTGTCTTGGTTCTGGACTGGTAAAAAGCGGAGGGAAGGGTATGGCTTTAGATCTGTCAAATCCTTTAACCCTAGACTACTGCAAAAACCTCTGCTTTTCCTCTCCAAGTCATCCAGAGGCAATAATAAGAGAGAGAGAGAAGAGAGAAATGGGAGTATTCATCTGTACTGCCATTTTGGGGCTGAACTAGATGGATGGTGGGCTTCACTTTTCCAGACAGGAAGTTTCTCCTCTTTTATTTGCTCCTCCACTTGGCAGCTCAAGCAAGAAACATTGAAGAGACAGTACTTCAGGGAAATATATCTGGGGGTTAGTGCCTCCTGGGTCAGGAAAGCTTGTTCACACAGCATTTTCCAGAGCAGTGCCCTGAGGTGTTACCTAGTCAGCAATCAAATCCCCTCTCTTGTAGTTCTCCAAGACTGAAATTTGCTCCCTGACATTATTTGGGAGACCTGGAGGCTTACATTAAGGAAAAGGGGGATAAGGAAAATGAATGAATAAAAACAAAAAGCACATCACTGAAGAGCAAAATAAAGATTAGAGCAAAATAAAAATACTCATGAAAGATACAGTGACCTCAGAAATTACCGTCTTTATTTTTGTTTTAAGTCATCATTGGGTAACCTCAGTACATCACGTACCACTATGGGCAATTGCATCCTTCCCCACTTCAACACCCTCTTGTGCAGCCAGCTTTCACTGTCCTTTGTGCATATCAACTAGCTCTTCTATTCGGTTTTCTTACACATCACATCCTCGTGTGACACTGCACACAGAACAAATAGTGGCAGTGCACTAAGCCAAACACATCTTGTCAAGTGAGTGCCACTACAATGTAAGGATTGATTTGCTTGCAGAGGTCTTGCATGTAAGCAGAGACAGAAGCAGCAGCCAGGGTTAACAAGTTTCCACGTGAAGAATTTATTAAGAGCACAATAACAAAAGGACAGTCCTGTTGTTGCTTTTTAGATCCCAGCTACCGCAGATTTTAGTTGGCCTCAAAACTTCTTAGGATGAGACAAGGAGAGGGTTATATTTATATGGACATTGCCCTCAGTCCCTACACATCTTCCAAGCAAATGCTTCTAGCAGGTAGCTGTCCCTTTGGATATTAACATTCACTTATCCTCATTTTTGTTGTCATCTATGGCCTCTAGCAACCCACTCCTGGTGACAACTTTGTCAGTTCTCCCTGCATTGCCTGGGATTGTTGCTTTTTGAATAAGAGCTTTAGTGATAACCGCCAGCTTTGTGGGAAATGCTGCTGGTGACGCACAAGTGGCATCCATTTCTCCCCTGCCAAATACATCTGGCACCAGTGCCAGAATCTTGAGCTCTGAAGAAACACCTCCTTCTAGATGAGACATTGAATAATAACTTGTGTTAGCAACCAGGTTACTGGCTCTGTCAAAAGCAGAATGAGGTTACGCACTCGACAAGCCTCTTGTAATTCCATCTGGATGCAAAGCTGATGAGATCTTCCCCATATATTCCGTATCTCTCAGCACGGAGGCTGCGTTTATTTCTTCCTTTCCAGAAGTAAATGGAAGTTTGCACAAGGATCTGATGAGTTTGCATCAGATGTAGTGTAATGTGTTTATATTGGATATTGGCTGTACTTTTGCAGAGAGATGGATTGTATTGAAATGACAGGTCTTTTGCACCCTTATTATCTCTGATTCTAGATTCTTTTTGTAAAGTGGAAGCTTAATTAACTCAAAAGTGGGACAACCCAAAAATATATCATTATTTTATTGTTATTTTGTTTTGAAATAAAAAATAAGATCTTGAATTATTTTTTTTTCTTTTTCTTTTGAAAAAGGTGTTGGACCTTAGTATTCCACAGAGCCCCAGAGCTTTGAGGAAACATTTCCAAATATATATATTATTTTTTACTCAAAGTCATTACATTAATATGCTGATTGATATTTTCAGAAATGCTACTTCCTAAGAAAGAATGCGACTAAAAAATGTTTTCTTTTCCATTTGGCTGCTTTCAAATAGAAAGCCTTCATATTAATGCAAAAGTGGTAAAGAAAGTAACATTATGTGACACTGATCTTGATGCTGTAAAAAAGGGTAGGTGTAAAGCATTATAACATAAGGCTTGAAGTGGAGAAACAGATACATTTTGCCATCAATGGCCAAAAGGAAAATAACATTTTTTAATGTAAAATCAGGATGTTAATTTTCTTGTCATGGTTACACTAATTTCTTTGGGTATTCTGTACTGATTAGAAATCTGTCCCATAGCCTTTGTCTGTCTTCAATCCTCTTCATCAACCTGTGCACAAGTATGTTAAAAAGCCATGCCCTGGGCTCTGTAGGTCAAGTTTTGTCACAGTCCATCTTAGAGCAGGCTTCAAACCACAGCCAGTTTAAACAGCTTTATTCACTGTGGTCCAGTTCTGCAAAATATCAAGGACAGAGTAAATATTATTCCCTATTCAACAAAGTGTATGAACCTGGCTTACACTTTTATATGTGTTCTAGGCTGTTGAAGTTAAGGGCACCCCAGCACTTTTTTTGAGCGTAAGTATAAGCGTAGTTACTTCAATGAATAGGCAGTGCAGAAGAATTGCCATCACAGTGTAAGGCTTTGTGGAAAAATTAAGCAATTGACAGTCATTACTTTGCGAAAAAATTGTAGATCTGTCATGGCAATTAAATGTTTTTTCAGAGATTATTATTTTTCTCTGTATTTATTTATTTTTTGTCATTTTTATGAAAGCTGAAACTAAATAAAGACCATTGAATCTTTCAGACCTGGGGGGAATAATTTGTAGGACATTTCCTTCAAAATACTAAGAGCAAAATTGCATGAAACCATTTCAATGCAAGGGAAAAATAATCATATTTGAGAAGAAGTAATGTTGAATGTCGAAAATTATAACAATGTTCATTATTCTGTTGTGTTTCAGAATGAGCAACCCCTTCGCACATATTTGCTGTTAAGAATGATATAACCATACTGTTTGTTCTTTAATTAGTTTTCTAAATACATAACAAACTAAACTGAATAAATCAAAATGACCTTTAAATTCCCAGAATTACAGTCTATTTAAATGGCTATAATAAGGTAATAACAACCCAAGCTAATAGTAGTTCTACTTCCCATACTCTATGACTATCCATGTGATATGCAACATTACTAGTTTTTGCGTGATTACAAGTTATTCCCATAATTTAGGTTTAATAGAGTATTGATGTTGTTATTAATATTGATTTGTCAATAAAGATACAAAGAAAAGCCATTCTGGCTTCATGTCGGTTAACAAAGTCAAAACAACAAATAAATTAAAAAAAATAAAGAAAAAGAAAAAAACAGTACTACTTTACAGATTAATCCACATAGCGAGAAAGAACTACAGGCAAAAAATAACGATTTAATTTCATTAAAAGTGTATTTAATCTGAATCAGGGAAGATAAAAGTGAAGAAATGATGCACACAAAAAGGATCTTGATATTACTGCGTTTCTAGACTATAAGCAAATAGTACTTTAAGTAGCACTGCTCTACATTTCTGAAATGTAAGCTCCTGCTAAGTACTTCTGGTTGATGTTACAAAATCAACCATTTTAGTGCCATGAATTCAGTAAAATTTAGCGTACTTCTCTAGATTTTTATCATCTACTCAAGAGTATAATTTGACATGGATGTATCTGAAATGATACGGCTTCTTATTCTACTAATTATCTAGAAAACCATAGCAGTTCTGTATCCTTTGTGTATGCCCTGGGCATTCCTGGCCCTCGGTCTACCTAGTCATGTTATATGCTGTATCTACAGCACACACATTTCTGAACTTAAATACAGCAGGCACAATAATCTGGAAAATTAAGTTTTTGGCTGCTAGACCTCAACTGACCACTGTCGATTTAAAAGCTCATCTCTCCTGTCCCATTTCAGTTTGAAGACAAACAAGGTAATGCAAAGTACAGATGGTTTGAGACAAGCTGCTTGACTTGGATCAGAAGATAAATAAACACACATCCATTTATCAGTGCAGAAAATGTCGTCATTGCGCTGATAGCTAGCTCTTACTTCCTCAAATTTCTGCTTTTTCCACCTACATTTAATCGATCAGAGAGCAAAAACTCCTCTGAGGGAAATGAGTTTCCGGCAGTATCCTTATCCTTGAAGTACCCATGGGTGATAACAGGCATTGCCTAAGGAAGGGTGAGAAGTTTTAATTACCTTCCAAAGTCAAGTCTAGCACAACTTATAATGTAAATATGTCTTACTTTATGAAGAACATTATAGTCAGGTGTGTAAAGGCTCAAACATGTGAACAAGAAGGGGTAACAGATGAACCTGTGTCAGCTCATTTGGGACAACTCGTGTATTTAACATGTAGCAAATACGAGGTACTACATACTCAGCTTCTAAAAGAAAGAGAATTTAGTTACCTTAAGTTCATTCTGGACCAAGTGTCTACACGGATTTGCTATCATAGTTTAGCTCACGTTTCAACTAATTACATAAATAAATGATTTGTATACCTAACACACTAGGCCAGATGTTATTCATATACATCATAAAGAATTCTGTCCTGCTTGCAGATCTTGCTGTTTAAACGAACAAAACAAAGGGTAGTTGTTATTCCCTGTTTTGCAATGGGGAAACAGAGGTGACATGTGATTGGGAAGCTGATTGTCACAAGTAACACAACTGATCTGTTGGAAGACACAGGACTGAAAAGAGATATTAAATGAGCTAGCTGTAAAATCACCTTTCTGATCAATAGGCTGCTTTTCCTAGCAGAATAACAACCTCTTAGTGTTTTCTCACACATGTATCCATGAGTCTGTAGAAAGATTTCACTCCTGATACCTCGCAGGAATCCTCTCTGAGGTACATTATTTGAACTTAGTTTAGGTTATAAAATTCAACAGGGCTCATGGACTCTCTCTTGCAAATCATGGCACTTGTGTCGAAGGGGAAGGGAGATCATTGCTGGCGGTCATCACAGAACAGCCCTCCTTACAGGTGTGCCCAGCACCTGCTAGGAAAGTGCTCTTGAGACAGTACTCTGAAGTATCTGCACTTACACTCAGGCTTCTGCATACACAGAATTCAGAGCTCCTCAAGGAAGATCACCAAAAAAGCCTTTTCCAGTAAGGAGAATCCAAGGAGCTTGATTTATAGCTTTGTAATCAAGCATGTGCCATGTGACCCAAAAATTCTACTTAGGGTTGTTGGAATCATCTCGCTAAATAAATAAGTAAACAACAACAACAACAAAAATAAATACTATCTTCCAGCAGTTAAAGAGCAATACCAGGAGATGTCTGGGAATGTTTTGTCAATTACGTTAGAAATTAGTGGAAATTCTTTGAATTTATCTTGGGCATGCACTGGATTTAAGATAAATCAGAAGAAATATTGAAAGACATAAATTTTTCTCTTTCCTTCACTGCAATGTCACTCTTTCCTTTATCCCACAAACTCTTATTAAAGATGCACAAGCATAGAATACAGACCAAGCTGCATGGCCTCTTAAACTTACCACTCCTTCAAAAAATACAAATAAAAATATATTCCAATTCCCTATACAAATGTCCCTTAGGCAAAGTCATGAATGTTGCTGCTACCCTATTCAGAGAGCACTGTAACAAATCTTTAGAAGGAGTGTTTTTCCAACAGGGTTGGTTTCTGTGGGTGTTTTACCCCTTTAACTGAATGTTTCTTTGCATATGGTAACCTGTGATGATGAATTTTATCCAGTAGAAAAAAAGAAAAGGAGAAGGAAATTAAATGAAAGAAGTCAACATGGCCTAGTGAATAAAGCAACAGACTTGAGGTGATCAGGAGACCTAGATACTATTCCCAGATCTTCCCTGTAGTGTGACTTTAGGCAAGTCTCTGAGCAAGATTTCTTTCCCCACTCTATGGTCTATTTATATTGTAGAGTTTTCAGAGTAAGTATGATCCCTTGTTGAATGTTCATTCAGCCCCAAGTGCAAAGGGGCTCTGTTCTCTGTTGGAACATCCTACAAATAATTGAAACAAACTTCCAAGAGCCACGTGTCGAAGAAAATGTTAACCCACCTTTCTGCAGCCAGTATGGCAGTAGATGGTTCTGGGTTATATGCAATATCTAGGTCATAAAAATAAACAAAACTAACCCTGGCAAGACAGGATTTGAGTAACCTTAGCAATTCCAGTACAATGAGGCACTGGAAAAACCTGGGTCCTGGATAAAATATCAATATAGATTTTAATAAGAATATAAACACTTGAGCTTTTATCTAGACGTAAAATGCATATGAATTTTGAGGAAAAAAATAGAGCATCCTTGTTTTCAAAAAGCACAGTATGCTTGAAAGACAGTAATGAACTTCTCTTTGGAAAAAAGATGGAGGGAAGGAGGGGACAAAGGCCTCTTCTTTTAACACCTCTGTATTTACTGTGCATGCTTTTGTCTCACATAATGCAGCGGTAGCTTTGTTCACCCTAGTACTTCATCCTTCCCTAAAGGAAATTACTGTAGTCAGAGACTGTGAAATTGTGTGTTTTGTCCTCTCAGAAAAGTATGAAAATAGAAGATGGAGCCTGGAAAGAGAGAGCTAGCTACACAACTCTAACATCTAGCACAACAAGGACAGGATGGTAGACTCTTCTGGCACAGCACTTTAAGTTGAAATATGAGAGGTTTTTACATAGGAAAATGTTCTGGATGTTCTTCACTGAACTCTCAGAAATATAAAGAGCTTGAACTTCATGCTGCAGCACAGATAGAAAGTTGAGTAAACCTTTAACATTGTCTCAATAATTTTTCTTTAATGTGGCCACTTCTGACATCTAACTGTGTAGACATTCTGAATAAAAAGTTAAGACTACATTGTAATTTAAGTGCAGATCTGAGCTTCTTCTGAATTCAAACTTCAATCATCATTGACTCAGTAATTTTTCTCACCTCAGTGAGAGTGGGGCACCTCAGTATAAGTTTCAGAACTTGGGTGGGATGACCCCCTAGGTTATCTTAAACCCTAAAATCATATCTGTGCTTGCGCCACGAACTCTGATCAGAGTAGGCATGCATGGAGGCTGACATATGACATCTTAGCCCTAGATCAAGGGTCACTGTCTTTGCTCTTCCTAGGGATAATATGACTTTATCAAGACCAGACTGCAGATTAGTAACAGCCATCATGTGTCAGAAAACAAAAGGATCTTGAGACTCAGTGTACAAAACTCAGTGGTAATGCTGTATTGTGGACATAGGCCAATGGACTCAGGTACTTATAGTAATTTTGCATAGCACTGATTTTAGCCCTTGCTAATCATCAAGCTCTCACTCACTTCCCAGATGGATTGTGCAGCTTTTTCCTGCAAGTGATAAAATTCTGTGGTGGCTCTAGCACCATCAGCAACTAAGCACTTACCCAGATTCCCACTCACTCCTATCCCTGGCAGGATGGGTGAGATACTAAGAGTAGCAAAAGAAGAAAACTCATGGTTCAAGAGAAGGAAAAAGTGGAAAATCCAAAGGATGCAAAGGCAATTTTCACCTCCTACATAAGAATGTTGTTTGGCTAGTCACCATGCCGCTGCTAACTTGGAAGACAAACTTCACACACACTCCAATTTTTATTGCTGGGCATAATGTTATTATGGTATAGAATATCCCTTTGATTAGTTAGGGCTGACTGTCACAACTGTGTGCCTCCTGGCAGTACTCACTGCAAAGGGGCAGAGTAGGAAACAGAGAAATTCTTGAGAGAACAGTGTTCAAAAACAGCTAAAACACTGATGTGTTATCAGTTCTCTTTTAGTCACAAATCCAAAACACAGCACTTTACAGGCAGTGTGAAGAAAGCTGTTTCTATCCAGGACAGATACTGTATAACAGCTGAAGTTAAATTTAAGTTTGATATATTTGCTCTTATTACTCGTTCTCAGCTTGACTTTTCAGGTGGTTGACAGAGGGTCAAATACAATCCTGTGAGTAACTCACAGTAACTTTCTTTGAGATGCCTTTAACACAAGAGTAATTTACGAAGATATATCAAAAGTGACTTTCTGCCCAGGCTCTAGGATCTTTCAATACAGTCTGTTGACACTGTCTCCCATAACCTTCTCATAGGTAAGCTTAGGAATTGTGGGTTAGATGAATGGGCAATGAAGTGGATTGAAAACTGTCAGGAAGGCAGAGTTCTAAGGGTTGTGATCAGCAGTGCAGAGAGTCTGGTTGGAAGCCTACAAACAGCCTTGTTCCCCAGGACTCAATACTGGATCCAGTCTTTTCCAACATACTCCTAAACGAACTGGATGAGAAGATAGAGTACAACGTCATCAAGATCGCTGATGACACAAAACTGGGAGGAGTGGTTGATACACCAGAAGGTTGTGTTACCATTCAATAAGACCTGGACATGTGGGAGAATTTGATGGAGTTTGACAAAGTTCTGCGTCTCAGGAGAAATTACCCCATGGACCAGTACAGGTTAGAAATTGACCAGTTGTAAAGTAGCTCTGCAGAAAAAGACCTGAAAGTTCTGGTGGACAACAAGCTAACCAGAAGCTAGCAATGTGTTCTCGTGGCCAAGAGGCCAGTGTTAACCTGAGGTGCATTAAAAGAGTGCGTCCAACAGGTTGAGGGAGGTTATCCTCTCCCTCAACTCTGCCGTAGTGAGGCCCCATCTGGAGTCCCATGTCCAGCTCTGGGAACACCAGCTCAAGAAAGACAAGGAAGTACTGGACAAGACACAAAAATGATTAAGGGAGTGGAGCATCTGTCTTGTGGGGAAAGGCTGAGAGACTTGGGTCTGTTTAGCCTGGAGAAGAGAAGACTAAGAGGGAAACTCATCAATTCATATAAATATCTAAATGGAGGGTGTCAGGAGGATCTGGTCAAACTCTTTTCAGCAGTGCTCAGCAACAGGACAAGGGTCAATGTTCACAAACTGGAGTACAAGTTCCACATGAATACAATAAAAAAAGTCTTTACTGTGAGGGTGATAGAGCAGTATTCCCAGAGGGGTTGTGGAGTCTCCTTCTCTGGGAATATTCAAAATCCACTTGGATGTGTTCCTGTATGACTTGTTGTAGATGAATGTTCAGAGGGGCTGGACTAGATGGTCTCTGGAGGTCCCTACCAGCCCTGACAATTATGTGATTCTGTAATCTAAGAACGGGTTTCAGAGGAGTCAATAGTCTGAGGAAGATAAACTTGCATTAAATAACAAAAAATTCTACACATGCATAAAAAATTTTAAGAGTCTGAAAACGCGGAGAGAAGAGAATATCTTTATGAATGTCTTTAAGAAAGAGAATGTCTTTAAAAATATTACAGAATGATCCTGATAATGAAAACTATTTTGAATTAAGATAAGACTTCCAGATTAATGTCTGAAAGAAAACAATCAAGGACATTAACAATGCAAATACACAAAAAGTTCTTAGATTGTAAGTGAAGTGTCATGTCAGTTTCATTTAAAATTTCTTTCCATCCTTTGACATATTTATTTGTCTTTGCAATTTTTTTAATTTACTTGTTTAAAAGTTTTTTCTCTTCAATAGCAGCTGGAATCCCAAAATTAAATTAAAACCATGTAGGTGCCAATATATATATTCAATAGATATGAGACTAAATTAAACTAATTGACATTTTATTAATATTCTGCTGTTTGTTCCTGCAGAGCTAAAAACGTACTCAAGATCCTATTATATGAAGATATACTCTAGACCATCTGGTAGCCAAACATTTCTGATTATAAATAAGTCATTTTTTGTTAATTATTTATTTAGGAGTTTTTTGTTTCTTATACAAAAATCTGGAATGGGAAAAGAAATATGAAGATGTGCTGGGTTTTATATCACATCTTTCATAAACAACCATATTTTTTCAGAAAAATCTGGTTGAGACAAGAGAGGACCTTGAATATCCATTTGAATTAGAAAGCAATTTCTGAAGAGATTCTTATTTGCGGCCCCTTTGTCTTCACTTTATGTGAACATGCAAATACTTAGCAGACAAGACACTCAGAAGTAGTAAATATGTTTAAATGTAATTTTAAACTCTAAAAAAAAGAACATTATCTGTTCATTACGATGAGAACTCAAGAGGACTACAACACTTTATGAAAAAGAAAAGAAAGAAAAGAAATCCCTGAGATAACAATAGTGACATATTCAGACTATTAGTGAAGGAGAGCCGTAAGGTTTTCACCACTGGAGGTCTTCAAGAAATTATTAACATCTATCAGGAATGATGTGGACAGAATTGATCTTTTCATGAGGAAGTAGATTTGAGACCTTGAGGATGAACTACTTGGTTTCTCATCATGTCTTCCAGCTGTGTTTTCTGTATTAGAGATTATTGTCTTTACTGTATTGATAACAGTTATAATTTCTACGTTTAGCCTTCAAGCAATATCCTTCACATTGTGAGACATAAAAAATCATGAGATTTTGTAAGTGAATATTTTCAAAAGAAATTAGAAAGTAACTATCAAGTAAAGAAAGACCAGATTTCCTTGGGTGCATTTAAAAACCTGAACTATTTGCTTTGTCTGATATTACCATCATATATATTCTCAACAACTTCAAAAATACCATGCTGGAGGAACAGAAAATATTACAATGTCCAAAAAACCTTAATAAATTGGACAGTTATTTATCTTTGGTTTTTTAAGCAAAGGGAATACACATTTCTGAGCATTTGACAGAGCCTGAATCATTCATAACAATCCAGATATAGATGTTTTTGTTCTTTGGATCTAGGTTAATTCCCAATTGACTGCAAAGAGACCAACAGGTTACAGGTTTAAAAAATCGTCTAGTCATTGAAGCCAAGTCATGGAAGATGCTTGAGGGAAATGCACGTGTTAAAATTATTTAGGCAGACACAGAAAGCTTAGCATGGGTGCTGTAGGAGTGATGAAGTTTGGAAGACAATATTCCTCTTAGTGAACAAGAATGACAAGAAAATAGAGAAAAGTAAATTCTTTAATAAAGGTTTGTATCACTACTTGGTAAAACAGACTGTCAGAAAAATACCCATGCTATCACTGAAAATTCTCAGCCACATAGACCGGAGTAAGACTCTCTGCTAAATTTTTTCCAATTCCTCATCAGGGTGGAGTTTTTTCCCCTATATAGTCCTTCTGGGCTTATTTCTTCTCAGTTTTGATCTTCCTGGATGAGGGCTTTTTCATAATATTATTTGTCCAAATGTTTTAAGTTCTAATGGAGCTTACTATGAGAAAATCATCCTTTTTAAGATTAATAAAACATTAATAAAAATAAGAAGCAACAGAAATTTATATATTAATTAAGTTTTCCCACTATCTTATTTACATTCGATATCTTAGAAAATAAGATTCCATGATTGGTAAAAAAGGGAAAGAGAAAGAATCTGCTTCATTTCAGATTTTTTTTTCAATTTTATCTAGTTTGTCCATGGGCTTTGAGAAAATACTGTATTTTGGATGAGGGACATAAAAAATATCACATTGCTTCAGCAGGCCCACTAGCTTCAACAGACTTGTAACAGTCAAAGAAACCTTCCATGACAGCCATTAAAATCACCCTCTGTTATAAAGCTTTACATGTTTTACAGTGTAAGCAGTCTATTGTAGTCACGCAGCACAATCTTCTATAGAACATAGAATCAGCTCATAAAGCTTTGAGTTAATTCTTCATGGAATTAGAATGGATATTAGACAAAGAATAATCAGAAAGAGAAATAAGATGAGGAGGAGGAAAGAAAAGAGAAAAAGAAATTATCTTTTCAAATTAGCAGCACTACTACACCATAGTTTTAGTTTTAATGATTTAGTTTTGTTTTGTTTATCCTTTAAATTTGTTCAAATGATAGCCACTGGATGTTGTCAGTTCTATGTTTGTTAAATGAAAAAATCATCTATTTCTGTTTTGCCTGAGAACGCTTACAGACTCAGTGTTTTTCTTCTTCATAGTGTCATCTAAAATTGTTCTTTGTTTCCTAAGCATCCTGTAAATAAATAAAAATCATGGTGAGGATTAGAATGAAAACTGGACTCCAAACATGGTGCATTTTAGAAGCAAGACAGATTGGTAATGTGAACATTGGGAAACTTGACAATAACAAATATCTGTCCTCCCAAGGGAGATAAAAAGGGGTATGACTGGTATGTAAATGTTCCATGAGAAGTTGTAAAGGACAAGGGAGGAAAGCAGGAATGAGAGTATTTGAAGTCATCTGTGTTGCAGGCACAAAGCATCCCTGCTTGAGGGAAAAAAGAGAAGAAAATGTGATGTGAGTGTGGAGAATAAGGGACACAAAGACACAAAGTGCAAGAGAATAATAAAATTAGTTCTATGTCCTAAATAAGAAAGAGGGCCTGGTGCAGTGAAATAGACTAAGTCAACAGGAGATATTCCAGGTGCAATGCTGGATCCAATGGCACAGACATGCCAGTGGGCAAAAGTGAGGTGTATGATATCAAGCTACTGGAGAATGCCCAGAGGAGGCCACAAAGCTGGTGAAGTGTCTACAAGAGAAATCATATGAGGAGAAGCTGAAGTGACTTGATCTGTTCAGCCTGGAGAAGAGGAGACTAAGGGGAGGCGTCACAGCTGTCTACTGTTAACTCACAAGGGAAAGCTGGAGCAGCAGGCTGTGATCGCTTCTCTCCAGTTATCTGTGATATCACTTGAGGTAATGGCAGGAAGAAGTACCAGTGGACATTTAGATTTGGTATTAGGAAGAGGTTCTTCACCCACCAGGTGGTGGAGTACTGGAACAGGTCCCAGGGAATCACTCAAGGAACCAAGCCTGAAAATATTCAAGAAGCATTTGGACAATGCCTTCAGTCACATGGTGTGAGCGTTGGGGTTGTCCTGTGCAAGAGTAAGAGTTGGACTCAATGATCCCTGTGGGTTCCTTCCAGCTCAGACCATTCTATGATTCTATGAAGAAAAGAAAAAAATCCTAAAGGAAGAAAAGCCTGTGGAAACGCTCATTGGTTTGCACCATCGCATGTCCTAGGAATTTTTTTGGAACACTGTGACAACTCAGCTAATGCATTTCAAAGTGGCTGGAGTGTGTGGAGTGTGTGTGTGTATGAAATAAGTGGCTAGCTCTTCATTACCAGGATGCTATAACAGCTTTTATAGCAAAATGGAGTAAACGCAGAACTGTGGACAGCCAGTATTGCAGATCTGCTTGTAATTCACCAGTCTGGAAGGTTTTTAGATAACATTTCTATCCTCACATATTTTTTCAAATTCTGAACTAGATATACCAGTCCAGCCAATACCACAGAAAAGTATTGTTTAGGATTTAGGAGTATTTTTCTTCTCTCACAGACTACAGGGCTGGTTGTGCTTCCTCCCTACAGAGCTAAGAAACTAATTTGCATGATGTTGAAAAAGAGAAACCTTTTCCGATGGCTTTTCCTTTGAATGCTTTATGTGTAGAGCTGTGTTCGTTCTCTCCATGGGGGTGATTTCAGGAAATCTGAGCGACTAACTGTGCCTAAGTATTTACATTGCAATATTTTATTAAATGATCACTTAGTATTATCTACTCAGTACAACAGGAGACAACTACAAGGCTTCCATAAGACAAGGAGAGGCAAATCCACAGAAGGATGAATTTCTTTCTTTAGGACAAAATCTAGCTATTAAAGCACATAACGAGACATGGCCCTGTTATATTACACCAGTCTTGGAGTAAGAACAAATCTAACCTTCCTGCTTCAGCACAGTTGAAGGATAATGCTGTTGGCTTTTGGGTCTGGCACAATTTTGAGTGATGTTGCTACTGACCCAGAGAAAGAAGAAATAACAGATAGGAATCTGGAACAATTTTTGTTTCACCATATCCATTATTATAACATTGTGAGCAGCTCATGGCATTGCTGGTGTTATGGTGAGGTGCTATGATCGTGGCTACAGACAGCCAAGAGTGACTATGTGTCTCAGTTTTTCACTGTATGAGGCCAAACAAATTTTCATTCCCTGTCTTCAGACAACTAACAGATCAGCTCATGGATTTCCCAATATTTGAGCTGTGTACAATGCTAAATAGATTATAGGGCAATCCCTTGGCTATAATACTTATTTTAGAAGCCCTAATGCTCATTTTTCGTAATCTCATCCTGGTCAACGAGAAGAAACGTGCCTGTCTTTAACAAGGCTGGACTGGTTTGGTAAGCTATTTTATGCCTTCAAAGAGCTAGGTGCATATTGGATGTCATTACAAAGACTGTATGCTTGATCATACAGAATAGGAAATTGTGACCAGAGCTAGACTGAAATCCTGGCCCTATCACTTCAAAGGAAAGAAGAAGAAAAGAAAAATGAAGTTACTTTCAGAACAGCTTTTGTACCTGCACACACTAAGGTTAATCAAATCTTATGCTTCAGAGTATATTCTTGATTAGCTTGTGTATCTGGAAGTACTTCCCCTTATTTGCCATTCTACTCTTAGCTGCAGAAAGAGCAGAGTTCATGTTGGTTCTAGGATATTTTTGGGGCTTTTTTCCATTTTTCACTTGCCACAGAAACTTTGAAAACTGGTGGTAGTACTGAGAATTGCTCCATGCAGAACAGACCTATTTCAACAGAGAGACTGGGAAGCCTGCAAGTTCTGATATGCTTTAGAAAATAAAATTATTTTCTCCTTATTACTGCAGAGTGCCCGCCTTCTTATGAAGCTTTTTAACGGAAAATGAATTATTCTTCTATGAACCCTTGAAGTAGAGAAGTTCTGTCCGTCCTTCAACCTATGGAATACGAATACTAAAATTTTTTTTATATTGATTTAATTCATTGAATAACTAAACTGTGGAAAATGTTCTGTGTTTTGTTTTGATTTTTAATCCTCATAGTTAATTAAGGACAACTAGAAAAATCTGAGTTCTTGGAATTCCCAGTTCTTGGCCTTCTTCTCTCCCACTTTCCCTCTTTTTCTCATTTCCATATGAGACTCTCTTCTTTCTGTTGATCTTCAAAGGCTTGTGCTAACCAACCTATTCGTTTTGACATCAAGTTCTTTTAAATTATTTTTGACTTGTAGCTTCTGAGATACTAACACTGTCCATTCCATATAGCTCTATCGACTTCATCAGCATTCATGCAATTTACTCTTGAAGAAGACTTGGCCATGGGGCCTGTAAGAATTTATGATGGCAAGGTCGTGACATTACAGACATTTACAATTTCATTAAGAGTTTAAGGTGCAGTTAATTTGCAATGTAATTATTATGAATATGAACATCTGTGTGCATGCCTGGCGTTACTAACTGTCATAGAGTTGAAGTACACACCTAAGCTGCCCATCACATCAAACAACAGATCATACAGCACTATCAGCAAGGCATGATCTTTTGAGAGCTCTTCACTTTGCTGATGTTGTGGTCAGGGTCTAGCTTAATTCAGGTGATTCAGATTTTAAAGAATTTGGGGAAATAGATTTTTCTTTAAAAATAATATCAAACAGGAGACTGGGTTGTGGTGCAACCTTAAAGTTGGCAAAACTGTAACCTTGAATTGAGGGTATGGGGAAAGTGAAGTTTCTGTGTCAGAAAGAATATTAGGCTGTGCGTGTTTTGTAGTTGTAGATATCAAGAAATCTTGAACACTGTTTAATTATTCTGCTTTGATAGTCTTGGGAAGGAAAATGTACTCTGGCTTTCTGAAGACCACTGTGGGAAATAGAGGGAAAAGATATGGTTTTCCTCACTCAGATAAAATTTCTATTAACATCGTGGAAAAATGCAAGTTTTAGACAATGCATGACCCTTGTCATTTGCTTCCCATCTGTTTAACAAGAAGCAACAATCAAAGGTCACTTTGCAAAGGTTAAATCCTAATGAATTTACTGGGAATTTTAGCAAAGGTTTGCTGGATTTTTACCCTAAACTGCTCAACGGATCTAAAATATCCCTAGGCTAAAGTGACTTTTCATAAAACTTACACAGGTCCAGTACCTGCTGGATATATTGCCATCACATAACACACAGAAATTACAGATGATTAGCTGTATATTCCTTGATGAAATAACTAGCAAAAAAAAAAAAAAAAAAATCCTGACATTGTGAAGAAAAGTAACCAATGAAAATTAACTCCTCAAGGTGCAATACAGCTGATCTTCTTGGACTGACCTTACTGCTTTGATAAAAAATATATATGGATCATAACACTTTTCCAGCCATATATTTTCTTGATTTTATAGGTTTACTCTTACACTTGAGGGAGAGAAAGTAACTATTTCATCTACCTTGTACAAAGCAGCACAGACAACCATTTTAGTTGTTTTTCCTCAGTAAAAATGTCAATTGTAAATCTCTCCATTATGAAGTATACGTTTATTTGGAGTAAAGGATCATCCTCAATTAAATTACATTTCCAGTTTTTAATATGTATATACCTTTAATTCAGTGCAGTGAAGAGAGCAGCAATACCCTCTCAGCTTATGTGTCTGCTTGCAACACTTTCTCAGATACCAGAAAGAGGATGAAATTTGGTGGAACCTAGGCATTTATTTTATATTACACCAGTTTTTTTGTATTTATTTATAATATTTATCAGCAGTGTAATGCAAATTTGATCTCTTCGAAAAAAAGTGTGTCATCAGGCTTGTAATGAATTATACACTGAGAAATAGGGAATTGATAATGTTTTGCCTTTTCAATATGGCCTGAAATTCAAGTTTAGATCTACACTTAGGAATTATTTATATCCTCTTATGTCATATCAATTTAAATAATATTCCACTCATTGAGGCATGAAGAATAATGTTAATATTATAGTTTCTATTTAAAATTTTCTAATTGCACATGAAGGGGTTATATCTGCTGCATTCAGGGTTTTTTAGATTTAATTTTATTGTATTAGAAAATCTATGAGGTTAAATCTGCAGAAATTATTGCTTTTAAATGTTGTATAATAAGAATCTTGCTGCTGTTATGAGCACTGAAAAATGTGCCTTCATCTCAAATAAGCCTTGTTAAAGCTACAGTTCTGGAACTGCCAGGATTTAATACTATATTTGGGCCTGATCCAGCTAAACTTTACTCTTGTGAGTAGCTCCATTTCCTCTGAAGAAACCCTTGTCTGAGCAGGGCTTACTGCACATCTCTCTGCACTATTATTGATCCAGGGGAAGGCTAGAAATGGTGAAGAGCAAAGTGAATGTACAATCTCCACCACCCATTTAGGCATTGCCACCCAGAAGTCTTGTCCCCCAGATTAGAGGGGGGACAAGATGCCCTGTTTAGAGGTGATCTTGATCAGGAACGGAATAAAAAACTGAAGTCTCTGCCAAGATATTGAAGGAGGTTTAAAGGCAAATTTTGTCCTCTGTCCACACACCTGGATCAAGCAGGTGGTATCACCGGCTTAGAAGGAAGGGTGAAGACTCAAGGGCTCCACACAGGCAAAACAAAAGTCCTTCTGGTCACTCTCACATACTGTTCTATACTGCTAAGGGCCAGACTTTGGAAAGCACATTGTCAATACTGGTTTGCTTGATTAGACCCCTAAGGGGAAGTCACCAGAAGCAGTTTGCTCCCCTGGGAAAGAAAAATATTAAAGCAAATATGAGCCTATTGACTACTGAAGTCATGTGGAAAACACTCATTGACTTTAACCTCAGCAGGAAATGGCCCAATATTACTGTAAAATTTATGGACTTAAGTGAGTGACACATTATTTGTTGTAATGCCAAACAACAAATCAAATTATCTTACTTTTTGCTCTAAGCACAGATACTAAGCCTGATTCTCTTCCCATTTTCATACAGTGACATAAATCTGGAGGTAAGCTTCTGATGACAGCAGGATTACACCATGAGTGAATTGATGAGAGAGCAGAATTAGTCACATTTCTTTTGTGACTATATTTTAAAAAGTTAAGCTGAAATATTTCAGATTCACATGGGACAGGTCTGCCTTCTTCCATGACTGGCTTTTAATTTTTAGCCATAGATGAGTCTGAATATGTTTAATACTTCATTTTTAGATAAGAATAAAAAAGTTAAGTTTTTATCCTAATTGGATGTTCCTGAGTTTGAGTCAGGTGGCTGAACATTTCCCAGGTCTACCCACCACATTAGACCAGTTTCATGTCCTGATATGTGACACAAGAAGAAATAATGATCAATTAAGTTGTCAATTAACAAACAATTCCTCAGTTTCCAGTTAGGTTCTTAAAACATGAAGAGGAAGCTTTTATATAACTTAATGTCATCACAAAAATTTCCCTCCAATCTTTAACTCTCCTTTGAAAGGAGCGTTACTGAGATCCAATGATGACACTGATAGCTGAGAGGCATTCCTTTAACACTGGCTAATTAAGCGTGTGAAGGCCACATAAAGGATTGGTTCTATCAGCACACACTCACTATCAGCAGCCTGTCCCCTGCAGGTTTAAGAAGAAAAAGTTAAAAGATCACCTGTCCCAAACACCAAACGACAGTTTCAAGATAGTAAATGAAGCCTGAGGTTACAGAAGGATGAACTTCATTTTCAGCTTTGCAGTCAAAGGAAGAAAACAGTTGAAGAAAATCACCTTCTGAAAGCTTGGAGAGATCCAAACAGAATTTTGCATTGCCCCTTTTTATGTGTTTTCCAGAGATGCTCCTTGGGAGAAATTCTCATTTCAATGAATGTTCAGGCTATGCAAATCTTGAGCTCACAGCTGACACCCCTTGCAAATCCCGCCTGCCCTCCTCTAGGGATGAATTACCCCTCCGGTACAAATTACACATGCACACCAGATGGGGTGAATTGAATGTTCTAACTAGAAACAGAGGGAGGATGATCTTGTGTTTAATATGAAGGTCAGGGACTCAAGAGACTTTGATTCTATTCCTGGCTCTGCCCCAGACCTTGTATAACTTTGGGTGACTTGTTTAATCGTTCTGCCTTAGTTCTTCTCATCTGTAAAATGGGAATGGTAATATTGTACTACATTGTCAGGGTGTTACAAAACTAAATGACTGCTTATAAGATGTACTGCAATCTATAGCTGAAAGAGAATGTAGACAGGCCATTTGTTACTGCTAATAACGATTTGGGGCAGGAACTTTTACCTCTCTTTACATCTTCTAAAAAATACATAATATATTTAGGCTTATGAGTTTATTTTTACGGGCACTTTGGGATAATTTCTATCTAAGAATCTGAAAATGATGCAAAAAGTAAAGCTGTGAGAATATGTGTAAAAGTACACTGGTGTGTATATCAATATATACAAAGAAACCGTAGAGGATTAAATGTAAAAATTTAGGTGGGGTAGTAAGGAAGGGAGAATTGCTCTGTAGTACTTAAAGTTATTTTTTATTTCAAACATTACCAAAAAATCAAAACAAGGAAGAAAATATTTTGTCTTTTGGAATGTTTTGCTTGTGATGATAGTTTTCTTTTTGCCTTAAGAAATCCGTATTATGTGTAACTCAATACCAGAAAGAAATATCCCACTTATCGAGTAAGGATATTACATACACAGAGAAACACACAGAGAGTAGTTGACTGTTTCAGTATATTTATGTCACATTGCATTTCCAGACAGACTCGTAGACCAAATTTTTTATTAGCTTTATTCCCTTCCCTGTTCCCAGACTACTGCTTCTGTTGTTGATTAAAGTATTTAAATCCTAAAAATATCTCTCTGCCTTAATGGAGGGAAATGAGCAGATTTGCTAGATTATAATTGTTGTATTCTGGTACCAACTAATGACAGCTCTCTAAACAGCTCTGTGGATTACAATGCCACTCAGGATCTCTACATCAGACGATCTCAAAGTATTTTCTGGAAATTAATTAATTAATTAATTAACCCTAACTATCCTGTCTTGTTTCTACTGGAGCCAAAGGAAAATTTTTTTCACTGATTTCAATGGCAGCTGGAGGTCGGGCTGTATGACAAGTACTCTTGTAATTTGTCCACTCCCAAGCCTCCCCAGAACAAAGAAGCGACACAGCTTTGTCTTTCATAGAATACACTGTCTAACAGCCCTATCCAGGTAACTTTCTGCATACTGATCTGCTGAATTCAGTAATACACCTCTGAAGGAGGCTTAGCAGAATCTGGCCCCGCGTAATCAAATGCCCTCTCTGATTTGCTCTTGTTGGTAAAGTTTCCATTATCAAATATTCTGATACAAATTCTCGCCTGGATTGAGAAGTGATTTATTTTAATGGAACAGTATCAAGGCCCCCTTTTGTTCCTCCCCCTGTACACCTAGGAAAGAAAGGACATCCTTTTTCTCCCTCAATGAGCCTGCAAATCACTATTCCCCCTGGAGTCTGAATATCTATTCAAAAAAAGTAGCTAACTCAGAATCTGTTCTCATCTTCTCGTTCCTATAATTAAAGTTTTAAATCCTCAACTGTAGAGGTCAAATAGCACATGTAGAACATTTGCACTTCAGCTCACTGTCTGCCAGCACAGGGCCAAATCCTTAAGTTTTTATGCAGTCAATGGATTTGACAGAATTCTTCCTAGAGTTAGGACCAGATTCAGCTTGCTCCCATTTTGTAGGTCTATAAACTAAGAAACGGAATTATTAAGTACCTACCCACAGGATAAAGATAAACTGCTTAGATAAGTCGTTCGAAACCTTTGGGTGGCCAATCTGGGGGTTCAAATGTCAGAACCACCACCATTGTTACCAAATTGGTATGTGCAGAGGTAAAATTATTAACTTCGTGTCAGCAAAAAGAGTCTGACTGAAGAGTCCTGGGCTTGCTTTGTTGATTCTGACAAAGATTTTTGATCCTGATAGGCTCAAACACTTGTCTGCTGCTTTAGATTCCCAGTATTCAGTGGGATAAAAAAAGAATCTCCATGACTATTTGCTGAAGACAGACTCTTCAAGGCAAAATGACCTTTCCTTAAAGAATGCCATTTATATGCATGTGGATATACATGTATAGAAGTATATATATATTTGTGGCCTCAGAGAATTGAAATATATGTAAATTTACGTGTTTGATTTAGCTGAGCAATTTCTACCCTACTCATACCCACCCAAGTATGTAGTCTGCAGATTATGAGTTCTCCAAGTGATTGGGAGATGGAAGTGGTCTGTGTGTAAAATTGCTCCTACACCCATCCATCTGCAGGATAGAGCCAACCAGTCCTTCTAAACCTCTGACTGTTCTACCTGTAGAACACAAAATGCAAAAAAAGGCTTTTATTGTCTCCATTTAGACAACAATGGGAGACAGCGGTTCTGAGCATAGGGAGCTATCGGAAACTACAAACTGCAGACAGAAAAGTAGACTGAAATACAGTGCAGTTTGAACGAGGGTATCAATATAATGGGATATTACACTGTTTGGTCAGTATTACTCCTTTTTAAGCATAGAAATTAAAAACTGGAGAATCATAAACCAGCTTAAACCTTTTAGGTTGAAGCTCCCGCATTGCCTCAAGTCTCATCTCTGCTGACACAGTGAGCACAACATATTTAACTATCATCAACATATATTAACTTGCCACTAAATGAAATTGACTTTGAAATGTTGTAGAAGGTTATTTAGTTTTCTTTCTTTCCCATGGTTTACACAGAGTTTCCATGTCAATATAAACTAACTCTTCTAAAAAACTGACTTTCTACTTGGAAAGCCTTGTGGTGAAACAGATTTTGTACCTTTTGCATCATTATCATCAATGTTGCACCTACTGAGCATAATCTGCTAGTTGAAGTTAAACCTCATATAATCTTCCTAATGTTTCTTCCACTGTTTTTTTCTCTCTTTTGACTAGGGGTATGTTCTCTTGGCTAACATACTCTCCTTGAATATTTACTGGGAATAGTTGTTGAAATTCCATTTGTCTTCATTCAACTACCTAAAGATCTGAGCTCGGAATACCTAGTCTGTGGAGTCAAACAGGAGAAAAGAGGCAACTTTGCAGGTGCTGAAGATTTTAAGTGGCAATAACATATGATTATGTTTGTAAAGAAGCTTTCCTGTGAGAGAGCTATATAACATGTAAGTTCTATAATCTTGTATGCTATGCACGCTAACACAAATAACTTTTGCTGGTTAGCAAACACAACATTCATATTTATACATATTTATGTATATAAAGACGTTATGTATATAAAGATATATGTATATAAAGATATTATGCCTGCTATATATACAAGATATATAACCCTGTATGTGATGAAGATAGATGTTTGCAACAAGAGGCAAAAACTCAAACAATATGCCATCACCTCAGTTGAGTAGTATAAGAGTAGTTTGACTTTGTTCACATGAGTATGTGGACTAATGCATTTTGGAGTTTAGTTTCTTTAGCATTTTGTTTTGTCCTTCATTACTAACAAATACTGATGGGCTTGATCAGCATAAGACAATCATTAATAATCAAAATTCTCGAAACAAAAGACGGGGAAAAACAAGAGATTACCTTTGCAAGCTTAGGTATGGATGAAATCAGAAATATAATTTCTGCAGAGTTCTGAGGAATTGGCTTCAATAGTTGTTCAGCTTTTGGATTTCAGTTTGAGTACAAACCATGCAGGCAGGATTGTAGAAACAATGTACACAAAAAAAAAACCAAAAACCCAAACCATCCCAGTTTTATGCTAAATGTTATTATATATATATAAAAGTGGAAAAACAAATAATCCCCTCCATTACCGTTACCCTATTGGGAACCAGAATACAAATCTTTGGAGAATAAAAGTGCTTCAGTTCACTGTTAAGTAAAATACGCAATGCTGAAAGTCAGTATACACATTTTTTTAAGTGTATAACACTTGTGTTATACAAACAAGCAAATTTGTATAGAGAAGGTTTCAGTCAATACAATCAATACTCATAAGTAAAATTTACTTTAGCCATATATTTTATTTGGAATTCATATGGAATAATCTATTTATTTTCACACAGATGCACAACAAACACGATAAATAGAACAATCTTGTCACTTTTCTGTTTTGTAGAGCCCCAGAAAGGAAAGGAAATTTTGACTCATCACACAAAAAAAAGAGCATCAAGTCATTTTCCATTTCTGCTCCTTCAGAGCTCCAATTTCAGCACTACTTACAAATGGCCAAAATAAATCTCAAAAGTTTCCCCATAAACAGAAGTCTCAGTTTCTACTACCTGCTCTAGTTCATTGATTAAGCTGTTTTAAAAGATAATAAAATAAAATTAAAAAAAAAAAACAAAAGCAGAAAACACTTGCTTCAAGGCATTCCAGTTCCTTCGCTCTACCGCACAAGTCCATAAGTTATAACTAGAGGTGCATAAAAGGTACTGGGCTCAGGCTACGCTGGGATAAGCAAAGCCTTGCTGGGTTGAGAGAAGGAGAGTGTATGTGGCTCCATCCTAAACAGATCTGCATTTCAATATGATGACACAGGAGCACCTTGCAGACCATGAGGTACACTAACTGGGCCGCAACCTAAGTATTATAAATCCCATCACACCTTTGTTCAAGTCTAAACTGTAATAAAACATATCTCCATTCCTCTTGTGGCAAGTAATAGTAGGAATATGGATTCGATCACCAGTACTGGCAATCTATCTATACTTTCGCCCTTTGGTGCATCCAAAATCTGGCATGTGAATGACAGACAAGTTATACGCATAAGCCTGTTTGGAAAGTGCTTTCACTTGAACTGAGAGCTGTACTGGATGAAAAGAGTAGAAGTCCTTCAGCAGTTATGTCAAAAGCCAGAAAAGATCCTCAATGGAACAGATAAAATAACATTTTTTTCAGTTTTTTTTAATATACTTATTTTTTGCACTTTGGTCTTTAAATAACTTATATGTCCCACAAATACAAATATATGGTAAACACTACGATAATCTCCAACTGAAAAAGGGACAGCTACTTTTCTGAAGTATCAAAGTTCACATAGACAATCAACAAAAAAAGAACATACAGCTAAAATTAAACCCATACACAGGTAGAGAGTAAATCAGAACCTCTTCTCAAAAATAATTTCCTGACTTATCTCAAAAACTACCTGGATTTTGAAATTAAATATTTTAACATGTATGTCTGCTTATATTGTTTACATTCAAAAAAAACCATATGGATATGTACTATATTATAATAAACTTTCATATATCTCGTAGAATTAAGAATGAAAAATAAAAAAAAATTGAACGGGACAAAACACATGAGGTCTCAGAATATATTTTATTTTAGATTAAAAGAATTGTGCTCAAAATAATATATCTGTTCAAACACTGTGTAGCAGCTAAAATGAGAGTAACATTTCTAGTGTCTTTTCTGTTTCATCCTATCAAGAGCCCTAGGATCTCGTAACATTTAGAGCACAACTTTTCCTAATGCTAGAACTGCAGTACAGAGAAATCTGGCAACTTTTCCAAGGTCATTCATGAAATGCAAACAGTTTGTTTTCCCATTATCTGCTATGACTTTTGAATTGATGTGAAAGCACAACGAAGGAGATAGCACCAAGACAAATGATTTTTCTTATTTGCAAAAGGTGTGTGCATATGTTTGTACTTTTATTATCACATAAACCAGTATAATCAATAAGCTTAAGTATGTATTAGAGCCTGAGACTTCTGCTTACTGAGTGTTTTGGTATTCTATACTTTATTATCATAACCGATGGACTGAAATCATAACAGCATAGCACTGCTATTCTGACTTTGCATTAGTTAAACTGTTCTGCAGCATTACGTATATTGCAATAGTTGGTTAACAAGGAATTCTGGGATCACGGAAGTGAGAAAAGGAAAAAGAATAATTAATTTTTTTTTTTTTTTTTTTTTTTTGCTAACCTCCTTGACAAGGTTCTCACTGGTATATGCTTTAAGTCTTTAACTTTATTACATTTCAAACTGACATGAGCACCGCTAAGTATTTCTGATTGAATCTTATTCTCTGATGCTGTTCCTTCATATGTGCATGGAAACCTCTCCTTGACGGATGCATTTGCCATTCTCAGGGTGTAAATACAGTCAGGTACCTGCGGCTCATCAGATAACCAAGTATCGGCTCAGATTCAGTAGCGTTCGATGTGTACATTATGAGTCTGTAACCGATGAGTCATAGTGAAACTTATCTTAAAGACCTTCCATTATCTCACCTTTGCTAAGGACTTACATAAGCAGAGATACAACGTGTATTAACTTGTTGAATTTTGTTAACTCCTTTATTCATCTGAGCCTACAAAAGTATCCATCCCTATTACACACATCATGCTTGCAGGCACAACTACTTGAAGTACCAAAAAGCATATAGTTGGATATAGGCTTACAATATCTCTACATATGAGATTTTATTCAGATCATGAGCACTTTGTGGACTTATCCTGTTTGAAATAAAGATCGACGGTAGTGGCACAGGTCTAAACAAGGAGCAAGTCCCAATGCTTTTGTTTTCCATCAACTGCTCTTGAAATCTGTTTGAAAGGCTGATAAGTTACTTAGATTTCCAAATCCAAAAAGTAAGGGAGTCCAAGCAGAGGTAAAGATATATTTTTAGAATTAACTTTGGCAACTAAAAAAGTTAAGGTTTACATAACATTGTTGTCCAAGTCCCTTTTGAAAGTAACATTTGAACTATATTTTCAGACACTTCTTTATAAGTGACTTTATTCCAGAAATTTTGCAGAGTTGAAAGGGGTGTTATCTGCAGTGTTTCTGTTACTACGTCTTAGTGGCAGCCTAAATATTGACTGACCAAATTGGTTCACCATCTCTCCACATTTCAGTCATGGTGTTTCAAGATCCTCAGAAATTTCCTATGCTTTGAAGAGACATGACACGGCCCTTAGAAAAAAAAACAAACACCAATTTTTCACTAGGCATGGGAAATCATATGACTGTTTTTAATATCATTCTGCAAATACACACGTAGAATTCCT
Source organism: Tapera naevia (assembly GCA_033556795.1). NCBI lineage: Eukaryota > Metazoa > Chordata > Aves > Cuculiformes > Neomorphidae > Tapera > Tapera naevia. The sequence goes on from JAUMJJ010000480.1 coordinate 776,504, forward strand.
CCTTTTATCAGACAGACACACAGAAGAAGGCGTGATCATTTATTCGAGCACTTTTTCTTATAATCCAGAAGAGTGCGATATTGGTGACAAAACATCTAAAGGAAAGGCAGGGGGAGTGTTTTGTATCTGAAATCTTAGTGTGAGATTCTGCAACAAGAGGAAAGGAAGAATATATGGTGAGCATTAGAGAAGAAAAACAAATCAACCAACAAAACAAATCCTCTTTAAGTAAAATAGGAAGGAAAGAGAAAGCAAAGAGGGTTTGAGGAGACTGAGAGAAAAAGGAGGAAAGTTTCAGAGCACCTTAGACCAGAATTTCCATCAGAATGCCTCAACTGCTATGCAACCATCTCTGTCTTCCTATTGACATTAAAAGGAACCCAAAGGACATAATTCAGACTTAGATACCTAAATTATAGATGCCTAAGTTCAAGTAGCTATAACTTACGGTCAGGGATAGCTTACTACAATTTTACTGACAGATGTACTTTTTGTGAAACATTTGGAAAAAACTGTTCTTCGGGTTTGAAGGCTCATCATTTCCTGTTGCTGCTGGGACGTTCATGTGTGCATCAGAACAATGTTCAAACAGGCTTATCTGGAAAAGACCGAGTTTTAAGCGCGGCCTGGCATGGAAGCCTTGCTCATTTTGTCCTACCTAACCACATCCTTTCTACCTTCTGTCAGAATTCTGTCCGATGACTTTCAACTTCCAAGCAAGTTTGACCTCATGTACACTTATTAATAATATACTCGGACAATATTATCTGCTTAGCATAGTTGACATAATTGGAGCTATGTTGATTTACACAGAAACTGGGCAATTACTTCTGTAATAAATGTTAGGGAAGCAAAGGAATGATAAAATAGCCAAAGAAGTGATCTAGTTTTTAAAAGTGAATGATATCTCTCTATTATTAATCTTCCTAAGTTATTAAATAAAAAAATGTATGTTGTGTAGACAGATATTAACAAGTAAAAAATACGTGTATTTGCCTTTACCTTACTGTATAAGGGAAATAAAACTTCCTTTATTTTATGACATTCATTCTTCTTGAGATCTGTAAGTTACCCAGTAATATTCAGTGAGGAGGAAAGATACTGCAGATATGGTATACTTTTTTTTTCCTTTTGGTTAGCTACTTTCACCTTTTCAACAAATTAGTGCCTTGGAATTTAACCTTCATAGTTAATCCGTCTGAGGCTTCTTCACCTTACTTACTTCTGGAAGAACATTAACGGATGTGAGTTTTCTCCCAAGGAGGGATCTGCCATCCTTCTATTTTAAATCAAAAAAATGGTTTTGCAAATTAGCCAAAGGAGACCTGCTTTAAATGTTCTGTAAAAAATCCTCCAGTACACTCTCTGGATCTCTCGCTCTGCTTGCTTAAAAGTAGCTACAGTAGAAGTGGACATACTTAAATAGCAAAAGGAATAGAATACATACGTATTTCAGACCTTTCGTGAACAACAGAGGTGGACAACTGGCGCAGCCCATTCTTCATTGAAATAATTGTTTCTGACCATATAATAAAGTGACCTGGATATGGATAGGAGCAAAACAAATTGTCCAATTCAATGTCCAGAATGATTATCTAATTTGGCGATAGTAAGGAATTATATATTTTCATTTCTCTATGAGACCCAATTGAATTGAAAGTTGCAATTTCTCTTTGCACATACAAACTAAGCCTAAACAGACTGAGTTTACGGCCTGTTTTCAAAGTCTCAGACTTCTTCCTGAAAAAAAAAAAAAAAGATAAAGAAGGCCAACTAAGTGTAGGGGGGAAACAGTTACAGAAACGACTGTTTTTTCCCACAATCAGAAGAGCAAAATGTGACAGACTCATATGTGCGCACCATGCCTGGAATATTTTCAAATCCTTGTCTACAAGTCACTGTTGCTAAGCCATCATTACCAAGTAAGGATACCTTTCATTGCTATTACCAATGAAGAGCATAGAGTATAAGTCACTGAGATCTGAGCTGGAGAAACTACAAAAATGGGAGATGAGAATGGAAGAGTGTCTGGTAGGACTCTTCAGACAAGGAGATACAAAGCCATGTTGGCATCTTCAGGCTAAAGAATGGACAGATGGAAGAGCATTTTTGCTCTTTACTATTCTTGTATAACCGTCAATAGGAAAGAAACTAAAAGAAGCTGAAATTAGGAAGTTCATCACAAGAAAAATAATAAAGGGCATCTAGTAAAACAACCAGGCATCAGTTTTTCTCATACAAACCATTTTATTGTGAAACTCATTGTGCGAATGTAAAATTGTAAAAATTGTAAATTATAAATCAGAAATAGATTAGACAAGCTTGTGGATGTTAGATTACATCATTGACTATAGTTTCATGCAGCTTGAAGCTCCTAAGGGATCTACATGTCCATAGTAGGAAACTACAAGAGCATGTCAGAAGGCAGACCAGTCTGTATGTATTTGCTTCCTGTATTCTTCCCCTAAGCATCATATTTCTGGAGGAAAAGTTGAGCCCATTATTTGGAAGTAGCACACACAGTACAACTGATAATACCCTTTCATTTTCTCTACTTACACTGCTAATTAAATAGAGGACTACAGTCTGAAAGACAATCAGATAAGTCCAGAGGTTGATTGATATGACACTTTAAACTGAGCCAAAAATATCTGAAAGAAAGTATAATACAAACCAAAAATAAGAAGTCCAATAAAAAGTCATAACTACCAGGAGATACATGGAAATGAAATGAAAAAATAAGCATGAAACTTCCTGATTGTTTATTTCTGTTGATTACAATTTAGGTAATGTCTGCTGTATGATATTGTGCATAAATTATTCCTTCCATTTCTACATAAATACAAGAACTTACTTTTAGTATCTATATCACACATACTTACAATAAAAATATGTCCCTTGTATTTCTTTTATTTAGATATCACCCTGAATGTAAAATGAGGGCATTTAATTGAAAGTAAATGAATGTATCTCTTGAGGCTAAAGGCTGGCTTTTTAACTTTGACAACATCCAAACTCTTTTGTTGATGATTTACAACAGAAATAGATCTTACTCGACTTAACTGCCTGTTTCTATAAGTGTAAAATCTGGTTTTTTAATCTGAAGTTACTGAGTGGACTTTAAATTTGACGGGATATATTCTTTCATACTGTCTCATCTATTCTACAATGAAAGCTAATATAGATATATTAGCTGATGGTTAGGTTGATGACTAGATGAATATTTTAGATAGATGAGAGCATTGAAAGATAGTTACTGTAGATAATTTTTTTAATTTCTTTTAGTTCTTTCTCTTTTCTACTCTCCATCAAATATTTTAATAATGGTGAGAAATAGACGTCTGCTAAATTTTAGGAATAAATATAGAAGACAGATACAGAAGCGGAGAGTCCCAACTTCTTAATTATACTGCAGGACTGTACAAAATTTTATAATCTAAAAACACAGTCACAAGTGGAAGGTCTGGGATTTGATTAAATATTTTGCAAAAAAACCCTCTCAATAAGAAACTGCTGGCAGAGAAATGAAGGGTTGTTTTACCTTCTGACTGCCAGCTGGTAGTGACCAACTCCATCAAAAGTGTTTTTCTAAGAGCAGCTTTTTTATCAAAATTCTGATTATCACAGTGTCCTAAAAGAAAACTGAATTAGCTCTTCATAGAGAATAAAAATGAAGCGTAATAGTGGTATTAAAGGCAAAAAGAATATTTCCTGTAGGGGATATGAAATAGAGAGATTCAGGCAAGGAAATGCAGTGGAAGAACATCTGTGTCTTGATGATAACTTATTCTCTTATCACTTTCACGGGAAAAATGAAACCAGGGACTTTCTTCCACACTGCAAATTTGTCCATCTCTATTCCATTAAATAACCCGTAGATCTGAATGAAGATATAATTTGGATCATAATATGAAGCAGGTTTATTTTCTCCAGAAACTGAGACTAGAAATATTTTGGTTTTATCTACCATGGTTAACACCTTGCACTATTTGAAATCACAATATTCTTTTCTATTTCTCAGAAGAAATGCATCTTGTTCTCTCTGACACCTTTTAATTATAAAATCTCTCCTGAATATCACATCTGGTCTTTGCAGTACATCTTGCTTTGTGGTACTCCAAAACTTGATCAGCATTTGTCATAACACAATGCAAAGTGGAGTACAGTCATATCTGTTTTAAGATGTATGCAAATATAAAAAATAGTGGAAAGCTATAATAAAAGCTAATAGTGTAAGGTCTAAACACTCTGCAGTTGTAACTTCTAAATGTTGCTACAACTTCACCTACAGTGTATTTCTGTTGACTTGGAAGAGGCTGCCTTTCAGGTTCAAATAACTCTAACACTTTCTTCTGTGATCCTCCTAAAATATAGTTAACAAATTGAGGAAGAAAACAAAAAGTGGAGAAAATTAGATGTCATTTCTTTAAATAACATTCTTCGATTTTGCACAAACTACTCCAATGTCCAGGATTCTGCTTATTTATTGTGTATGGTTGTTCATCCTTTGTCTAATAATAATTAAAATAGAAAGCATGTTTATCATAATGACTGTGGAGGGAAAAAAAAGGAGATAAATGGAAGATAATTAATTTCAAGTGGTTAAATGTTCTTATATCTCTTTGTCTGGATATGTTTTTCACTTCCAATTTTGCACTAAGCTACTGGTTAAGCAGAACTTGATCGAAGAAAAGAAAAGAAATAAATCTATCATTAAAAGGTATATAGGTAGCCTGTGAATATAGGCTTATATTCCAGCTGGCTCAGTTTATAGTCAGTTTAGCCCCATCCGACTACCAGGCTCCATGCTGTTGCTTGTTCACTCCTTACCTGGGGTGGGATGAGAAGGTGAATCAGAACGAAAAAGGTAAGAATTGTCTTAAAGGAAGTTTAATAGAATGGCAAAGGAAGAGAAATAGTAATAAAAATAAAAAGAATACACAAAGTAAGTAATGAACAGTGATTGATCATAATCTGGAAAACAACACCCACACTGTCCCTGAGCAATAAGCACTACCCCTGTCCTGGCATACTCCTCCAATTATATAGTGAGAACTGCCTCACCTGGTATCGAGTATACCTTTGGCCAACCAGGGTCAGCTGTTCTGGCTGGGGAACCTCTCCACTTCCCGTGTACTCTCCACCCTCTGGTTGGGAGACCAATATGAGAAGCTGAAGAACATTAACTGCATCCCAGCTGAACCTAGGACATACTTCAAGGAGAAGTTGAAAAGTGTAAGGGGGTTTTTGTTTGTTTGTTTGAATTCTAGGGCAGATTAGTCTTAGGAGCCACATGCAGAGCTGGATCTTGCATTCAATCCTGATCAAGTCCTGTTTCTGTTAAAGAGTGTTGTATCTTTCTTTTTTGAAAGGAAACTTGGGTGACTGTATAAAGACAAAAATGCACCAGTTCCTCTGGTCAGGAGCTTTCTCAGACCAGGACAAGCTGACCATGTGGAAAGAAGCTGTCTTAAAGCCAGACTAAGCCAGTAGTATTACATTGTATTGACAATTTTCAGAGAAGCTTAGCTTTCATGTAAGTTGCACAGAACAGGATTAGATGTTCGTATATTTCATCTTTTAAATATAACTAAACATGCATGCAGGGCAAAAAACTCCAAATTCTTCCCTTACGACTACCTGCTTTTGAGTTTCATTCAAATCCATCCCTGATGTATATGTTTGTATGCTGTTTTTGTTCTGTGTAAACTTATTGTGCGTCACTTTTATTTCATTATCACTCTACAACCTGTTCTGACTGTAAAGTCACAGATGCTTGTCTAATCTTATCAAAACTTTTTCCTGTTCAGATTATGAGTACTTTGTTAGCTTTTTAAATTTTTCTTCACTATCTAAGCTTCCTTTTTTAATATGAACTTTGACATTTTATTGTATATTACAGAAATCTTTCTCTAATTTTATGTCATTCATTTTTATTTTTTTTTCAGTTTAACTATTGTGGCTAATTATGCAGCAGATCCAAATCTGTATGAATTTTGCAGGCTGCCGCTTGCCTCTCCAGTTCCTTAATTTTCTGTTATCAGGCAAATTACTCTGGTGTTGATTGTTAGTCCCTTTCCCCCTTGCTGTGGCCTCACATGCAGATTCCAATCACCCAAGGTCCATCCACTGGGTCACTCGATAAATCTTCTCTCAAAATACGTTTCTTTATGCTCGATGGCTTTCCATTTAACTCTTCCTTCAGTGTCCACTGTGCACCATGCTACATAAATCATTAAGAGCAGTCCAACTACTTCCACTAGCTGTCATGCAAGTCTCTACATGCTCTGCAGTTTTAGTGTTATTAAGCAGACCAAACTGGGGAGACTGGATCTGCTCAGTGCAATTTCAGTAATGCCAAGCATCTGAATCACTCAGAATCTAAACCATAACCATGTGATCTTCTGTCTTTACAGTTCTATCTATTTATATATGAGAGATAGATTTGTTTGTTGAGTGCAAATTTGTTGATCCACAAGACAAAAGGAAAGCACTTTATCTTTTGCAGAAGTAATTCAGCCTTTGTATGAACTCAGGCAAATACTAAGACAAGTTATAACTATTTCACATTTCTAAGATTTTTGTAGAAAAGAAAAAAAATCTTGATAGTTATGTAGTATTAGTATGCCTCAAAAGCCACATAATCTCTCTCCTCCATTACCATTCGGATTATAACTTTGAGTTCTTAAAAGAAATATAAGGAAAGAAGCAATAGTGCCACGAACAATTTGAACGCTACATAAAAATTTCCATAAGTTCCCTTCCTTTCACCATTGCTAAGGTCTGAAGTCTATGTCCAGTGGACTTAATTCTTTATAATTAACTGTCCTCTGTGGAGATCCCGCAAATGGCAAAGTACATCTTAACAGCTATTTCACTCACTGTTCAGACGGCCCTGGCTTTGATAGCAGATTTAGGTCAAAGTACATATGTTGTCTTACATGTTTTTGGAAAGCTTACTCTCAGATCTAGTGACATGCCGAGAGTCATCTGTGCATGCATGCTGAGCTTCTGGTCATCCTATTACAACTTATAGAAACAACAGCTAATTTTTTGACAGATGCACCTATGCAGGAGCAACATGACTGAGACCTGCTATTAAAACTTGGTTAAAAAGCCTGAACAGTGTTTTTCTCATCCCAGTGGGGGAAATTCTCAAATAAAGAAATTGTAACTTCTGGATCAATGAAAGGCTCTATTATCCGTGAAGGCAGACTAGTTGCCTCCAGCCAATAAATTTTGGACCCATCGAGAGCTTAGATTACTGTAAATAACAGGACAAAAAATACCATGCTGGAATTTTACAGCTAATTCTGGGCTTGGCTACATAAAGTTTACAAAGGTTGAAATAGACCCACTGTACAAAGTTAAAATGAGTCGTACAGTGGTTCATTTTTCTTCCAAACCAAAGTATATTTTTGTCAAGGAAGCCAAATGTGTTTTGATGTGCACGTTATACAAAGCCCTACAGGATGTAACTGCATCACACTGAGAAAAATGAGAAGTGTTATTCCCCCCATAAATTCCTCACTGAAAGAAAATTGTCCAAAGTGCATATAATCAACGTGAAGGCATAGTTTACTTTGGCTGTTAAAAATGTCAAGCTCTATTAAATCTGATACTTGTTTCCCAAATTTAGTGGGAAGAGCAACTCACAACCGTTCTCAAAAGAAACAAACAAACCAACAGAGAAAAAACAAAAAAAAACCCCATGTATTTAGGCAGGTTATTTCCAGATCAGTCTTGTCTCAGGGAAGCATCACACTTGTGAGATACTTTGGATGGTGCTTTCCAGCATGAGAGGTCCTTTGGAGGCCCTTTTCCAAGCTGGGTTTTGTTCCAGCAGTGTGACTGTTCAGTTAAATTTCACTATGTTCCAATTTTGTCATCGATGAAAGAAAGACAAAAACATGTCAAGCTGACCAAATCTTGTTCGCTGCTAACCTTATCATTCAAGATGCCTTTGTATTCAATAGAGAGAAATGGACACTCATAGGAGGTGTTTTGCCAACTTTACATTAGGTGTCTGAAATTGCTCAGAAGAGTAATGCCATAAAAATAACTTTTATTTCCACTACTGTCTTCGTACATGAACTATGATGTCAATGAACAGGCTGGTGCCTGTGCTATGCTCTTTGAGTGTAACAGCTACACTGGGCTAAAATAGCTAGAACAGGCACTGAGACAGGCGTTGGTCTGGGCCAAATTTTTATCTGGGGCAAACTGAATTGTTCACAAACTTCAGTGAATGCCACTGATGTTTAGAAGAAAAGAATGTGTCCCATTTTTCTGAGTCACAGGCTTTACTTCTCCACTGCTGTAATTTTAACAGTAGAGATAAATTGAAATGTAAAGGATACTGTTGAATCTATGTTTTTTATAGAGCACTCCAAACTCTTTTCAAATTATTTTGAGAATTGATAGCTTATGCGGGAATATGATTTCCTTGCTTCAGTACTTGGTGTAACATATAAGTGTTTGTCTTCCTCTTTGCCATATGTGGAAGTTTTGCTTCTCAGATCTGGAACCAGATATTGAAGCTTCTTAATATGTAGCTCTACTTTTGAAGATTTGAATTTCTTGGTCTTCCAGATTTACCTTTTTCATTTTCTATGACACTAACAGTGATGCTGACCAACCTAGCAGCCTAAATTTACGTTATTCTTTGCCATAGCCATTTTGAATGCTGAATGCCAGCAAGGTACAAAGTCTCAAGGGAGGCTGGGAAAGTTTCTGGCAGAGAAATCCTCCTCAAACCACAGAATACTGAGGCAATGCTCCAGTTCAGGCATCATTTGAGCCCCAAGTGTTAGGGTTCAAGAAATCCTTAAAGACACTTTTCTTTACTTCATCTATTTGGCCTGATCTTTTACCCTCCAAGAGTTATTTGCTTTACACCTCTGTCAAAGACTGGAGGCTGAGCTGGGCAGACCTCTAGTCTGATTTATTTTAGCTACGCTTATGTTCATATCTATTAGGTCACAGGTTGTGTTTGTGTGTAAACACCAACAAATATGACTATTGTCTTGCAGTCTGGAGAAAACATCTCCAGACTTTTTGATTTTTTTTTTTGTCTTTTTAAAAAGGTTATAATTCTGGGAACACACAGAGTATCCCTGTCTACCTGCATTATGAGACTGAAGAAATGTTAAAATAATATTTTGACTGCTAGTAAAAGAATCATCCATATGCTACCAATTTCCAATCTTAATCAGAAAATTAAACTCAGCTACAATGATGTAAAATTAGAGTAATTCTATTTCACCAGTTTCTCCTCTCAATTACACTGGTTCAAAGCTGGTGAGTTGGACTATTTTATCTCCATAGTATTATACTACAGAATTAAACTAAATGTGAAAAAGTGCAGACAATATCTTGGTTAATTCTGAGGAAGAAAGGATTCTTTATTAAATTTAAAGCAGCATCTCTGCCTGGCAAAAATCTTTTCAAGGAGTGTTACATTGTTACATGCATAGAGATTAACAAACAGAACAGAGGAAGGAAAAAAAAGAAGGAAAAATTCAGGTTCAGGGGTTATTGCTAATTACAGGTATTTGATGAAAAAAATATACCTGCACCCTGCTTTAAGATAACATTTTCACTATCAGTGTCACTAGTGGATCTCCAAGACCAATGGATTAAATCTTCTTTTTTTCTACCTTCTGAAATACCCCAGGGGACTTGTCTTTCACTTCCAGTGGATAACAGCTAATTCTGGAGAAATAAATCCCAGATAGGGAGATGTTCCGTATTGATTCTGCTGGAACTGAGACCTAAATCAGGCTCTTGCATATAGTTGCTATGAAATGCTGCAAAAATCCCCTTGTTTAGCAACATTTCAGTGATAAGTGAGTAGTACTAAAATACTTCCCCAAACCTTGGCTGACCTATCCATAACATCCTCTATAAGTCATAGAAAAAAATAAGGAATTTTTAATTTAGTATTATCTAAGCCCTTATAAATTACCTATGTTTGAATGAGACTTATGCACATGATAACTCAGGGAAATATACATTGTAGATACTAATTCTCATTTTATTTGGAATCCTCCATCCAGTACAATCCATAAACAGATGACTAAGGTCTTCTCTATGGTACCCTTGACCCTATGGACTTAGCCATGATAACCTATGCAAGTAGGCATAATAATTTCTTTCAGCATTTCTCTGGCCTCCAAACACTTTAACATCATGGAATTTCTGACGAAGAAATGCTTTTTGGGTACTTAGTAATTATCTATTTTTCCTTTTTTTTTCCCTCACTTTTTTCTTTTTTTTTTTTTCTTTTTAAGTGTTTTGTTTTCTTTTATTTTGTTTCTTTTATTTTTTTTTTCTGTAAACCTGTCCAGTCTTTGGAATGAACTTACGTCAGTCTCTTTGAGTAATAAAAGCACCTATTAGCTAATACAGCAGCCATACTAATGTAAATCCACCAAACCAAGTACAATTATCTCATTTTGCACTTGCTAAGGGCTCACCTGTATTCTAATTGGGACATGTTAATTCATATCCATGCCTATGTCTCAGGACCCAGAAGATGAAAATCTAGCTGGGTACCCAACAATGTTAAGTAGTCAGTGTTTTGTTGCCTAGGATCCTTTACACCAGTATTCAACCACTACAAAACAGATCTTCAAATGTAGTTAAGGGCATTAATCTGATCACAGAATTCCTTCTCGTTCAGTATTCAGTAGGAAGCATCTAGTAACTGAGACAATATTGGTGGTAAATGGATACATATTTATCCCACTTAAAATGGATATACATGGTAAATGGGCCATGTCTTTAACTATAATTGTTCCCAAATCAGAGGAAACATTACTTTTACAAATAAAATTGGAATCAAGGCAATCTCATTGCAAAATTTCTTGTGCTACTCTGAGATACACTGATCCACGTGCGATCACTGTGGTTAGACTCAATAGAGTTATACAAATTTCAAAAATTCAAAATGGGAGAAGCCTTTGATTGATTTTATTTTCTAAGTTTGTAAACTGGCACCATCATGCATTAAAAAAAAAAATAAATATGATTTTAGCATTTTCGTCTTGTTCAGGCTTATCATTGAAATGTCACTCCCTCTTCCTTCTCGTATCTCATTAAAATCCTTCAAGTCCAGTTCACATTTTTTTGTCCATAATCAATTCTCAGTCTCCTAGTGATCTTGCTTTAATATTTGCATGCAGCTGCTGTACAGCCTTCATTTTATTAAGCTGATACATATTGACTTGTTATCACACAGACAATAGCAATAAGATCTTATGCAAACAGAGGTCTTGGACCTTTCATGATAGCATCTCTTAGCAAAACCAAAAGTTTAATCTTAAAGTAGGAAGGGATTTTTTTCTTCCTGGTACTGTAACATCTGTAATATGTCCTTGCAACTACTTTGTTTCTTCTAAGGAAATGAAACCAAAACAAAACAAAACAACCTTCCAGTGTGGTGTGTGTCTGTTTATAAACGTAAATAATTAGATTCTATATTATTTCCTTTGTTCTGCATTGCCTTTCCTTCTTGACCTTGAATGCTGTAGCATAAGCTACAAGACCAAGGCCCTGATTTCCATTTGCCTGGAAGTATTCTTGACTTCGAAAAGCCTAATTTTAAAACAAGAAGAAACTATGGTCAGCTTGAGGTAGTAGAGATCTTGTACAAGTCTTGGGTTTACCCGAGATATGTGAATATTTTGAAAGATCAGCTTAAGCGAACTTTCCCACACACCTCTGGTTGTCTTGAAGGGTGCATTTACATTTTCAGACTGTAGTAAAATATCTTGTGCTATGTCTGCCTAATTTACTTCCCCATACACAAACAGACACATAGAAACAAACATATCACTTTTTTTTTTTTTGTGCTCAGAGAAAACAAACTAGTGTAAGCTGTAATAGAACTGCTAATGAGCTGATGTTATCTACCAAACCATTTAAAATTCTGTTCTCTTTCTGGTTTGCATTTTGTGGGGTTGTAATTTTAATTTTCAAGTGCAGTCTCATTTCTTCCCCTTAGTCTTCCGTTTTCCCATACTACTGTAGGCAGTTCACACAGCCACATATGCACACAAATCGCAGTGCTCTGACTGGAAAGAGTAATTTATGCTTCAGTGCTCTGTCATGGTGTCATGAGTTGTTTCCATACGATTGTACTTGGTGTATGTTTATTTTCCAGGGTACTGAGACTAGAAGCCTAGAGATAACATGGGGACATGAAAAACGAAGAGATGCGCTGAGACAAATGTAGTAAGGATATGTAATGCGAAAGAAGACAACATAAAGAGGACAAGAGAAACATATTCTCCTTTGCAATTTGTGTAAAAATATATATTTATAACATATTCAGTAGAAAGGTGGTTTATACCAGTGAACTATGTCATAATCTTGACAGTCAACCCACCATAGCATTAGCTAAATAATTCTCAAATATCCAAAAGCTATCATCTATTGATAGATTTTAATTACTACATTCCTACTATTCATTCAATTCGATAATGTCTTAAGAACACACAAACAAGTTTCAAGGAGTTATATGGTATGTTAGGACCATGGCAATCAAGTATATAATAATCAATAAAGTGCACTGAACCAGTTCATCTCTTCCAATGGTAACTTGATCTGTTTTTTGAATGACTATTCACTACATTTGCTTCCCTGTTCTTTCCTAATTTTGGATTGGAGTGAAAAAAGTAAAAAAGTCATTTACTTTTAAGTAAAACACTTTTAGAAAAACTTCAGAAACCTTTCTTACCCTCATAGACACATAGACTGTTTTTCCAGTCTTTAATAAAACATCAAGCTGAATGAATACTCATGTGATGGGATTTGTTTGTGAGTATTTCTCAATAATTCTAATTATAGGTGTGCTTTCATGAGAGCTACAAACAAATAAGGGATCATTTATAACCATTGCAACCAAAGTCAGTGTCTGATGTCTGAATTCAGGAATCTGGTAGAAAGCAGAACATAACTGCAAATGGATTTACTTTGAGTAACGGATCCAGGTTCATTTAAGTAATAGGTTCTCTTTTGGAGGTTGTCAAAAAGTAGCATGATGCAGAGGACATAAACATAATCTAGTTTTGTGTTTGCACATCTGGATAGATGATTAAGAGATAGGACCATAATCTCAATATCATGCAAACCTTTGGATTAAATAATTTTACTGTAATGTAGAGCCTAGAAGCAGAGAAGTTCACACTAGGAAACGAAAAATCAGGTGAGTGATGATAGTGAAATAATCAATTTGCAGTGAAACATATGGAAAATTAAACAAAATAGCCTAACTAAATATATTGAAAAGACAAATGCTGTGTGCTTGGCAGTCAATCTATAGTCATTTCAATAAATCCCTTTGTTTTTTGAAGGATACAGATGGAGATGAAAAGAAAGTCCATTTCATGATAACGACCTTAATGGTCAGGACATTTGCCACCACTATAGTCTAGTCACAGAACCATGACTCCATTTCTGCACTAAAACACAGAGTATAGCATGGAACACTTTCACAGGCCATTTATTTCCAGTTAGTGGACAGTGAGGATGCGTAGAGCTCAGAAACTGAAGGCCACAGATCGCGTCAATTCTTTAATTGTTGATTTACTGATGAACTACTTGATCCTAGGAAAGATCTTAGAATGATAGGAATGACTAGACTTCTTTCCACCTAACCGAGGAATAAAATAGAAAAAAAGAATTCTCTTTGTGGAGATCATGGGGTAAGATTGGTAGGTTTTTTTGGTTTTATATTATTTTAGCAGAAAATGATGTTCTTATAAGGGAAGTGTTGTTCCTATAGACACTCATTCCATCATATCCTGAATAAGATTTAAGTCATCTCCATATATGTGATAGTATTCATCTTGTAGACCGGAAACTTAAATATAGATATTTAGACATAAAGTTCTGCATCTCAACTAGGTTTCCAAACACCTGTTACAATGAAAATAAATAGATTTGATTAAGCTATTTAAAAGAGGTTTCTAATGTCATTCAGGATGCTCTAGATAATTGCTTCTGGCTTCCAAATTCCAGTCCATAGGGATCCAGGTATTGTGTAGTCCTGTCAAGCCCATGTGGATGTTCCATACTGTCTTATCATCTAAAACGACAGTAGACGCTGTATTTTAGACAGCTGAATCAAACTCCTAGTTTAAAGACATGATAAATACTATTTCATTCAGCTTACAAAATTTAAATGTGTGATTTAGGACTAAATACATAGCTGTCTGGACTACATGTATTTAGATCAACATCTGTTGCCTACTATGGAAACTTAAACCTGTACACTCTATGTGGACTGCTGAACACCATGTCTTCATCATTTCTGTGATCCTTTCTGCACTTGGTTGAGTGTACCTATAATTCTTTCATACTGCAGAGCTCAGAAGCAGACATGGTTACTTCAGATGCCTCACAAGTGCAGAGTAGAGGGAATGGAGCAATTCCCTTGACCTGTTGGCTGTGTTCTTCTTCATATGGCCCAGGATATTGTCAGCCTTATTTGCTGCAGCTGCATATTGCTGGCTCATATTCAATTTCTTGTCCACCAAGACCCCTAAGTCCTTCTATGCCAGAGCTGCTTTCCAGTCAACTGGCCACCAGCGTATATGTACCCATTCCCTGAGTCCAAGCATTTCCTTTTTCCTTTGTTGATCTATCCATGCTGTCTTAACATGCCTTTTTCATATTCTGGAAATATTTATTTGTCTGGACTTGAATGTGACTATGTTCCTAAATTGAGTACCTTTTTGAATAGCCGACACTTCAAGGGATTCATTTGAGCGATCAGAGTTGTCTCACCAGTCTAACAGGCTATTTAAGTCTTTCTTACTTCACCAGAGGGAAAATCCCTTCCATAAATCTTTTGCAGATTTTGCTGTGTTAAAAGTACTCTCAGAGAGTATTTTAATGCTAAAAGACTCAAATCTCTCAAAACATAGAACTACAGATAGATAACACCAGTTTTATAGCAGTGTAATGACCAGAGGAATCACTCAAGATATGGGAGACCTTAATAAAATTTACTCTTCACCTAGAAGCTCCCTCTTTCCAAGAAATGATCCAGGTGCTCTCAGTTCAGAGCTCTGCATTTCACAGGGTGGACCAATGAGGAAAATCTGGATGCTGTGGCAGCAGGTTACATAGATTTTCATGCTTTATAAGTTCTAGCATGCTCATTCTCTGCCTTGGGAATAAAAAAAAATTGAATAAGGTATGCATTTCCTGTGCTCTGAACTGTGCATGCCCTCATCAATTATCTTCTTATGACAGTCCACTGCATAGTAAGTAACCTGTTAAAGTTTTTTTTCTCCCTTCTTTTCCCCTTATTCACTCTCGCCGCTTTTTTCTGTCTCTGCACATGCTTTTCTCCTCCGTGCCTCCTCTCAAGGCATTAGAGCCAAGAAGGTCTCAGAATTTTAACAACTGTGTGATATCTACTGTACCACCAGGTCAATGTAATTTGAACCAATTTGACAACCTTGATGCTAACATAGGATTGGAGACCACAGTGATAGTACAACATCTGCCTCTTGTTAAACTTCCTGCACCTGCTATTGCTTCTCTCTGTAATTGCCCTAGATCAAGAGACCGATTGTAAATGCTTTAAATTTTGCTGACAACACAAAGCTGGGGAGACACTAGAATTCAGTCTTAAGAGGCAAGGAAAATTCAAGAAGAATTGCTGGGTTCTGACCTGTTATGCAGCAAATGAAATTCAGTATTGACAAACACACATTAACGTAATTGGCCAAGGGAAGTGTGGGACTAAAAGACAAAAACTGCTGAACAGGAAAAGGAATGGTTTTAAAGGGACACTAATATAACTTTCTTCTCAAGAGCCTGTACCAAAATCGCTGTGCAAGTACAGAGAAAGGCTTTGATTGTGGAATAACTCTTTACCTGCCTAAAATTTTTACATATTCCCCAGTTATGAAGAATTGTGCAGTATTTCAGTAGAAGCTGTTGCCTAAATGCAAAACTGAGGCCACATCACCCAGACCTTCAAAAACTCGCAGAATGTTTGCAACAAGTAAGTTTGGTCACTTGCAACCTAAGCACCAATTCTTTCTGTGGGATTTATGCTTATCAAATCAACACCCGTAATGGTAAAACTTTATAAGATACTCTGTCAAACAGCAAAAACATTCAATATTTTTCTCTTTTTGATAGAATAACCCCCATACCATAGGTTGTATTATTAACTGAATGGGTTGTGCATGTCCCTTTCATAGAATTGTAGAATCTTCTGGTTGGAAAAGACCTTGGAGATCATCAAGTCCAACTATATCCATCTTCTGCTAAACCATGTCCTTCAAAAACTCATCCAACCATTTTTTAAACATGTCCAACCACATCCCTGGGCAGGTGTTCTGGTGCCTGACCACCCTTCTGGTAAAGAAATTCTTCCTAATATCCAGTCTGGACCTCCCCTGGTTCAACTTTTGGCCATTTCCTCTCATCCTATCACCTATCACTTGCGAGAAGAGATCAACCCTCTCCCAGGCAGCCGTAGACAGTGATGAGGTCTTCCCTTAGCCTCCTCTTCTCCAAGCTAAACAGCCCCAGTTCCCTCAGCTGTTCCTCGTAGGACTTGTTCTCCAGCCCCTTCACCAGCCTTGTTGCCCTTCTCTGGATGCACTCCAGCCCCTCAATCTCCTTCTTATACTGAGGGGCCCAGAACTGATCACTAGACTCAAGGTGTGGCCTCACCAGTGTTGAGTACAGGAATACAATCACCTCCCTGGTCCTGCTGACCACACTGTTTCTGATATGGGCCGAGATGGCATTAGCCTTCTTGGCCACCTGGGCCACTGCTGGCTCGTATTCAGCTGGTTGTCAACCAATACCCCCAGGTCCTTCTCCTGCAGGCAGCTCCTCAGCCACACTTCCCCAAGCCTGTAATGTTGCATGGGGTTGTTGTGCCCCAAGTGCAGGACTCGGCATCTGGTCTTGTTAAACCCCATCCCATTGGTCTCCAGCCTGTCCAGATCTCTTTGCAGTACCTCCCTTCCTTCAAGCAGATCAACACTACCAGCCAGCTTGGTGTCATCTGCAAACTTACTAAAGGTGCACTTGATCCCTTTGCCCAGAGCTGGGTTATTTGAGGACTAGTTTATCACAACTACCTAAGAATATGATTCATCTTTAACTTCAATGGTCTAAAATTTAGAGATATGTCTGATCTCATTACCTAAGATTTCCTTTATGAGAGTCCAGAATAGAGAGAAAGAGACGTTTCCAGAGATTGATTCATATTAATCTAGGTTTCATATATGTCTCAAAGTGAGCCAATTAGTCCTAGAAGCATTTATTGATCAGTTCGTCTATGTTCAGAAAAATGAGTCCCATCTCATAATACCAACTATTCTATTAAAAATATGGGTTTTTTAAATATTTATTTTTACATCCCTTCTTGTTCTTTCCAAGCCATAATTCACAGCAAATTGTCATTTTTCTTCTAACATGTATGTGTCAGATTAATTTCAGCGCCATGAATCCCTTGTGTTCATAACATCAAGCCATGTAGGACACTGAAGTGTAAGAAAAAGGACTTACTTTCAACTGTGAGCTGCAGTTCATAAGGATCAGTGACTCCCATTCTCTTTTTGAACTGATTCACTTTTCTTACAACTTTGAAAACTTCTGATTTTTTACAGTACTTTCCTACAGTATCAAAAGCCCTGTCCTGTAATTGTTTTTCATTTATTTTATATTCTAGTCCTCTCTGCATAAATCTTCTTCTTGCTCTTCTGAGTGTGCTCACTCTATGTTTTGATGACAGGTCATCTGTTTATTGCAATATTTCATACTTGCTTCCATTGATGGTCATGCTCTCCTTTACATATCTGTTTGCAGCATTTGTCCTGACATATGCACACTATTTCATTTCCCTCAGAGTCCTTGAACCAGAGAATGGATATGAAATGAAAAAGAGATCATTATTTTAGCCTGAGTGCAGCACAGGGATATGAGAAAATGTTGAAAAGTACAAAATAACCTGTGATCCTACAGGCTATAAAAGAAATTTCTCCTAGTAGGCAATTTTTTGTTCTTAAAAATCAAATCTCAGTGACTGAATTTGGGCCATCATTAAAAGTCAGGTATGCAAGCCCACTCCTGTTACCTAGTCATGTTCACTTGCTCAGAGTGTAACTCTGCTTTTATATTTTCTTGGTACTCAGTCTCACCCTGTAGACCATATTATCAGTTATTCACATTAACGATGACTTGATTCACAGTCAGAATGAGCTAGGAGGTCATACAGATAGGGAAATGCAGGCACAATAATCAACCGAAATGCTCAGCATCTGGATGCAAACTCATCCTTTTCTTGGAAGTACGGGCATGACTTATATGAATGGAGTTAACATGTGGATCAGGCTGAAGTCTAGGACCAGCGTTATTATAGGGCAAGCATAATGGAAACTGGTGCGTCTCTTCCCTAACGTTACCATTGTGGCCTTAATCCTTTTACATTTCAGGCTTTTTCTATAAAGAGAAGAACCATGATATGGAGGAAGATCTGAAATGGCCTGGCAATTCTGCCATCGTATGGGTAAGGAAGCAGACACGTAAGGATTATGTTAATAGAGGGAAAGTAAAGTTTTCTGCCTATCCTTACTGCTCAAAATTACTCCATAATGGCAATACTTGTTTCAGACCTCAATAGTTTGTAAGGCCATGCTTAAGGATGTGCAAAATAAGCTTTGCCTACTTTAGGGAAAAGTTAAAGGGGGAAAAAAAAATGAATAAGCATGCAATATTCATTGTTAACTAACGGTCATATTTTATTGAAAACACTAGCAACTTCTCAAGGCTTCAGATCCTAATTTTCTTGGCTTTTTAGATGGAAATGATGACATTTACAGGGGAGGTGACAAAATATACTTCTATGTGCCTCTAGCGATTAGACTTGAGACTTATGGTTTGGTACAATCTGATGGTAAATTCTTATATAATAATCATTTGAGGACTATAATCCTAACTCTGGTAGGTTTTCTTAACCCTGTTATGGCAGACTGGGAGAATAATTGAAATGAAAACATAAAATTGAGTATTACAAGGACTCTCTATGCTTGCGTTGTGTCTTCTGTTAGATATTCTCAAATCCTTTTACAAAAATAAATCTCAAAATCTCCACTGACTCCTAATCCATTAATCAGCGCTTTCTGTTCCACTTCCTAATTTGATCGGTTTTGGTTTTGAGAATAAACAGCAATAGCACAGGTAAGAGTTTAAGACAGAAAACACAGTCCTTTGAAGACATTAGCTAGCTGTGAAAATCAACTTTTTGGCCTGGAGTAAGTTTACTTTTCAAATTCTCATTTTATGTCACGGAGGGAGGTGAGGCAGCATTTTCCCGAGAGTAGAAGAACATAATTTATCAGCTGGATTCCTACCGACTCTTCAAACAGCCTATTGTGACCTTTGGTTATTAAACCTTTTGACTGTTAGTTAATTTCAGCAGTGGGGAGGCTATTAGCTGACCTGCTAGATTCCCTGCCCAGCATCTGCTAACCAATGACCTGTGATCTGGGCTATAAAACTGAAATTACCTCTGGACAATAAATACGTTTTCGCTTCTAACACAATGAGAGATCCTATCCTGACTTGATTTCTTTATTTTTTTAAAGCTATGCCAGAAGACATTTTGCTTTGTCCTGATGAAATAACCTGATTTTGGTCTTTATCCATTCATCCATGAAGTATCTTTTTTGTATAGGCAATTGATACCAGAGTTTGTGGCAGCCTTGGAGAAACGAGGGAGATGGGAAGAATTTATTGTGTAGCAGCAGCAACACAATGTGAAAGCAAAACCAGTAAAAATTACAATTTCCATCTTGTTACTAAAAAGAGAAGAAAACCTATCTTTGGAAACAGCGTGTATTTATTAACAACTATCTTAATGATTATGCCCTGAATGTGCACTTGTTGGTGTAACTTGGTCATCAGAAGCGACTCAAACCATCTGTTCAATATGGAACAAATAATTCTTTAGCAGCAGAACTAGAAACTATTACAGCAAGCTGTAAAAAGCTCATAAATAGTGATATCTATTCTAGTAATGCTAGTGGCTATCAGGAAGGTGAACAGAGAGTGAGATACAGCTGCTTCCTTGATGTGGTGCTGGAGCATTCTTGAAGGAAAACCACTTCAAGTGTTTGCTCAGATAGTTTTGGTTTTAAAATGCAAATACTTATTCAGCAGTCTGACATCTTCATAGATCTACAGTGAGAGCTCAGAAATTTAAAGAAACCTACAGAAGTGTAGTGATCCAAACCATTTTGACAACTGATGTGATTTAAAAAAACATTTTATTTAAACCTCCTCCTGCATGCTTAACTACTACAAAATGCGCCCATGATTATCTCCTAAGTACTCAAAACTGTGAAGCAACATTTCTTTTTGTTTGGATGACCACAAAATTTCAAAGAAGGCTATTATATATACTTTTTTTAAAAAATTATTTTCTCAAATAATTTTGCTATTTAGCTTTGCTGTTTCTGATGAGCTTGACTCTTTCTTGTATTTTTATGGGTTATGATCTTCATCACAAGCAGTCTTCTGAATGACTGAAAGCAATTTACAAGTAGATTTCAAAGATTAGTAACAAACTAGCTGACTTTCATAGAAAACAATAAAACTATACTTAAGAGAAAAATCTTTGTTCAGTTACAATCCTTAAAATGCTGGAGGGGGTGGCAAAAGTTATGCCCTCAAAAAACCGACAAAAATCACCTACATCAGAAATACCTAAAGGAGAATCAAAGTAGACTGAAATGAAATAGGAAGACTTTCATTATTCTTCACGCTTGGGGAGATATTTAGACCAACAAAGTATTCAGTTCTTCCTTCAATTATTTGGCCAATGTTTTGCTGTTTCTTGATTTTCTATGATTTATTTGTATTGCCAGTTAGAAATCAAAACTCAAAACTTCGGGACAGCTAAGACCCATACATTAAAAAGGAAGTAGAGAAAAAGACTTAAAATTTCAAGGGTCTTTGTGACGTGGTCTACACTCTAGTTTTATGAACATTTGATATTTCCAAAATCCCTCTTTGTTTAAGAAAAGACAAGGTAAAAGCTGTTCCTGAGTATTACAATGTATTTGCTTACCAACTCACGTAAACTCAACCCTTCTAAGACTCTTTCACAATGCAAATCCCACAGAAGACTTGGGCAGCTCAAGATTTTAAACCAAGGCCCTCCAAAATAATGTGATATTAGAAAAAAAATAATAGCAATTGCAGGTTGCCATGCTACATTTCATAATCAGTGCTTAAAATTCCGCATTCTAGTTCCTCTCACCTAATCTGTTTATCAAAGTTCTCCTGGCATTTTGGGAGTGGAGGTGGAGATCGACTTCTGTCTAAAAATTTTGTCGTTACACATAGAGGAAATGCATTTTCTTTTCATTATAGGAAATAAAATTGGATTCAAGCACTGTAACTACAATAGTATCAGGCAGATACAACAGATGCTGTAGCTGAAGGTTTGAATATCCCTTTACTCTTAAGAGTTTAAGGACCTGGGGTAAAAAAACAACCAAACAAAAAAAAAAAACAAAACCAAAAACCAGCAACAAACCAAACCTAAACAAGAAAAAAAAAGAGAACAAAGACAAGAGAAAAAAAATTGTAGTGTTTTCTCTATCTGACTCTTTATGTCAGATATGCCAGTACTGTGTTATAAGGTCAAGAGCTCAGTAGCAGGCTCTGAAGAGGGATAAATCTTCGCTGAGTTTCAACGTTTCAGAGAAATGCAGGTAAACTTGCTATGTAGTTCTCCATGTGGGACAAATGCGAAGCTACAGCTCTTTCTTCTGATATATTTAAACTGTGGTTACTCAACTGGTTTCATTAGAGTTGGCTTCTCTGTGTAGCAGAAGAGTGATCATAGCTTTAAAAGATATGGTCTAAGGTAAAAGACCAATCAACTGAAACTCCTTCAGCCCCCACTGGAGGAAGACTGGAAGTTCAACTATTTCAGCCATCTTCAGATCTCTGTGATGGAACAAGAGTGCAGATTTTTTCTCTATTTTTTCTTTGCAGGCAAGATTGCTTGCATTTTTAATTAAAGTGTCTCAGATATGCAGATGGATGTCTCAAGTAAGGGGACAGGATTTTAGGCCCCAGTATAAAACAAAGCAAAAGAAACAGAGCAAAACCTTCAAAATTAGGAGTTAAATTTTATTTTTGATTTGACATGGAGAACTTTTCTTTCCTGCATTCTTTATCTGGTTTGTACTTTGCAGATTTTCCTCCAGGTTCAAGGTTGATGATGCAATTCTGGCTGAAGGAAATGTAGCATTTAGCTTCTCTTTAGAGACTTTTTTAGTAAAACACCACACTACATTTCTTGCTTGTCATTACATCCTGCCAGATTTTGGAACTATGTATTTTTTTTTTGCTTCAAATTTACTAGTATGCATTATTCATTGGAGAAAAAAAAAAAACGAGGAGAAAAAAAATGGGGAAGACTAATTTACATTTCCTGATTGGAAGCCTGGGATTATTCATCATTGCCCTGTACATCTCTTATAAAGATGATAAATGAACGTATATTAACTGAAGCCTAAAACAAAATAATGTGTTTTTCTAAAAGTTTTTCAGAGTTGAATTTCCATTGTAATTAGCTTACTTATTTTAATCAAGTGCTGTTAAACCAGCATCAAAGTGAAAGCTGAGTTGTGAACTGCGAAAAGCAGGTGGAAGAATGTAATGGACTATTCAGTGGGTTATCCCTTCCTCTTTTAGTACTACAGAAAATATATACAATTAGCCTATTTTTTTTTAATTAAAAAAAAAGAAAACTAAACCAAAAGCACACACATAAAAAGTGAAAACCCTAGACACAAAACAGATAAACCAAATTAAACTAATGACAAGAACAACAACAACAGCAAAAAAGAGCTTATTCAAGGAAATGAGAGGCTTGGCTGAAAGAGTCATAAAAGAATTGCTTATTCTGGGACAACTGGATGACCACGGTTTCTAGAAACTTGCTACACAGACTTCACACACAGGTGACAAAATGATCATTTATACTCCTCAAAATAGAAATGAGGAATAGATTGGTCTTTTCATGATTTTTTGCTCCCTTGATTTACTGAGTTTTGTCAAATTTTAATAAGACACTTAGTCCCCAGTAAGGCAGAACCAACAATGCTGCTGTTCTTCACAGCCATAACCCCTCCTTGGGCATGCCTGTCCTGCCATACTGCATAGCTGATCTCTGTTGTAAGCTAAACTGGAAGCTGTCCTGTATAAGATCTGATTTTTCCATGAAGCCCCTTTGTGGCTGGGATATTATAATAAGGAGACAATTGGACCAAATGAGACCCCAAGGGGAAAAAAAAAGAGATTATATTTTTTGTGTGTGTGTAAATATTTTGGAAGAAATGTGATTGGTTTATTAAAAAAATATAAATATTTCACATACAAAATTAAATGTTCCTGAAATGTTCTCATTTTCAGCAAGTCACAACTAAATACATTAAAGAAACTAATCAAAAGAGGGACATTGGTATTTCTTCAGTTTATATTTTTGGGAATTAATGTCTTTCCTCTGTCTTCATATTCCCTTTTTTAAAAATCTTCCCTCTTCTTACTTTCAATTTTCTGTATTTTTTTCTTTTAAAAGGGTGAAATGAAAGAATATGTAGTTTTTAAATGTCTTAATAATTGTGGGGGGTTTTAGGTATATATATTTTTATTATAAAAAACAAGACACAGAATTTTCATTAATGTTAATTATACATCAAGACAGAGCCTGAATTACTTCTTCTCAGATTATAATGGCAAACTGCTGCCATTTATTTTTCTTACCATGATACAACAGTTACAGGAAAGGAAGAATTACTGAGAACTATCAATGTCATTGATAGAATTTTACTATTTTCACTGTTTTATAAAGAATAAAAAAGGGACTCAAAGACTGGGTGCCCAGGACCTAGAGGGAAAAACCTCAATTACTATAAATGGTTCCTTGGAGAAGCTCAACTGAGTACTCTCACAAAGGAAGACATTTTTAGACTACTATTTCCATTAAACAGCAAAGTAACTGCCTGTAAACTTGTTCAGTTATTTGTTTTAACTGGCCTGTAAAAGCATAAAATAGAAATACATAAATAAGTATTTACAATGCATGGATAAGAGTGTTAACACATGTCATGAGCCATGCCAGGGAAAAATAAATATATCAAACTTTGTGGCTGAGTGATGTCACTTGGCTTAATTTGTAAACAACTTCTCTTATTGTTATGCAGCTTATTACTATATATTATTTTGGTTTACAATTTTAATAAGCCCTTTTCATTGTGCTAGCCACTCTTCAAGGGACAACCACAAATCTTTAAGAACTGGATTAATACCATCCTTATTTAGGCTCTCTCTGTGATCATTGCTAGTGATTTAAAAAATTCAAAGGCTATTATGGTCCCAGACTTCAGCCAGATCTGAACCTCAGACAAATCTGGAGTTGAAGTTTTTCTGTTTAAATAGACAAGATGGTCAAAATAAGGCAAGTACAGACTTGGTCAGCATGAGAGAAGACGGGAATCATCCTCCAGTCATGATAATGCCAGGCCTAATTCCCTCTTCAATTATTCAAAAATCCATCTAGTTTGGATAGATCTGCAGTTGAGGTTTGGGCAAGGAATAGGAAGGCTTTTCTTCTTCCTTTCAACCTTTCAGGAAGGAAAACCTGAGTCCAGCCCTGAATTGTGATCAGTATGGCTGACACCATAATTTAGGCCTCACAAGCAGTAATATTTGCAAGAGGTATATACACTCTTTTCCTGCAGGGGTGTTTGCAATCATTCATTCTTTCATTTGTGTGGCATGTTAGGTACTTCAATGGGAAAGCATCAACTGATTTATCTGATTAAAATTTGAGGTGGTAGCCATAAATAAACAAAATACTCAATAAAGTCTCATTAATTTGGACACGTTTCTTGTGTCAATTGTAAAGCATTTCTTGACATTGTGTAATGTCGTTGCAAGTAACACAAGCGAGCTCTGAAACAGGTTTTTTTCTTTTCTTACTACAGCTTACTTTAGAATGATTTATTTTGTCCCATAGCTAGCAAGTCTTCCAGCATTATCCCACACAACTTGCAGAGGTCTCTAAGCACCACGTGTGGTCATTAGGTCATTCCTTCCATAGCTTTTCTGGTGGTTACTCACAAACTGATAATTGCTGCCAATCAGATGCACTGCGGTGATGGGCTGTCATTTGTTTATACTTCCTTTCAGCTTATAGCCCTGTGGCCCTCTCTCAGGCTCTGTCCACATTCCAGTATGCTGCAATGATAAATAACATTATGGACCTACAGGTATGCATAAAACATTAGATGATAGATTGTATGTTTTCCGGACTGCTCAACTTTCATGAACTGCATTTCAAGTTACTTTGGTCAGGTGCCTTAGCTCTGACACCATAAGTTTGGAATAGGTAGAAGAGTAGAACTGACAGAATTAATTCAGCAAAAACAAATATATATGTAGTCTCTATTGCTTTAATATATTATAAACTGAACTGTTATTTCAATTAATTTCTTAGGCAGCAATTAGAAAATTGAGTAAAAAACATTTTTTTTAAGAGCTAATGTGACCAGTTTAAAATACGTTTATTTTCTACTCTTTTCATTAAACAGGTACGGTCAGAGCATTTAAGTTTAGTAATGGAATATTTCTATTTTAAATCTTTTTAATCTGTAAAAACATATGCACATTTTAAGGGATTGAAGAGTTTGGTTTTGGTTTGCATTTCAAAACATGTAAACAATTTAGGAGCCTAAATTTAAGTTTCTATGGTAGCCTAGTAATCAGAACTCTAAATCCCTTGTATTTCAATTACAATTAGACTTCTAAGGATGAAAAACACTAATGAAAATTAAATTTGCCACTAAAGCCTTTAAGTATTTGACTTTTTTAAACATATAACTTACTTTCCCCAAAAGAGTTCTTGTTTTACCTCAGGTTGTATGCATGTATGTGTGTGCATGCATGCAGAATTTGTGTGTGTGTATGCAGATATACAACATGGAAGGGGGGTGTGTGTATAAATTTATTAAAGGGAAAATTATTTTACATTTATTTGGTTTTTGAGAAAAACAATAAATCAAGATTTGTTTTAGTTTTACAAAGGTGGAAACGCAATAGAATAAATATCCAATTTATTTTTGTCTATTTGCAATTCAAATTAATTCCTCTCACACCGAATGCAAAAAGCTTTTAAAGTGTAATCATTCAGGATCAGGCCCTTATTCTTCTCAGAATAGTTACTACCAGTATTGAATTGAAAGGAAAAGAAAAAAGAAAATTAAATAAAACAGGTGACAAGACTTTAGGTGGTATAACCACCAAACAAGCAGAAAAATTTATGTTAGAGGGGTGAGAGGTCATCTGGCCCAGTCCTTCATTCACAGTAGGACCTTAACATATTAGGAGTTCAATATAATATGAGGCCAGTAATACAATTTTGTATTATTTCCTTTTGAAAAATAAATTCAAAGGGTCTAAGAGAGAGCTTTGGACAGAGCAAGTAGTACATTTACAACCACAAACAGCTGAACTTAGTCCCAAACTGACATGATAAACATTCAAAAATCATCCAAAGATAGTATTTATACAGTTTTCTACCTTAAATAAATTATTATATTAAAAACCTATAATCAATTCCCATGGCAAAAATGTTGTTAAGAGATAATTAAGGTGGAGAACAGACACGCAATTTCTTATTTAAAATTTCAACACCAACCCAAGCAATATCTTCCTTGGATATGAATTGAAAACGCTTTGTTCATTACAAATTCATTAAGGAACTCACATTCAGCTACTCATTCTTTAGAGATCTATTCCCATGCAGTAAAAGAATTAAACCTTCTTACATTTTTACAGCTCTGGAAGTATTTTGTGGGGAATCTGGGCCCTTCTCCTCTAATCAAAGGAACTTTTTTTCTGTTTTTGTTTCCCTGAAACCAGGAAAATTGTGTAGCTCATGTTGAATCTGGAATTCATTCAAATACTAACATATTCCCCTCTGTAGCTTCTTTGCTAATCAAAAATACTATATGACTCCTTTTCATCTGAGGAATCCATGAGATTGTATGTATATTCAAGCCTAAATGAATGATAAGAGACTTATGTATCATATTAGGTATATTAGGTAAATAAGAACAAACGTTTCGTAGCTTCATTGTTTTCATTCTTTTTCTCTCTCTCTTTTACTGCCAAAGCCCCAGTAGAGTATGAATTCAGAATATCAGCCCATCTTCTAATATATGCAGCATAATCTTCTTAAAATGAGTTTTCACTTCAAGGAACAGAAGGGCTTAGAGATGAGCAGCATGGCTTTTTTGTATTTGGCATCTCATTATACTTAGTACCATTTTTTTTTCTTCTTAGAACAATTGAATATCATTAGTGAAGGAAAATTCTTCATATATTAATGGTTTTTTGGTTTGTTTCACTTTCTTTTGGGGACAGAAGGAAATGAGAGGCACAATAAGGTTTTTGTTCATTCATGGGGAAGGGGAAAATAGTTTTGTATTTCACAGTCATTCCTCCCAGCATAATGTTTTCCTATTACTGGTCATCCCACCCCAAATTATTCTATTTAAGCATTAACAAATGGACATCTCCACAAATTCGGGGTGTGGAAATAAGGAAGTAAAAGTATCTTGTAGAAATGCACAGACATCTGAAGAACTGAGAAGTTCCTCAGTATGTTCAAGTATAGATTGAATTCATCATGGCCTCTTGGACAGACTCAAACTCGGCATCAGTTTAAAATCCAGCATCTTCCCTCGGGAGACCTAGGCTCAGTTCCTTACTGATTAAAGCCAAAGAATCTGGAACAGCAGACAGCTTGCCCAGATATCTATTTGCCTGAATACTTTGTACTATATTAGTGCTCAGTGGAAATGCGGTGGTTTAGCATGTTTCTTACGTATTTAATTACTTCTTTTAAATACATTTTTTGGAGAAGGTAGTAAGTATTCTCATGTCTGTCTTGACATTGTTTGACTGTAACCACTAAAAATTTAAGGAGTTGATATTCATAGAATCATACAATCATAAAGCCATAAAATGTTTTGGACTGGAAGGGATCCCAAACATCATCCAGTTCCAACCCCTGGCCATGGGCAACAACACTTTCCTCTAGATAAGGTTTCTCAAAGCTCCATTCAATCTGTCCTTTAACAGTTCCAGAGATGTAGCAACCACAACTTTTCTGGGCAACCTGTGTCAGTGCATCACCACCCTCATATGAAAAAAATCCTTCCTAATATCTAATCTAAATCTCTCCTCTTTCAGCTTAGAGCTGTCACCCTTCCTATCCCTGCACTCCCTGATAAAGAGCCCCTCCCATCTTTCCTGTAGGCTCCTTTTAAGTACTACAAGGCTGCTCTAAGGTCTCCCCGGAGCATTCTCTTCTCTAGGTTAAACCAGGCCAACTGTCTAGGCCTGTCCTTGTATT
Organism: Tapera naevia; assembly: GCA_033556795.1. Taxonomy (NCBI): domain Eukaryota; kingdom Metazoa; phylum Chordata; class Aves; order Cuculiformes; family Neomorphidae; genus Tapera; species Tapera naevia. The sequence goes on from JAUMJJ010000480.1 coordinate 804,984, forward strand.
GGAAGAGCTTCAGCCCTCTGATCATCTTCATGGCATCCCCTAAACTCACTCTAACAGATCCTTTTGGTGCTAAGGGCTCCAGAATTGAGCACTATGTTTCATGTGAGGTCTCACCACAGCAGTTAGAGCGGAAGAATCACTTCCCTTGACCACAATTCTTTTGATTCACCCCAGGATATGGTTGGCATTTTGGGCTGCAAGTGCATATTGCCACTTCATATTGAGCTTCTCATTCACCAGCACACCCAAGTCTCTCTCCACAGGGCTACTGTCAATCCATTCGCTGCCTAGACTGTACTTGTGCTAAGGATTGCTCAGACCCAGGTACAGGACCTTGTACTTGGCCTTATTGAATTTCATAAGGTCCATATATTTGGGAAAGAATAATTAATTGTTTTGTCCTATCCAATGTCATAATTCATATCATGAGTTCTCCGTGCCACTGATCATCATTTAACTTGTGTCATACCTAAAAGAGACACAAAGAATAAGGAATAGGAGATAAAAAGAGAATTCTCAGGAAAAAGTTAGTTGTCATATCTAAGTCTGTAACTTTGGGCAACAAACCATCACTGTAAGAATAACCACAGAGATTGTCTTATTATCTGTCTCTGATAAAGATGGCATTAAGACACAACACTGAAAGACTTCAGCACCAATATATTTTAAAAATATGATGACAATGGAAAGAGTGGGAGAAATGGCACAATTTTAGATACCAGCATGAAAAGATCTCCTTAGCAACCGAGATTTAGCTGGTGGAACACTGTATTTTTGTGATTAATCCCTTCAACCCGAAGTGTAGCTTCAGAGATCTGCAAGCTGTGTGAGACCTACTGCCATAAACCGCCACCAGATGCTTGTTTATGCTAGGTTCCAGCTCAGTTCTGCTTGTTTCAAATGGGCAGCTAGCCAAAAATGGCCTCAGCTTTATTTCAGAGCCTGCATCACTGTACTTACTGGTCTGGGCATACGGTTTACAATCAACTAGCACACACTCAGATGGTAATGGAAACCATTTCTGAACTTACCAGTTTCTGTTTAGTGTTTTTTTCCTAGCTGCAACTGCCTGTGTTCATCTTTATAAAATGCGGACATCTAATAACTTCACTAAGCTAAAACCTATTTTTATAGGTAGCTTCCTAGAGAACATCACCTCCAGAGAATGACTCTTCAGGCTTAGTTTTGATTCACCATTGAAAGATATGTGAATTTCCCAGTGATTATAAACATGGCATGCTTCTTTCACAGGTGTGAGATCTAATTCACAGCTTAAAACAAATAAAGATACTGCATAAGTACCTACATGTGAGCTAGAGTTTTCAGTGGAGTTCTATTATATTCAGTGAAGCTTGCTTCAGCTTTTTAAAAAAAGGGCATAGAAACATACATAATGCCCTAAGACATCCTTAGCTGGTGGCCAACTAACAGTCCAGAAAGCCAAGGGTATCCCATAGACCCACATCATATCTACCAGTCCCATGTGGATAGCTCTGATACCCTAACACAGCTGAAATGCTGCTGAATACACATATGTAGTTCCATTGAATTGATGCCTGAATTGACTAGACCTTCTAGATACTGTGATAAGAGCTTAGACATCTACCTTTCGTATAGAAAATTGGTTTTGAATGTCTTGGTTTGGAAGCCCACTCTCATTCTGAAGAAGTATTGAAGTGTTTTTCCCAAGGGAAGATAAATCTTATCTGAGAAAGAAATTTTATTTTTTCTTTCTACTCTTAACAAAGCCAGAACAACAATGCACGTTTCATTGCACAACAATGTCATTTCTTCATCTCATGTGCTATATAAAGACCATCTGAAACAAACCGCAGTGTGGCAGTCAGAGATTATTCTACCTGATTTCTCCCAGTCTGTTGTAGGAACCCATTTCCATCATGTGCCATTCAGAGGAGCGTGCCCTCTTGTATGTTGCATGGGGCAAAAAGGGAGAGCTCAGCTTCTCATTCTCTAGGAAGTGGCAGACTGCAAAGGTTGGTTTCTGCAGAAGACGGTAAAGAAGATAGCGTTTTAAAAATGTCCCTCTATATCCAAGAATTCTTTGCATGGAGCAGAAAGGAGGAAATTACACTCAGGAGCTGACAGTTGAATTACAGTAAGAACTCCAGTAATGATGCCCTGTCCATGAAGGCTTAGCAGCCTTTGCTGTAACTGAATATTCTGATCTTCTCAAGTCCCATTTTATAAAATAACTAGAAACAAATGTAAATAAATAATACTTTCTAGTTTAAGAACACATGTAAATTATACCGGTTAAAATAAAAAAGTCATCATTCAAAGAAAACCATAATTGAAAAATATTTCTCCCTTGCCAGTCAAAATAAGCCACATGAAAATAAGAGACAGGCCAGAATACAAGAAGCAAAATAAATTCACAATATAAAACTATGTATTTTTACTTTTTCTTCCCCTTTGATGAAATTCTAAATGGAAGACAACTGACTATTTATATGTGATTAATTAAGATAACTGTTTATAAAAAACTAGTGTTCTGCAGGTTTCATAAGAGGCTACAGGAGCAGCAAATTACACGGAGGCAGAAGAAAGACTAGAAGGAACAACAAAGACTGTTAGGACCACAATGTTTTGTGTATGTAGTTTGTATAAAATCTTCCTGGAGTTACTCCAGTTGCTGCTTTATACAATAAAGTAACACAACTTGAAAATACTGGTCTGGTATAATAACAATAAAAAGAAGATGCATACATCTGGAAGACAAGGCGGAAGTAAGATCAATTTTGCAAGAAATACCACCTTTTTCACATGTTTCTACGTGTTCCAGATTAGGAAAATACCTTACAAACACCTCAAACCATTAGGTTAGTATTTTCAGTTTATTGAAATACTACAACATCATATTCTTCTGTATGTTTTGATATGAATAGAAATTTTGTGTGAGAAAAATGTCCATTATTCATTTTTAGTGTTTATGTATGCAGATAGAGCAATCTCTTTGTAATGCAAGACAAAATACAACCTATGTTGGTACCAGTGGAGATCTAACACTGCTTGCAATGATAAGCAGTTGCTACAGGCTAGACCTATTCCAATTGTTTACAGACTTACTTGTAGAGAGTGTATTTGCATCTTAGTCTCTAGATGTCACATGCAGTTTTAGAGGCCAGGAGTGTCACTCTTTTCTAGCAAATAAGAACTTCCAGAGAGTTTATTTGCTGCCTAGTGATGCCTCTTTCTACATTTGTTGAACAGATAGTCGAGAACAATTACTTTCTAACATAGGAACTGAATTACACCTGTGAAAATGTGGGTTTAGGCAGTCAAGTCAGTTCATTCCAACATTACCCAGGATCGCTGTCCTGTGTGTATGTGTGCTTACTCTCAGGCTGGGATCCACAGTTTCTCTTGAGTGCAAAAAACCTGCTATAGAATAGCAAAAGAGGGTAGCAGGGTCTACAAGGTGTACTCAGTGTCACGCACCCCTCTCAGCCTGAGAAGTCAGCCACTCTCTCATAGAATCATAGAATCTTCTGGTTGGAAAAGACCTTGGAGATCATCGAGTCCAACCGTACCCATCTTCTGCTAAACCATGTCCTTCAAAAACTCATTTACAAAAATTTTATTGAAATCTCATTTTTAAATTTATCTTTAAGGAATGAGCTGTGGTTTGGGGTCTAAAGACTGTACCAAGGAAAGTAAACTTTCTTTTTCTCCTCTGTTGTTCCAAAGACATTCTGTGGCGCTGTGACTGTAACAGTTCATTTGTTGTACATTTTTCATAGGTATTAATTTTTGCTATTATTTTTGTTCTTCCCTCCAACCCCCACACCCCCAGACAGTAAAGATTTCAGGACGGGTACTGTATTTTTATGTGTTCTTCTAGACTATGTAACATAATGGAGCCTCTGGGGCTTACAGTAGAACGAACAATTGCTTTAATTCATTGTGCAAATAAAAAAGAGTTTCTCAAAATGGCTATCAGAATATGATGAAGTCTATTGTGCATATTTATTTCTGCTAAGATTTGTAAATATTTTAATAAGCTGGGGTTTTATCTGGGCAACATTTAGTTATCAATTACTGTAGCTCCTGTGCAAAATGTTGTCCACAATATGCGTGTAGGGCAGTAGTAGGACCTCCTATGAAGAATGCAAGTAGAGAAGCTGGAAAAAATGATAAATAGGAGTCAGGCTTATTTTGGTTTTATATTTTTTCTACTATATATTGCATAATTTCTCCAGTTATTCTGTTTGCAAACAGAACTGTGGTCTAAAGTTAATCCTATTTTAAAGACACTGCTGTTGCAACATAAGCAAATCAGTCTGGCTAATAACAAAAATAATTCATAATGTCTCTGCTCAAACAAGGGCATTTGATAACATTGCTCAGGTTTTTGATTTTTTTTATTTTCAAAGTCTGCTTATTTTTTTAGAGAACTCTTACACGATACTGCTTTTAAAATAAAAAGTTAATTATGAATTGGAAAATAACAAGGAAACCTTAAGGTTTAAAAAAAAAGGAAAAAAATATGTTTTCCATCCTTCTGAAAAATTTAGTCCAAACTATAAATAGAATGAAGCAGATTTTAAAAAATACCAATGTTAACAATATTAATACTAAAATTTAGAGTTTCTTTGCTTCTAATTCAATCCTAACTACTTAATTTTTCTGGTTTATACTTCAGGGAGATAAATAATTTCCTAGTAATAATTATACTAATTTTAAAATTTCCTTATTTTACAATGGATTTAAAGGATTTTTTCAGTGTTTTAAGATCATGCAGGCATCTAAAAGACACTTCACTATGGCTTGTGCACCATGTGTACAAACCTGTCCAATTTTCAGTGTTCATCAAAAGGAAGTACAAGATTACTTTAGGAATTGATACAGTTACAGTAAAGTGTTTTTGAACATTCGAAATTTCTCTTCAGAATTTAATGATTTTAATTTTAAGGATAAATTGCATTAGTTAAGATAACAATTACATGTGATTAAAAATTCTATTGGAACTATTTTTGATGAATACACAACACTTGGATGATAAAAAAATAACTTTCTGAAAGAAATATGTAAGGAAATGTGAAGTAACTTTTTTTAAAAAAAATAACCAAAATGTTTTTACAGGTTAAAATGAAGGAAAGGAAAGGAAAGGAAAGGAAAGGAAAGGAAAGGAAAGGAAAGGAAAGGAAAGGAAAGGAAAGGAAAGGAAAGGAAAGGAAAGGAAAGGAAAGGAAAGGAAAGGAAAGGAAAGGAAAGGAAAGGAAAGGAAAGGAAAGGAAAGGAAAGGAAAGGAAAGGAAAGGAAAGGAAAGGAAAGGAAAGGAAAGGAAAGGAAAGGAAAGGAAAGGAAAGGAAAGGAAGTACAATAAGTAGTTAAAGAAAAAATGTAGAAATTGTTCAAATATTAAAAAAAAAAAATTTGCAAGTATACAAAAGAAGAATTATGAAGCACTCATACAGAGGAAGGAATATTTGGGCTGCGTTTCTGTTATTGTTATTTAGTTAGAATAATTTGGGAAATTCCAGAAACAACATTGCCTACTAAACATTTAATTAAACAAACTTTGGATGGCATTTGTGATAGATTCTTCCCATTTTGATGAAAAAGTGTTAAGAACCAAAAGGAAATAATGGTAGTCTAGATTATATTTGGAAGATACTGTGTGCTGCTATTAGCAGGGTGTCTTCTCTTGTTCCACACCTTTGAATATGTGAGGGCTCTTTCCTTAAATAACAATAACAGAATGAAACAAAACGAATCAAAATAAAATAAAATAAAATAAAATAAAATAAAACAAAACAAAAATAAAATAAAATATCAGCCCTTATTGTCATAACAATACAAATAGTACTGAGTCAAGCTTTTATTTCTCTAAATATGGTATGATGATTAGAAGAACTAGTATAATGAGAAGGAACTGTGGTCAGTAAAGACTGGCATCCATAACACACACGGCCATTTTTCTCACATGCAGTGCTCCGTTTATATATTATCCAGTTATGACTAAGATCATTAGGCACAGATAAAGAAAGTATTTCCTCACTTAAAAGGAACATAGTTTCAGAGTTGTCTCTTCATATCAACTTAAATTTCTACTGCTTTTAAATAAAATTATGGGAGGAAATGAAGGGGAAATGACTTGTCCATCACTAGCTCTGTTTGTTACAAAAGGAGTCAGGTACGTTGTGGTGGAGATAAGTGCTTAAATGGAACCGTAATGCAGACAACCTAATCTCTTTCACTGATAGCAGAGCAGCGAGCGACTATAGTAACTACATTTTCTTAGGTATCCAATGGAAGCAGCACTGGAACTAAAAGATGGTTCTTTGATTTTTAGGGGTCTACCTGGAAATCAACACAGAATTTATAGCATTTAAAATTATTTTTAAAGCTGTTTTTCTTTTTTCATGTTGCCATTTCTGAACATGGTTACTAAAGTGTAAATCAAGAATGTACTATTATTTTTCTCCAGTTTCTTCTTTCTTTTTGGTTTTGTTTTAAGTAGAAGATAAGGATTTCCTCTCCAAACATGTCTATATTGTGTTCTAATGGAGTAACTCACCCAAACAGATATACATGAGGCAAGTTTAAACTACAAAATTCAGACAGTAATGATAAGACAGTCACAAAGTAACAGAGATGCTTGGCCTAAACACATTCATCTTCACTTGAGTTCCTGGTTGCATTTTCACTGTCTGCACTGAAACCTTTGCTTCTATAGCTTACTTTTTCAAAGCAATTCAGAAGTGCTCTGACTATGTCTATGCAATCTTCCACCGTAGCTTAGCTGGGCAATTGTTGAAGATGAGCGTTTTCAGTGCAGTGAATTTGACCTGTAGTTTTTTGGCAAGAATTCTTAAGTGGGAGAGCAGTAGAGGAAAAACACTGCATCAATGAAAGAGAGGAATCCACTAATCACCCTATACTGATAGCTATCGAGAAGAAAATGCATCTAAAACAGTCTCTTGTATGTATTGAAAAGAACAAATGAGAACAGGAGAGAAATAGAACAATTTAGGGTGTTAGCAAAAAGAGACACAAGCAACTTTTAAAGTATTATTGAAGAGACACCACTTTTAAATACTAAAATATTAAAATTGATTGAGGTTGTAAAATAAGTGTATTACTTAGTCCTCTGTGCATTAAAATTAATTTTTCATCTTCTTATATAAGCAGCTTCCCTATTGGCTTTTGCTGAACATTCTTAATATTTTATATGCTTAAGGGAAAAAAGCTGCACTTTGACATCTCAAAGTTCCTGAGAATGTTTAACTTCATTTTTTCCCCTCTCCCTTGCAAAGGATTTTCAAATCATGCATGAACAAGGGGAAAGTGAAAAAAAAAAAAGCATAGTTTTGCCATACAATTCTGGGTTTTATTTCCCACATGATTGTGCATGCAAGTACTAAGAGATCTATTCTTCTCTACGTTATTATTCTTCTCTTCTTTGTTTCGTCCTATCTCACTCATGTGGCTTGCATCATGCAGTAGCCCCAGCGATGTTGAGAACATCAATAATTTGATTGTAACTGAACAATGATAAACAATGAAGCAACTTCATCTGAGCTGAAAGATCTGGCCTTAACCTCTCTCTATTTACAGCTCTGGAAGGCTTGTATTCAGGAGAATTTAAATCAGCAGAGACATGCCAGTCCTCTGGTACTGCAGCACTGACATAAACATAGCAAAACTGCTGCTGTTATGAGATAAGTTCTTATTTTGTACCCCCACAAACAAAGGTTTTAGTATATCATCATTGGTGCTAAAAGCAGCGTAGGCAAATGGAACTGGATAAGGCAAGCAAGTGCTTAAATCACTGCAGCTTGGTCTCTGCCAGGGAATTAAATATGTAAAACCTTCAATATTACAGTCCTTATATTCACATGCTCAGGCTGTATCACTTGATCCAGCAGGGTTTTATGCCCTAAGGGCCACTCTAAGCATTGTAGCTATTCCAACGAAGCTATAATTTTGTACCTTTCAGCATAAAGTCAGATGCAGATTTGTGTATTCTCCTGAAATTATGCTAGTCCCATAATTTACTTTTGGACTGAAGTGGGTGGATCCTTACATGGATACAGATGACAAGGTCTGGACTCAGAGACATATGTGTGTACTCCTTGCAGGTATTAGATGTCTTGATTTGGCTGTCACATCCTTCAGAATAACAGAAGATTCACCTTGCTTGTTAGCTCCTTCTGTAGCAATAATTCCCCCTTGCAAGTGCTCAGTATTGTGTGCAACACTCAGAGTGGCTGGGAGCTGTAGCAGGCTGAAACAAGGTGATGAGAGTTAATTTTAGTAGACAGAAGTTTATATGAATAAAGACTTGGATAATTCTCACCTGATCTAAAGTGAGTCTTTTAACCTAAGGTCCCTTTGTAACTGATGGAGAGATATGGACATCTCCATATCTCTGGAGCTGTAGGCCACTCCTTAAAGAGAAGTAAGTTCAGCTTGAGTATTCAGCGTATCTTCTCCTTTGTTCTCTAATTACTCCACAAGGCTACCATGTATCCCCTTGTCCCACTTACTTCCTTGCCCCCTTCTTCCTGCATCAAAATATAACTGTTCCCTAGATTGCTGCAGGAACTAACATACAGATGAGTCTTTAACCCTTTTTTAAATTTTTTTCTCCTTGGCCAATGGTCAAATGTGGATATCTTTTCTTGTGGGGTTTCAATTTACCTGGAGAAATGGATGTCAGTAGATGGAGTAATTCATTCTACATACAGTTACAGGAGCACAGGATTTCTTGAAGGGATGGGAACTCTTCTGGTCCGTTTTTATCTATACCTTGAAGACACCCTGACGCATTTTATTGCTGTTATCAACTGTTCAAACTTAAATTGCTTGCATACCCTTCTGTATCTGGCAGCAGGTAAAGTTGAGGTTTTGTTAAAAAAAGGACACCAGACTATATTCTGTCCATGCTTAAGATTGAATACTACCTGAATTTTCTTTTGAAATCCACAGCTGATATACATTAAAGGGCTACCATTGCACTTCAGAGCAGAGCTGCGCGTATGTTGTAAAATCTGATGAAATACTGTAAAACCTATTGAAATCGTATTGCACATATATATATCACACCCTAATGAGTTCAAACAACTCAAAAAAATTAAACAAATCTACTTTTTTTAGCCTAACTAACAGATTAGTTCTGTTCTGTATGGTTTATGCAGGTGTGAAGAGCAGGAGCGGTTTCATTCTGCTCCTAAAATGTGTCTCTCATGCTGAGGTTCAAGTGCAGTACTTCTATACAGGTAGCTTACATAGCTAGGTTCCTTATGACCCTTTTATAGTGAATAAAAAATTGTCAATTTAGAGAGACAGGAGATCCAGAAAGGATCTGGATTAAAGTTGGACCGTAAAATAGTATCCAGACAAACATGTCTCTCACAAATGACCATGGAATAGACTAGAAAGATCAGCCTCTTTTATAGGTAAAGGATAGAAACCCAAGTCTGTTGAAAAATGCAGGTTTCTCTTCCCTTATTCTAGTGTTCTGAGTTGTGTGAATTCAATAACCTGCCTCTGTCCATCATCTGTTGATATTTTGTTTCCTTTTCATTCAGTGGATTTAAAGTTACATAATTTTATTCACTTTTCAAGGGCTCTTTCTGAAGGCATCTGTACTCTTTGTGTATCCTGAATCTCCCTTTGTTCCTTTGGAGAGGCAAAGAAACGGATGGCACAGAGTAAACTTGTTTTCACTTTCCTCTGCTTTATAACTGTCCTATACAAAGTTAGACCTCTCTATTAATGCTTAAAAACTGCTGGGTCCCCTAGAACTGAAAGGGATTGTAGAACTTTGTAAGTTATTGGGGTGGTCTCTATTTGATCCCAGAGAAATCCTGAAATTACAGTATGAAACGTAGTAGGGATAGAAGCCTCAGTGAGCACATCATACAAAACAAACTGATACCAGCCACATGCCTCTGATTATGGATACTTGATGGGTAAAGTCATTTTCCCCCAGAGTCTTCCTGGGCTACATTGATTGTATCACTTTCAATATCTCTTCTTTGGTTACAGACGCCTCAAGAGATTTCTCTCTCTAAGTTGCCTAGCTTTGTCAATTCCAATTTATCTAGATATTCTTTTACCTTTTCCTTGACAACAAAGGCTTGCGATCAATAGTAAGCCTCATGAAAGCCCTAGAAGGTATCACCAACCCTTCTTTCTTGTGTTACCAATTCCCCCCTCGAGTCTATGGAGGAATGCTATCAAATAGCTTGCCTGGTTGGCAGGTACCATCCATACCCACCATTTACTTGGCATTTTCATTTCCCTCCTGGCAGTTTCTTTGTTTAATGGAAGTTTCCCTTTTTGTTTCTTCCCTCTCTCGTCCTCTTTATGTATTTGAGAAAATTGGAAAGGTGTCTGTAAGTGCCTGGGGAACAGGCCAGTGGCATTTTAACCTTTGGAGAATATCTTTATCTTTTATTCCCACAGAAATTCATATAAGAGCCCTGCCTGATGCACCCATTTGATTTCAAAAACTGCTTTCTTTTTTGTTCCTTTTACACTGAAACACTCAAAAACCCTATGGAGAATCAACAGACAAATTATCCCCTTGAATTGTCTGAGTTTGGAATTGCTATGGCTAGCAAATCTTTTCATTAGCCATATTTTTGTTCAATGTTCCCCAGTGCATTCAGTCATTCAAAAAGTTCCAATTTTGGATCAGTTGTAATAAGAATAAGGCAGGAATATCAAAAAGATGAACTCCCTGTGGTATACAGTAGCTTTAATGCACACAAATTCAATTCAGCAGCTCAAACACTCTTTTGTAAAATTTGGTGCTCCAGAAGATACATGCAGGCTAAATTAAGTTAACGCTTTTTAGATATATGACCTGTGTTTATTATTTTGGCATTGGTGAATGGTTTACTTTATATGACAATACCATCATACCAGAAAATTCCCTTTCTGCATTATGATCTGAGACAAAGAAAAAAAATCAAAGTTTGTACTAGAGCCAAGAAAATATTTTGGAATTTTTTCCTGGCAGAAAAAAAGATAAAGTTCATTCAGGTCAAGATGTTATAAAAGTACTAAGATTAGACCAAAATTTTGTTAATTTAACTTCTTAAAGTGAAATAAATTAAAAAAGAATGACAAGTTTGTCTTGAAATGAAGAGCAATTAAGTAATTATTATCCTTTTTGTCTTCAGTTAGGAAAAAAAGGACAACTAAAATGGAATTTCTACTTCAGACATTCTTCCTATGCACATGCATGTTGTGCTTCTACTCCACTGTTTCGTATTGGACAAGTATTTAAATCAAGAAAATTTGTCATGTTTTATTATTATTGGAGAGGTCAGGGGATCAGTGGGAAGGAGAAGGGTTATCACCCGCTGTGGTTTGGAGATCCAGTTGCTGGATTTCCTTTGGGAGGTGTATAGTACTCAACCATGTTTGAGGCAACAAAGAAAATGCTAGTAAGTGGGAGTTGCTGTCTATCATTGGTTCTTAGATTATTTAGTCTTTACACATTTAAAATGGAAACTGTAAACCATTTTCTTTCTGCCAGCCTTAACCACTGATCAATACCTACAGCTTCTTATAAACAATGCAGTCATCGAAGAAATGCAATCTTCCTTTTCTCAGAGTGGTTACATCTTAGGGAGAAAAAAAGAAAAAGGAGTGAAGGTGCATGTGTGTGCATGAGTGTATGTAAGACACAGATATGCATTGTGTTCCACTCATTCACATCCAGGTATTTGGGTTATATTAAATTTCCATCCAAAACCTGGGGCTAGTAAGCCTGTTTGTTCTTTCTCCAGTTGCTGGTAATCAATGCAATAAGTTGAGGTCTTCTCCCACCTCTCTTCTTGTGACTGATGCATCTGATCCTGTAGGATGCTGGCTCCTCTCCAGTCAGAAATTATGGTCTTTTTCATCTCCAGCAAAATTCTTGGCGCTTGGTGTGCTCCACTCTTGTCTATCAGTTTCTGCTTTATTACTCTCCAGAAACGGAGCCTAAGAAGTGGTAAGTGCTGACACTGTCATCATCAAGCCATAGATAGGCTAAATGGCATCAGTGGCAATCTAAGAGTACACATTCGCCACTATTTTCAGATATGTTGTCATTCCATGCAAACTAAGAGATTTTAAACTTGTCCTTTAATTAAAAAAAAACCTTTGGAAAGGAGATGAATGACTTTTTGTAAGAAGAAGTGCCAAGTAAGCCCAGCCCTTGAATTGCTTAGCTTATCTCTGTACTAACAAATCCCATGAAGTGTGAGCACTGACTTATGATTGCCCATCTGGTCAGCTGTCAGCATGCTCCTTGGTACTCAGACCATGAAACTTAACACTCTTCTAAATAGTGCTCAGGAACATGTCGGGGAGATCATAACAATAACCAATACTAATAGCATAGATGACACTTAGAAACCTGAATCTCTGGTTATTTGCCTGTAGATAATCATCATACAGATATACTGGATCTTAATTTTTTTCAATAGACTCTAGACCTGACAAATTCCTTTAGTCAAGGTTCCTCAGCAACTTCAGTGAACAGTCTGAGCAGTCTGAAGCTGAAACTAAAAATTTCAGCCTGCAGTTATCCAGGAAACACAAGCAGTTAGATGCATTTAGGAGTCCTGCAGCCATTTTGAGCATATCTACATATCTGGGAATTTTGAACAAAAGCTGAAAACTCTTGGATGCTACTAGGCAAATATTCTTGAACCTAAGAAGGACAAATAGAAAGAAGACATCAGTCTCTGGGAGAGACCAGAGTGAAACAACTGTTAAATGACTTAAATATTTCGTAATCTTCAGAAAATCAAAGACTGTGGTAAAGCTTGTTTAAGAATTCTTCCACTGAATTCACAAAGTATGCTTGTGTTCATGCCACTTTACTGCTCCTCTTTCAACTGGGATTACTCGTGGGTCATTTTACATATATATAATTACACATCTTATAGCATGGTTAAGAATTAGGAACCCATTTTCAAGTTCTATATTGATTCTCATTCTGTTAATTATACTATTATCTAAGGGTAAAAGAATGAACCAAATGAGCATCAGTTTTTGCTTTAGGAGTTAAATATGATTGGCAAACAGACTGGAGAGGGGAGTGTTAATGTAACATGACATGGTGATTTACAGGAAATTGATTTTTTTTTTTGCCCTGATTGGAGGATGCCTGTTTATAATGTATTATTCAAACTCAATTTATTATGGTACCTAGAAGTGGATGTAGGTAACAGAAAAAATTTTGACTTTTTCATTAACTAATTAAAAATACAATTTTATATAAAACCCTTTTGTTTTACTTGGGGACTTTCCCTCTCTCTTCCCTTCCTTCCTTCCTTCCTTCCTGCCTGCCTGCCTGTCTTCCTGCCTGCCTACTTGCCTTCCTGCCTGCCTTCCTGTCTCTGTTCCTTCCTGCCTTCCTGCCTGCCTTCCTTACCTGCCCTGGTAATTTAAATAGCAATACTGTGTGGAATTACCTCAAGGGTTCTTTAAAGTTTTGATGGTGATTTGAAAAAAAAGTATGAGCCAGGGGAATCTTTACTGCCAGGTTAGGTTCCATGGAAAAATGAGGATTCCTGTATTCTAAAGTGCATTAATTGAATAACGTCATTGGTACGTTATTTCTTTACTAGAAACCTTCAAACAATATCAGTCGACACTCCCCCTTTATGTTCCTATTACTGCTACTTAATAACAATAGATATAAACTTTATCTCTCTTCAGATTTTTGGAAGTGAAACACAATCCACAGATTTTTATCCTTCTGCTTTATTGTCATTGAATGGAACTCACTAATAACACAAGGATTTGGGATTATGGCTGTCTTCTAGAGAAGCACTGAGCTGAGTAAGGAAAGAAGCATATCCCATACGTAACCTCAAGTTTCATCAATTTTCTGATTAAATTTAAGAAGATGACTTAAACCTAAGTAAGGCAAGATTGGAAGGAATGGTTGGGGAATGATCAGGAAGAGGGTTTGTATACTGCTTTTTTAGAGCTAGATAGCTTGCATATTAGTCTGTTGTAACTCATATTGGTGCCCAAGAGCCTTTATGAGTCAGGGTCTCAACTGAGTACTGAATTACTCATACTACAGAATAAAGAGTTCTGAGTTCTACAGCAATCTCAAACTTGTGTTACACCATGTCTAAAATTTAAGGATAGCATCTGGAAAGCGTGTTCAAGAAACTTATCTAGGACATCATCCTCTTAAAAGTTAACTTTACGGTGTCCAATGAATGAAATACTGAACAGCAGGTATATTATTTTTAAAAGGGGTATAAAACAATAGTTTTCTATATAGAAGCACTGCCTGATTATATTACAGTATCTATCTTCTCATGTATCAGCAAAAACTAGCATTGAAGTATACCTAATTATCATATTTACAGTGGTACAGGTAGTAAAACAGTTATGTTTTGCATTGCTCAGGATGTTCAGGACTGAAATAGATAAACTATGTGGGAGATTAGTAATAGGTAATTATTCTCTACTTACATATTCAGCTTCATATTTCTAAATTAAGGTAAGTGGAAAAAGCTTATAAAATATTCAGGACTCTTTTATCTTTCCTCCTCCCTCTTATTAGAAACTGTGCATGAATTTGCATAGAATAAACTGAGCCCATAAATCATAGCAGAAACTGCAAGAATGCTCTTTGTAAGTTATAATTTAAGGTTAACTGTAGCACATTTTGCCTACTGTATTATTAATGACTTTAGTTCAGTCATGACAAGATTACATATTAAAACTTGTTGGTAGACAAAACTCCAGTTCATAATCAATTTGCTTCTTAACTTCAGAAAGCCACTCATCATGTTTTAATAATTCCAAAGAAGAGACTATCAGGAAAAAAACTCTAAAAGGCAACATGTTACATTGGCCCTGTTCTTCAATAGCTCTGACACATCAGGTCAAGAGGTTTAGGTAGAAAGCCTTGCATGGCTTTTGAATTGTATCTACATGCAGCACAGCAGGCTTGGAAACTTGACCTGTTCTGTTCAGTGCTCTGGAACTTACGGCTGTACTCATAAGGCAAAATGTTAGCAGAAACACCTGGAGAAGTTAAGAACAGAAACTGTGATACCTGAAGAATATCTGCAAGATACTCTGCCTCAACTAACGTGACGCACCGAATGGTAGCATGGCTATAGAGGATAGTATCCTTGCGTGACTCTAACTCTGTTGTACATTTTGCAGATAGTCAATGTCAAAGAGAACCCAAATTTACTGAGCCTCAAGACTCTCATGGGAGTATATTATTCCTTCCCAGCCAGGCTAGTGCAGTCCTCAGAATTTCAGTTCAGCCAGACTGAGTGTGATTGGGATCAAACATCAACTAATCAACACAAACACAAAGAAACCACCATTACAGATACCACAAATAGCATTCATACAAACATGAATAATACAAATGTCTCAATCCTGTTTGTGCTTACTGGCTGATCAGGCTCGTTTCTTGCTATGTGATTGTGTACCCATGTCCACTCAGACACAAAGAGTTTGCTGTCATTGGTGTGGGAGAAACCTTTGGTGCCTCCAGTAGCTGACTCTCAGGCCCTTTGTCTCTTTGGTAACAGGTTCTCAGAGCTCGTACTATTTTAGCTGCTCTACCTTGAGGTTTGTCATCTTCATATACACATACACAGAGCAGTGGGGAAAGTAGGTAGAAAAAGAGGTGGATAAGAAGATATTAAGAGAATCTGACTCGTTTCCAAACAGAAGCACTGGCTAGGCAAAGGCATGCTGAACTTCATCTTTTTCATGTAACATTTTTAAGCCCCCATCTTACCTATTTTCCATGTATTTTCAGTGATTCACCTTGTTTATTCGCTTTGCTTACTTGTTGACTTTTCTCTAAACATATCTTGATGCCAAATATTTTGATTACCAAATTTACTTTAAATCAAGCAACAGAATAATATCTTCTTTGGAAAATATACACTAATAATTATTTACTTGATAATTATCTTACCATATTTTTTAAAAAATATATGTTTTAAAAGAGTAGATATCCAGAAACAGTTCCCTCCAAATCCCACCCCCCCCATAAAAAAATTTACAAAAGCAGTTAAGATACAGATGAAACTTCTCATTTAAGCAGTTTTTTGAAAACAAATATTCCAAAAGTCTCATTTTTATGTTGCCAAACTGAAAAACTCTTTGTTCCACATAAGAAATTGCTTTTATTCAAAAATTAAGTGAAGTATTATACAAAAGAACTCAAGGTCAAGACAAAACATTAATGTTTAAGTAGTTTGATAGACACAAGATTTTTGTCTGCATATTTTAAATTAGGAAGAGAGCTCTCAAAATGCTGACTTCTTGGTATTACTCAGGACAGGAGATTTTTCAATTTTTTTCCTTTCTTTATGAAACAAAGTTGCTGTTCATCTTTTGTTTGTCTGGACTAATCTTCCTTTCTAAGAATGTGTTTGTATATTTTTATTTTACAAGTTTCTTAAAAATATTTAATCACATATTCCTGCAATTTTTCTACATCTTTCTCATGAAAGAAAAGCACAAAGTAACCCATATAAGTCAGTTGTCTTCAAAATTCTTGTTTCTTTATAGCAGAGGTGTCAAACTCACAGCCCATGGGCCAAATCCCACCCTCCAGCTTGATTTATCCTGCCTGGCATCTTCTTTCTTTCTGGCAGCAGCTCCGAGCTCCTTGCCCCTACGTTTCTGCCAGCGCTGGGCATGTCTGCAGTGAGTGTGAAGCACTTCATGCTGCAGGAGCAGGAGAATGGCAGGAGCCATGAGTCTGACATCCCTGCTTTATAGTGAACATAGGATTTTAGGTCATATGCAGTAATCTCAACAAAATAAATAAATAACTGAAAGCTTTCATCAATTACACAGAAAAAAAAACTAATATAACCTCCCCCTAAAATAAAAATCATCACTGGCCTGTAGACAAGTTGTTTAATGTTTGTCACACAGAAAACAGACATCAAAGAATCAATTACACTGCAAGTAGATTGGAAATTGTAATATCTTTAGTGCTCACATTCCAGAGAAAAAAATGGTCTCGTGAATAAGTGTCCTCCATACTACACAAATATAGTTGAAAGACTTTTTTTTAAGTGCCTTTTTTTTCAGAAGACAGATTTATTCTACAGACGTGTGCTTGTGTTATTTAATAAGACGCCATATTTTTGTATGCATTTTTTCACTCCAAAAGGTTGATGAAAAAGGATTTTCAGTAACATTCAGATGACATATCATCACTGCTCTTATAAGGAAACACACTGTTTTACTTGTTCCTGATTAGCCCTTTTTTTTGTCTCACATTAACGGTAACCTCTTCTGCAATCATAGCTCTGTAGAGTCAAGCCAGGTAAGGAAGCTTTCATATTACTAATTAGAATTAGATAGCTTTTAAAATATTCCAGCTCTAATATACAGATAATCACTAGTGCATTTTGAATTCCACATCAATCCAAAACTATGGTAGGTTCTTTCCCGGCAGATACTAGTTTTTGAGATAGAATTTGAACAAAATTAGCATAAAATGAGGGTAAAGTAAACTGCATTCTTTCATACAAAGTGTTACCATTTACTAAAGAGTAAAGTGAGAAAAGATTGCATTTATAATGGAAGAAGTACATAAGAGTAGTGTTGAATTATGTCAAATAAAACATAGAAAATGGTAGAAATTCGTTTTCCAGCTCTATTTATTAAATTGCTCCATAAACTGAACTCTTCTGTATCCGTGGCAAGATGACAAGATTATTACAGAACCAAACACTTTGGCAGAGCTTTCTTAATACTGTGAAGAATGAATGACTTCTTTCTTTTCCCTTGGCCAAATTTTTGAATATTTTAATTAGCAATCCAAAAGTGATACTATATTGGATTTTGTGATCATCTTTCTGTCCTTTCAAATAAAAAAAATTGTGGAAGATATTTTTTACTGAAAATTGTTGATAAGATAATAATATAAAATTGTTTCTAATGTACAACTAAGATTTTGAAGCAGGGCTTTTCAGAACTTCAGTTCTTTGTCTTTCTCACTACAGTCACTATGATTAATTGTGTAATAATAATGCATGACAATATAAGCAGAAATCATAGAGTGAATAATAAAGATGGTTTATTATTGAATAGTTTAGCTGAAGGCATACTGTCTGGGGAAGAAGAAAGAGCTGTATTTTTTTTTCCTACTTTAATAGTGTGTTCAAAGATTGAGGTTCTGGGCTCAGATAGACAGACATGTAGAGAGAACTGGCACAGCTTCAGTGGTCCAAAAAGGCCACATTGTTTTATTCTTACTTGAATAATTAAAAGGTACAAGTGTACCTGAGACTTAATAAGATAAGGAAATTTTGAAACTAGGCATTACTAAATGGATTGGTTAATATAAGAAATATTTCAATCTTTCCTCCAGCACTGAATGTAAGCTGTAGTCAGTCTTTTGATTCTGAGGTATGTCTTCCCACTATTCTCATTAATATGGCCCTCTACATGTTTTATTTTATCAGGAAAGAGCAGTATTGAAATAAGGTAACAAAGTTAGTTGTCAGGAGTCTGACCAAAAAGAATGGCACATTATCAGTCACACTTTGTGAAAGATCCATGACAGGACACCAATAGGCTATACACATATCAGCAGTTTCCTTGTATATGAGGAATATTTATTAAATCTATATTTCATGTACATACACTCGCCTCCTTGTTTGTCATAGTGAATTTACGAGGAATGGTTTATTCAATCTGGAGAATTTAGGCTTTGGAAAGGAAAATGAGTTGAAAAACCTGTTTAGTGTTACAGGAAAATATAAATTTAGGACCCTAAGAACCATTGCAGTGGTATATATCCTGCCTTTGGTCTTCTTTTCTCAAGTGAATTTACTGTGGTCTATTACATGACAGACATACCAACTAAATTACATAGCTCTCCATTAAATAACAAAGATATGACTGGTAATGTACTTTACATTCTTAAGGCAGTTTTCTAACCCCCTAAGTGGATAATTGTCAGTTATTACTTTTAAACTGTGAGATATGCATGACTTCATTAAAAGTTTCCAAGATCCAAAACATGACTAAGGTAATAGCAGTATATACACAAGTGGTGAATATACCATTCTGGTATAGGGAGGAACAAAATCCAGAAAAGGTTTGGAACTTGTGTTGGGCTTTTTATAGTGCCATTAGTGTCTTTTTTTTTTCAAGTGCCTCAGCTTTCAAATGTCCATGGAAGAGGCATATCCTGATTTTATTACTCTCCTCTTTCTTCATTTTTTTCGTCCAAAAATGTTGACAGTCAGCAAGTAATCTATTCATGATATGCTGTTTTGAACTCAACATGAATATAGTTAATTGGAACAGAAGACACTGGATGACAAGAAGCAAAGAGGACACTTAATCAGACAACACTATCCTAAGAAGGTAAATGATCAACAATATGGCCACGGCTATCGTTATAAACGGAAATGGGTGTCTATATGCAGGAGTACTTTGTGTCAGAGACTGGCTCCAGGGATATTTACTAGCCTTGGCTCCACAACCCACTGTGTGATCTCCAAAACAATTAAGTGAAACAGTATTTTACAGTAGGCATAAAGGAGTTCTTTTTTTTTTCTATTAAGATATTAACTACAAATGTATTCTCTCAGTTTCTCTTTCATTCCTCCCAAGGTGTTATTCTTTCTTTGATAGAAAACATTAGCTTTGATATCCCATTTTGTACTCCCTTTTCTGCCTTTCGCAGTATTTCACTGGCGGATATCCTAGACCGTGCAACTCTTTTTTTATTAAGTACCTTTCCAAATCATAGTCCCTTAGAAGACCACAGCTTGCACTCTGTTGTAGGTTTTAACCATTTGGGGATTCAATGAATTCAGAAGGACATAACCTGCTGTTATAAATTTGATTATTTGCATTAAAGGAGATTTCATATTGACTATTCATGCCAAGACTGCTCTGAGCTATTGCTCAGAGTCTTAACAAGTCTTTACTACTTGTTTGAATAAAGTGAGCTGCTCTTCCCTCAGTTCCTTAGTTACTTGTTGGACCTCTTTTGGAAATCCGTGCTAAATTCCAATTATCCATGCTTATGTTTTTCTTCTTCCAGATGTAATGGGAAGAAGAGATCATCTTGATTCCTTTTAGTTTCTAGTTGTTTTTTCTTTTGTTTGTTTTAGTAAGAAACAGTCTGTTGTGCATTATATAAATTAATATTCCTCAACTGTTAGAAACTATCACCACCTGCTGTTACATATGAATACGTGGAACTCATTTATGGCTCAGATGTGGGCAGAAGTTGCATTAGGGAGTTATGCTCAATCATAAAATAACATAATCTTAGAGGCTGGAAGAGACCTGAATGGGTTAGCTCAAAGCAAGTCCACTTAAAGGAGAATATTCAAGGCACCGTTTATCAAAGTTTTGAGTATCTCGAAGGATGGAACTCCTATAGGAAGGGGGAAATTATCCTTACATCTAGTCAGAATTCCCTGTGCTTTACCTAGTGTCCGTTGTTGCTCATCCTTCCACCGTGCACATCCAAGAAGAGACAGGCTTCATTTTTTTTATATCCTCCCTCTAGGTCATTCTAGACCTAGTTTACAATTCTCTCCTTAGCCTTCTCTTAAGTCTGGAAAAACACAGTTCTTTCAGCTACCTATCCTTATGAGGTTACCGTTCAGCACCAAAATTAGAATAGGCACAATCGGAAGGAGCCAGCATGAAACGTAGGGGAAAGGCTATTTCTTCCGAAATCCAATTTTCTTTCATGTAAGCTAGCCACAAAAAGAGGTGCTAATACATATCATTTGAGTTGTATATTTGGAATCAATACTTGACTATGCAAGAAGGTGACAAGGGGCAAATGTGATTATTTTGGAGTACTGCGCAACAAATTTGAGCAACATAGTTGCTACTTTCACTATTGCAATATCCTCTGCACTGGAGATTTTTATCCACAAGAACTGTTTTGTTGTGCTGAGGTCCTATAATTTTAGGCATGTATCAAGAAACAGTGACTTCAGAATACCCACTTATGGAAATTACCATTTGCAGACTTGCAAAGAACATGTTTCATATCAGAAGAACAGCAGACCTACGGAACTGATAAGAGAAATCACTGCTGTCTGAAAGTCACTATCTTAATCTGTTAAAAGTCCATATTTCACTATTCTTTCTTTAAAAAGTCTTCTTGAGGAAGGTATTTATGTATAAAAGTATTTTAAGTGTTGTTTGTCTGCCAGATGAAAGAACAAAAAGGAGAATGGAGGGAGGATATAAACATTACCATGTAGGCAAACAAGAAACAATGATTCAGTATTCCTTGCAATGTAAAAATGAACTAATGAAACAGTTATGAAGCCAACTGAATGTAAATAAAAAAATTATGTCATCAGTGTATGAAATTCATTGCCGTATGATGCTGTGGTAGCTAAAGTCAACAACAGTATGCAGCAAATTGCTGAAGCATAAATATATTAGTGGTTATTAAGTTAGTCAACCTGGAAAGTTTGTCAGAAGAATGATAGAAGGTGGAGCATTGTAGCAGGAAAATAATAACTCTGTACTTGCCACACCTTTTATACTCTTCCCGCATACACTGTTTCTTCTGATTACTTTCAAATACCAGATACCAGAATAGAAGGGCCCTTTATTTTGTGTGGGGATGATAACTATTCCAGAGATACCTATTGAAAGTTTGCCATCTCCATATCTTGATAGGGCAAGTAGTCCCTAACCTGCAGTCTGTGGCTATGCACACCAAGAACTTCTGTTTGTTCTTTTTCAGACTTATCTGGATGCTGAGGCCATGGCTTTGAACAGTGGTGCATACTCATAGGAAACTCAACACAATGTGAATATTCTACTAACAATCATTTACAGATTGGACAAGCGTATAACTTCTTCTCTGCAAGTGTTGTGGTCATCAAATTGAGGAAATTTTTGTTTATGTTGTCCTTAGATGACACCATAAAAAACATTCATCAAATATTTTTTATGGTGTGTGACGTGTATGTCCAGGTAAATACAGAGAAAAAAGACAAAAACATGGAGCTCACTTTTTGAAGAATGAGCACGTTGACATTAGAAAACCATGTTTTCTTTTACTCATTTAGCTCATACCTGCAAGCAACAGATTGGTGTGTATTTTGTGCACCCATCCTAAGCCTCATGTATGAATAAAACCCTTATATCTGATCAGATTAATGGAAACACGCAGAAAACTGGGGACTCATGATTTGATTCTTGATAGACAATTCAATCAAATGTGGCCTTAGTTCTCCTCATAATAGCCAACAATAAGATAAGTGCTACCTGACTTTGAATGCTACTGGTTTCCTTTCTAAATTGTGCATCTTTAAAAAAGAAAATTAACCTTGTCAAGCATCATTACATGACAGAGCTACCAAGAAGACCTCCAGAGTCCAACATTCATGATTTATGAATCTAGTTGAGTTCAGACACCTGGAAAATAAAAAGCATCATGGTTCGGTCTTGTACAGTTTGCTAGTACATTAGTTATAATATTGTTGTCATTAAGAACCACATGTGTAATTATTCTGTGGAAGTGATGCTTATTTCTAGCAGCCAATTTCATTCAAATCCTACATATCAATACAATCTCATGAATTTTATCATAGAAAGCTGGGATAAAATTCCAGTGTAACACTTTGGCTAGGAAAAACTGCCTATAAAAACATGAAATTCATTTGACAGCAAAACAGAATACTGGTTCTTTTCTATTTAATTAAATTTCTTGTATCATTACTATCATAGCTGTATCTAAGAATATTAAATAAACTTTTTGACCTCTTTTTCCTTATTTTATATGTATTCAATATTTATGGTATATTATATGGAATATCACAGTATCACAGTATCACAGTATCATAAGGTTGGAAAGGACCTCTGAGATCATCAAGTCCAACCTATAACCTAACACTAACACCAACCATCATCTAGACCATGGCACTCAGTGCCTCATCCAGTCTCCCTTTAAACACCTCCAGGGTAGGTGACTCCACCACCTCCCTGGACAGCCCATTCCAATGGCCAATCACCCTTTCAGTGAAGAATTTTTCCCTCACATCAAGTCTAAACTTTCCCTGACGAAGCTTAAGTCCATGCCCTCTGGTTCTGCCACTGGTCACCTGAGAGAAGAGACCAACCCCTGCCCGACTACAACCTCCTTTTAGGTAGTTGTAGAGAGCAATGAGGTCTCCCCTGAGCCTCCTCTTCTCCAGACTAAACAGCCCCAATTCCCTCAGTCGCTCCTCATAGGGCTTGTGCTCCAGCCCCCTCACCATCTTCGTTGCCCTCCTCTGAACACATTCCAGTATCCTAACATCTTTCCCATACTGAGGGGCCCAGAACTGGACACAATATTCAAGGTGAGGCCTGACCAGTGCCGAGTACAGGGGGACAATAACTTCTCTGGTCCTGCTTACTACACTATTCCTGATGCAGGCCAGGATTCCATTGGCCTTCTTGGCCACCTGGGCACACTGCTGGCTCATGTTGAGCTTCCTGTCCACCAGCACTCCCAGGTCCTTTTCTGCCTGACTACTCTCTAGCCACTCTGTCCCCAGTCTGTAGCTCTGCATGGGATTGTTGTGTCCAAAATGAAGTACCCGACATTTGGACTTATTAAACATCATCCCATTATAATCGGCCCAGCTCTCCAATCTGTCCAGGTCTCTCTGTAGGGCCATCCTACCCTCTAACAGATCAACTCTTCCTCCCAGCTTGGTATCATCTGCAAATTTGCTGATGATGGACTCAATCCCCTCATCCAAATCGTCAATAAAGATATTAAACAGGACGGGACCCAATACCGATCCCTGGGGGACGCCACTGGTGACCGGCTGCCAACTGGATGAGACACCATTCACCATCACTCTTTGGACTCGGCCATCCAGCCAATTCCTAACCCAGCACAGAGTGCTCCCATCTAGGCCACGAGCTGCCAGCTTCCCTAGGAGTCTACTGTGGGGGACCGTGTCAAAGGCCTTACTGAAGTCCAAGTATACCACATCCACAGCCTTCCTCTCATCCACCAGGCGAGTCACATGATCGTAAAAGGAGATCAGGTTGGTCAGGCAGGACCTACCCCTCCTAAATCCATGCTGGCATATCTCGATCTGAGAATTGGTAGACAACCTAAAACTAAACCAAGGAGCAGGCTCACAATTAGAAAGGCTGCACAAGAGTGAGATAGTGCTCCTACCTATGTCATGACCCTGAATTTACTGAAATACACCTATTGCAAATAACAATTGAAACCTCAGATTTTGTGTGTATAATACTTACTGTATTATAGAAAGCCAGTTCCTGTTTCAGGCATATATACTTCAGAAAAACGGGCAATACAGACTCTCCTAATCTTGTCATTCCCAGATACATGGTATTGTCATTTATGATACATTTAAGAAAGAGAAGATTTTTGACTTCTAGAACAGGATGGAGTATCTTAAATAAACAGTTTAGAAAAATTATTAATAAATGCTGGAAAGAAACCATACTTTTATGTATCTGAAGAATCTAGTAGAAATATTGAACAATTGACTTACCTTACAAGCCTGTTTGCCAATGGGGACATTGCTGGGACACTTCTTTCTTCAAAGTATTTTCTTCTGATGCCTACATGTGTTCTACCATTCAGTCATCAGAGTAGCTGCATTTCAAACAGTGACCACAGTGAACTCCAGTAGAGAAAAAGTGCTCAAGTCAGATTTTACAGGTCGCTTCAGTACTCCAGGTTCTGTGTGAGGTCAAAATAGATAATGAGAACAATGTACAAAGACTGTTTAGATTTTTTTTCACATACAGAAAAATAAGAAAAATAATTTTGTGAATAAGAATATGTTCAGAAGTCAAATATGGATATTACTTGAAACAATTCATTTTTTTAAGTTCTTTGTCCATTTACGTTTGGAATTAGAGGCATTAATTAAAATAATATTTCACTACATCTTTTATGAAATTATCCCACGAAAAAATATGATACAGATAAACCTCACAGACATTTTTTATTATATTTAGTATCAGTTTATGTTGATCAATTTTTTACCCATCTTCACTTTCCCTATAACTTTTGACTTTTCCGTATGCTGATGCTTTCATCAAGAGCTCAACCTGGTACCATTGCTGGCAAAGAAATGTTGCTCTTGATTTGTCTGGTTGAAAAGTGTTTGTGCAAATCCATTTAAGTACTCTTTTCAATATGTATAAATTAGAGAAATTGCATAAGACATAAATTTGGAAATTTTATTCATTTACACACTGTCTGCTGTTGTGTTCTCAATATACAGATCATGAGTTCCCAGCAAAACTCACAGAATTACTGGGTACTGAAGACTTTGAGTCTCATCAGAGCACACAAGCACGAGTGATCGTTGTTGCTTTAAAGAGTTGATCACTAAACATTGCAAAGAGGATTCATATTTTCAAAACAGAAACACATTCATTTCTCATCTATCATTTGCCCCATAATCGTGGGCAATTTTCACACCTCCATATGTCTTTGACTTTTAATTTAATATTTTGCACCAGGTATTTAAGTTCTGGGAATGTTATCTGGGAGATGAATTTTCCCTGCAAACCATGTTTGTATCTATATAAAAAGTGTTAATGATAATATTTCTCATTTTCTGAAACAATTTTTTTTTATCGGTGTAAACCAGTAGGAGCTGTGAATATCCGTGGTGCATAAAAATATGCTGCAGCAAAATTCATGTTTAGAGATCTCATAGTACACTGGAGACTGTATGCTCCAGGCCTCCTGGTGGTCTCAATTCACAAATGCTCTGAGCCTATTCCAGCATTAACAAAAGAACCGTGGAACCTGTACTCAAGCTATACCGGTTTATAATTTTGTCTTGACTATATGTAGTTGAAACTCTAAATCATCCAAGGTGGCAGTTTTTATCTAAGTCTGGATTCAAACAAAGACCTTTTAGAATCAAAAAAAAAGGACAATCTTTTAGGAGAACCTTGAATGTATGTAAATACTTAGTTATCCATACAACTATTTGACACTATGCTAGAAGAAGGTATTGCATTCCTAGTTTCAAGTTTGCACCTTTATAACAAGATAGAGATGAAACTTTTTTTTAAATCTCTACTTGTGTTATTTTCTTCATTAAAGCTTTTGCTACAGAGTATCCTATTTTCAGTTTTCAATCTTTTCAGAAAATATTCTTCCTATTCAACATGGCAAGTTTTATCCATATATTTTCCATTCCAAATTCCATTGTCTACCATTTGACTAATACAATTCATGGCTAGAAATATAGCATTAAAAGACTGGGACCCTGGAATGTGATAAGGTTCTTCAGAACATAGATCAATTCTCAATAGAACAGGACACTGAATGAGATGATACTTTAAGCTATGTATAAACTGAGTAACTTAAGCCTATGCAGACATTAATTTCCGATCAAATTACAAATCTCAGTCTAGGTCAGTAACTAAGTTTCGATTAATTCATTGACTTCGTGTATGCAAGCTCTTCCAACTGTGATGTCCGTATAATTAGGATTGGAAGACTAGGGATGAATGACTCCTTCATATTTTCCTTCTTGATGTAAAAAATATTATCTTTTTAATTATTGAATTTTATTTCTGCCATAAAGACTCACCTAACTCTGGACGAGTTATTTTGGGTATCATCACCATTCACATATATGGGGCTTTTTCCTACGTAATATTCTATTTAGAAGTAACTCAATTTTTTTGTACTTATAGACTTATTAAGAGGGATCAAGACTCTGTGAATTGCTTCACAACTCAAGATTTCAGTATTTTCTTAAAATCTATCCAAGAAGATTGTCCTTGTATAAACAAAGCTCATTACCATGTTCTGGTTTGTTTGCTAGTGGTAAAGACTTGTTGACCTTTTAAATTTCATATTTAGATGACCAAAACCAGTATCAAATAAACAATTCTTTTCCTATCATCATTTTTTACAGCAGCAACAAAGAAGGTTAGCTGGATAAGATCTGCTCTCAGCAGCTTTGCATGTGTTTTAACAATACCTGCCTTAAACACCTCTGTAATTTCAAAAATGCCTCTCATCACCAGTTGTCATACTTTCTTCACATCAAAGACTGTTGAAAATCCACTGCAAGATGAAAGAAGAGGTTTTTAAAGAGTCATAGCTATTCACAGTTTCCTTCCAGTCAGTACCAGTTATCCATAGTTACTTCCTCACTGCTAGGAAACATCATGAGTTACAAACTGAGAGAAATCTTTACTCAGTCCTAAACATGAGTGTCGGTCAATGACTGAAATCCCCACACAAATCAATAGCACTAGAATAGGGAAGCACCCCCTTCTCAGCCACGCATACTTCAAGACAGTGAAAAGAAGGATGAAGGAGCTCTTATTGGTTACCTTTTCAGCATGAAAAAATCAAATACAATTTGTCCATATTAGTGGGCTTATTCTCTGTCGGATTATATGGTGTCACAAAGATGTGAACCATGCCTGTGCCTCTGATTTTAATAAACACATTTGCTAGGTCCAATAGTTTGGCAATTTGTTCAGAAAATTAGATCCAATTTGCCCTAAATACCACTGGTTTCTCAGATAGTTTAAAACAATTCCAGGCAGCAGAGCAAATAACTGCAGCATAGAATCATAGTATCATAGAATCAATCGGATTGGAAAAGACCTCCAAGATCATCAAGTCCAACTCTTGGTCCAACTCCAGTTCAATTATTAGATTATGGCACTCAGTGTCACATCCAATCTCAGTTTAAAGACCTCCAGGGATGGTGAATCCACCACCTCCCTGGGCAGGCCATTCCAATGCCTAATTGCTCTCTCTGTAAAGAATTTTTTTCTGATCTCCAACTTAAATTCCCCCTGGTAGAGCTTAAGCCCATACCCCCTTGTCCTGTTGCTAACTGCCTGGGAGAAGAGACCAACACTCACATAGTTATAATTTCTCTTCAGGTAGTTATAGACAGTGATGAGGTCACCTCTAAGCCTCCTCTTCTCCAGGCTAAACAACCCCAGCTCCCTCAGCCTTTCTCCATAGGACTTGTGCTCAAGTCCCTTGACCAGTTTTCTTGCTCTTCTCTGGACCCACTCCAGCGCCTCAATGTCTTTCCTAAACTGAGGGGCCCAGAACTGAACATAATACTCACGGTGTGGCCTCACCAACACTGAGTACAGGGGAAAGATCACTTCCCTGGTCCTGCTAGCCATGCTATTTTTGGTACAGGACAGGATCCCTTTGGCCTTCTTGGCCACCTGGGCACACTGCTGTCTCATGCTGAGCTTCCTGTCAATTAATACCCCCAGGTCCCTTTCTGCCTGGCTGCTCTCCAGCCACTCTGTCCCCAGTCTGTAGTGTTGCATGGGGTTGTTGTGGCCAAAGTGCAGGACCTGGCACTTGGCCTTGTTGAACCTCATCCCGTTGGACTCAGCCCATCTCTCCAGCCTATCCAGGTCCCTCTGCAGAGCCCTCCTGCCTTCCAGCAGGTCAACACTCCCTCCCAACTAGGTGTCATCAGCAAATTTGCTGGTGATGGTCTCAATCCCCTCATCCAAATCATCAATAAAGATGTTAAACAGGACTGGACCCAACACTGACCCCTGGGGAAAACCACTAGTGACCGGCTGCCAGCTGGATTCAAGTTCACCAGCAATCTCTGGGCCCAGCCCTCCAGCCAGCTCCTAAACCAGCAGAGGGTACACTTGTCCAAGCCATGGGCTACCGGCTTTTTCAGGAGTATATTATGGGAGACAGTGTCAAAAGCTTTGCTGAGGTCTAGGTAGATCACACCCACAGCCTTCCCCTCATCCACCAGGTGGGTCACCTGATCGTAAAAGGTGGTCAGGTTGGTCAGACAGGACCTGCCCCTCCTAAACCCACGCTGGCTGGGTCTGATCCCTTGTCCATTCTGAAGGTGTTGTGTGATTGCACTCAGGATTATCTGCTCCATAACCCTGCCAGGCACTGAGGTCAGGCTGACAGGCCTGTAGTTGTCAGGGTCAGCCTTGCAGCCCTTTTTGTGGATTGGGGTGACATTCGCCAACTTCCAGTCATCTGGGACCTCTCCAGAGAGCCAGGACTGTTGGCTCTTCCTTTGAAATGTTCAGTATAAAGTTGTTGTAATGGTAAACGGGCTTGTTTTTCCCATTGAAACCAAGGAGAACAGACTCTCCAACGAGAAGCTTTGCTTTGGAGGCCTACACCTGCTCTCTTAGATTTGTATCCAACCTCATTGCCTCTCTCCTAACATTTCCAGAAGTACCAATGGATTTACGATACCTGTGACTTTTAGTGGTCTATTCTAAAAGCCTAATAAAAAGATGGAAGCTATGCCTTTTTTGTTGTTTATCATTTGGCAGACTCCTCCTCCTCCTTGCCATCCAGCAAGGCACCCAGATGGCAGCTGCCTGTTCCAGTTAGCTTAAATAGTCAGTAGGAGCTGTTGGAGATCTTAAACAGCCTCCTTCTAGGCTGCACTCAACCCCATCCATAAATAAAATTAAATAATATTTTGAGATACTGTATAGAAAGGTTTCTGTGTGGCATCCCATTTGTGGTCCTGTTCTCCCACTCCTGTTTCTATACTCTTCCTTGCCCTTTTTCTTCTTTTTCTCTCCCTACCTTCTTTTTCCCTGCCTCTTTCCTTCCTTTCAGTTCCTTTACCATCTGCTCCTGGCTTTCATTTCTGGGTTTCCCCTTCTCCAGCAACAACGATGTCTCCCCACTCCCTCTGAGAGCAGTGCTGTGCTATCTAAAATGAGGTTTATTTCTCTGGGCAATGTTGTAGTAGCTTTATGCAGCAGTTTAAAGAGGAATTACAGCAATGCTATAAACATTAAGATTAAAAAAATATAAAGAGTGTCTCACAGAACAGATATCTTTTAATTTGAAATAATAATAGGGATAAAGTATTCTTAAAGTGGCACTTCAGGGAATAGGAGCTTCACAACTTTTCCATAGAACTGAATAGATGGGGAAGAAATAAAAAAAGACATCCCACCCTTTTTCTAGGTTATTTTTTTTCCTATAATTACCAACAACCCACTATTAGGCTTCAAGGACAAAAAACAACTCTTAGACTGTCTAGATATCAGATTAGAACTAGTCTTTTTCCCCTTGGTAGCAGTTTGGAAAGATGATTCCTCATGACACCTGAAGTCTATAATTGTCAGATCACTCATTCCCATGGAGAAGTCCAGGCAGGTGGTATCTGCCCTGTGATTTTTTTCTTTTTTTTTTTTCTCCTGGTTTCCACACCATGCCTAAATGTCATATACAGTACAGCAGAATTTCTCTATTTTGGGAGGGAAGGAGGAGGATATTGGAAAGGGTTTAATTCTGTCTACCCCTGGTGCAAGTAATGCTAACTTCTGTGTCTAAACTCTCATTTCCAAATGGTTGTTTCTGGGGGCTTTGTGATGTGTGGAAGCCCCAAGTGGGAGACAGGTCCCCACGTGTGAGGTGCTGTTCAAACACACCGAATTCCCCGACTTGAAAATCTTTCAGTGTAGGCAGGATAGACCAGGGAGAGGCTGGAGGGTACAGGCAGAATGAGTACAATCTGTGTTTTACAGCAAACAGCTAAATTAAATGGTGTCCCCAGTGGGCTGAAAGAAATCTGAGGTAGAAATGGACATTGAACATCGATTACCTGAACCTCACTGTTTTGCTCATAAAGCAGTTTAGTCTCCAGGCAAAATCTGGCCTCGGGTTTGATCTTTCAATAACATTCTTTACTTTCTTATCATTTTCAGAAGCAAATGTGCTTTCAACTGATGCATTGTAAGGTAGACCAGGCACAAAGGAAGAGCAATTCGCTGTCCATTCATATGCAGCCATTTCTTGTGCAGAGCACAGCAGGTATGTAACAGCTACCTAGCCATACTACTGAGAATAAAGAAGACAGTGTTTAGCAGATACCTGGGCAGAATGACTAGCAGGTGGGGGCTAACCTTCATTCTTGAACAGAGGTGTTATCAGATTTTTAATGATCACAGAGTAGGAAACCGCACACTACATACACAGATTCCTTCTCTCTTTTTCTCTGCATGCCCCTACGTGTGGCTGTAATATCATCTCTGTCTCTTGCAGCTGGGCCATGCTTAGGAGAGTAAAATAGGTGATCTGTTAATACAGGGTAGTAAAAAGCTCCTTAAGATCAAAAGATAATAGTTTGTGATAGTCTGTGCCTCTTCTTTCTCTCTCTTTTTATTATTTTTTTTTTAGCAAAAAAAAACCCTGGCATTCTATTCTCAGCTTTACCGTTGAAGATGGGTGATTTGTCTCATAATTGTGTTCGCTGACTGCAGCAGATGGATTCATTACTAGGGCTGGTCAGAAATCCTTCAACACAATGTGTTTTTTTGTCTGTGTATGAATATGATGAATCATCAAAACTGAAACTTTTTAAGAAGATGTAGCAGTGTAGAGAAAACTTTTGTCACAGCAGTTTTCATAGCTCCCCACTAGGCCTGGTTACTAAAACCAGAGAAAGCAAAAGCTTCTCATCTTGGGGTAGCCCAGGAGCTTATTCTGCTTATTCTGAACTGTTTCCTTTCTGGAGTGTGTTAGTTACTTTACTATCAAATTATTCAGAACATTTTCTTACATATGTGTGTGTACATAGAAAATGTAAACAGAGCTTTCACAAGAAGAATTGAGAGAAAGATGATGGCATGCTGAACACTATTAAGTGAATTCAGGTCTTGTCCTCTATTAAAGCCACCATATGCCTTTTTGGAGTCAGAAAAGAATTTGCTAACTTTGTAGGGAACAGCTTGCTCATTACAGACTCTTCCACCCAAATCCACCAGATTCTGTTCCTTTTGTTTCAACAGAAATCACCAAAATAATCCAGAGGGGACTAATGCTCAGGGAAAAGTCTTGAAGGCAAATTCACTTAGCTCATGACCACAGCTGGAGTAACATTTTACAAGGAAAGGAGGTCGTGAGCCTAGTTATCCACTCATGTTTATACCCCATAAAGCCTTTTCCCCTCTCAGTGTTTAACTTGTATATAAACTGTTGCTGATTGTACTGCTGCCTTTGGGATCCAATCTTATGCATGACTTACCCTGTGCGTAAAGGAGTTTGTCTTGGACCTCCTTAGCAAATGTCTAAGCTCTAATCAGCACAGAGAAAGAGGCTTCCAACTGGAGCTACAGCCAGCAAGAGGCTTATTTAGAAGACAGGCAGGACACTAAAGGTTTTTTTTTTAAGTAGGGCAAGGCAGCTTGCTAATGGGCAGGAATTTTGCCCTGAGGTTTCAGCATATGACAGTCATGTAAATGACAATCCCCTTGTATCAATGGGAGGAGGAAATCAATAAGACTGTCCGATCAGTAGGAACAATAATAAGGAACAAATAAAGGACTACTGAGCAGTAAAACATTAGACTGGAATTTGTGTGAAGCAGAGCAGAAAGGAAGAGAAAGGTGTCAAACGTCTTTCCTAAAAATAGCCTGAGAGTCAATAAAAAGACATTTCAGTAATGAAATAGGAGCAAGAAGACCTGGACAAAGTTGGCAGCAAAAGTGAGATAAACTTCACCAAAGCAAAAACATGAACAATCCCAAATTACTGTAGAGGTCCATTGTACCTATTAGCAGCCCTACCTCTTCCTTTGAGTTTTTCTTCCAGGCTAGCCCTAGTGCAGTTCAGGATTTTCCTTTACTATAATCTTTCACTCCTTCTGCAGTGACTTCCTTCTCATTTAACAATATTTTTTCTTTGAGGAAAAGTTATCCTGAAATTCACAGTCAGGAGATCTCCTTGAAAAAGATCTGACAGAGACTATTTCTTTTCTAAACAATCCTTAACAAGCAACCATACCAAGCCTATTATCTAAGCTGATTAACACACTGAAGCCAACAAAATTCCTCACATACACAGCAATGTCTAAAGTGAATAAAATTATACCAGTATTTGTTAATTTGATTGCAATTAAGTTATGCTTCCTATCCAGTTAACTTCTGCTCCTTCCTACTTTTTTTTTTTAGACACTAGAAAAGTGTATTTACTGCATCATGAAAGTTATAGCTCCACATTTTAGGTCAAAGACCATTCATGCTACAACCATGTGAGACAACCTATACACAGTTTTTACTATGGCTTTCAAACTACAAAAAAATAAAAAGTAGTCTAAATTGTAAACGTTTGACTATTGTTCCCTCATAGCACCTTGCTTACATACATGTACACGTTATATGGTGCAATGATAAGAAAAAGTGAGGTTTTCATGGCCCATCCTTTTGATTTCATGCATCAGCTCAGACCACAGACATAGAAACATTGACTTACTGTTCTTTATCCTTCACCATAAAGTCAGAGCAGGATTCCTCACTCAATCCCTTCTCTCCCAAGCTATATTTCCACAGCTATGTCCAAATTTAAATGTCACAAACTATTTGGTTTTTATCCATGTTATCTTTGTGCTATCTCCTTTATAATTAAGAGCGCCATTGAAAGTCTGATTCTCTTCCATCATTTTTTGTATTTGTTCTGGCAGAAACTTATTAGTACACTCTGTCAGGACAAAACTTCGCACTATTTGGTCACTCCTTATTTGCATTTTTAATAGTCCTCATTAGACAGGCTCTGAACTAATTACCCAAGCAACTGTAATAGAAAACTCCTGTTTCCTATTTTCAGAGCTAAGAAACTAATGGCTAAGGCACTGCTAGAACAATTAAGCAATAAGAAATATACTGTGTTAAGACTGGCAATAGAGCAACTTCCATAAATCACCATAAAAATGACTTGCAGATAAAAAAGTTTAAGTAGACAAAGGAATTAAGCCCCACACTATTTCTGTGGTCTACAAAATATAGATATACGCCTACCAAAAAAAAAAAAAAATAATATAGTTGTTGTTCCAGTTTGGGGCGTGTCAGGAGTGGAGTGGGGTGTAAATCTTTAATAAGACCGAAACTGATCTGAGAACAAACAATCCGAAATTCCAGCTGTGACATTTTTTCAGTGTTTACATAATTTATAAATAGGTTAAATATCAGTGAGAAATGATGAAAAAGTATGCTCCATTACCTAATCTGTTAAACCCCTGAGTACTTTTTCCCCTTGATTTTAATAGATATTTGGTGCCTAATTCACTTCAAAGTCATGGATCTTAAGACTGTGATTCAGAAGCCCAACCAATGATCTCTTGATTTAGATGTCTCGTTATCCCACCTCCAACCAATCACTGCTGCAACATGGATTTAAGTGTATTAAGCATCTATATTCAGGCAACATATTTTTGCCCCAAGTTACTTCCATTCCTTTTGAGAACTTTAGTCAGCATTTTTTTTTTTCTATCATCCAGAATGACAGAATTTGATGAAATTTCAGGCTTTTTTTTAAGTATCACTTTCATTTTTTTCTAATTTCACTTTCATTTATCACTTTCATTTTTTTCTATTCAGTAAATTACGTGATACATTAATTGGATGGCACAGTCTTTTACAAATGTGTGTATTCTAAGACACTACCTCAGTGAGACTATCATTAGAATGGAGAAATTTGATTTAATGAATTGAGTGATTAGTGATGGCAAGCAGCCAAATAGAATGTCGAAGTAATTTTGTCGGGAGTTTTCAAATATTTTTTTTCCACCACTGGCATTTGAAAATTCCCAAACAGTGAAAAATTAACAAAAATAAAATCAACACTTTGTATGAACATTAACACACGGTCTCAATTCCCGATCAGTTTGGGAAAATGTTAATTGTTGAAATGTGTTCTTCTGAATATAAAGGTTTTCCTAGGAGAAATTTCCATAGGATAATTAAAGTAACTATCTAGCACTGGTAAATATGAAATAAAAATGGCCTTCTCTGAAAGGTTTTGAAAAAAAATATTTTCATTTTTGTATCCAGCCCCTCAAAAAGGCTATTTGCATTTTTATATATTTATTGCCTCTTCCTTAATATCTCTGTCCTCCAAAATTCATACCCACTACCCAATGAAGCCACACTTTTTCTCTACAATATTAAACTTTAAATCAAAATACATTCTATTTTTTCAGTTTTGAGAATATAAATCGAAAAAAAATCTTAAATAATGTATCCTTTGCAGAAATAAGTGGAAAAAAGCAATATTGTCTAGAAATCTCTAACTATATTTTAGTTTTTACTTTTAACTTCTGCTACCTGAATTATCTAAAATCTAAGAAAAGTCTAAGGTTAGATTTTTGTACAATGAGCATAAGAGTGGTAAAATTTAGTTCTTGAAAAGACATAATATTTTTTCCTTGCTTATGTCCATTACTACCCTGAATTTAGTTAACATTAGAATGAAACTAGTAATATGCTTAAAGCTATGGAACTAAATAATGATATATTTATAAAAATAATGGAACTTTCTAATTACTTAAAGCTAAGAACATGTACAGGTGTTTTAAAAATATGGTTGTATTATGTAGCTAAGCACCAGCAGGAGATAAAATATCTTTAAATAACTTTTACTGTGGATATAATATCATCATATTAACTACACGTCTGTATTATTTTGCCATTAAAAAGTACCTTAGGACTTATTTTGCACCTAAGTTTTCTTTAATTTGCTTCGGTTTTTTTCCCTGGTCTCTTTATAAATTAAAAGATTCTTCAAAGGAAGCAAGCATGAAAAATCCTTTAAGGAATTCAGGTTTCAAGGTACACAATAACATAGCTAATCCCTTGATCTTCAAAAACATTCCCTGCAGGACTGAACACTGCTCTGTGATACAGTAAAAAGAAAAAAAGGGAGAGAGAGAAATCTTTGTTTGTTTTCAGTAATTAAGGGAGAGTTTTTTTCTGGCCAGTCTGTAAAACACTCTACCCATTCTGAAAATCATATTGGAAAGAGAATACCCTTCAATCCTGATTTGTCACTCTTTACTATGCCAATAATAGACCCTTGCATATATGTTGGTTTTGATGCGCAAGACATGCCTGTTGATCTCTGTCTTACTCAGGCCCTTGTCTCTTCACACACTGTACTCATGTTACTGCTCCATCCTGGCTTTCAATATGAAGTTATTCTGAGACAGTTTTTGGGTACCATAGCAGAAACCTGAAGTAAACTTCACCTGTGCCAGCCACCTTGGTAATGAACATAAATAGGGATGTACTAAAGTAATTTTGAAGAGTGACTAGAGCCAGAATTTGAGCTTGGGTTTGGAGATGAAAGGCTGGTGAACTAGGACATTGTGCTTGCCCATTACACCCCCTGCTAGGAGACCATAACTTTCCCAAAACTTGCCTGATGCAGCCAAAACAACAATGACACAGAAGCAGTCATGTTTGTTTCTTTTCAGCAGGGATCCTATCTCTGCAGGCTTCACAGTGTTTTGGACTGTAGCTCTACTCATCAAACCATTCCTCTTGCTCCACTCACCAAGCAGCTCACAGAAGGCAATTAACTATTGCATAAGCATTTGGCTGTAAACAATTATAGGACTCAATGTCTTGTAGAATGAGGGGGGGTGGGGGAAAGCCTCCTACACTGACTGAGCTGATAATCACTACCTTTGACAGTGGAAAACTGACTCTGGAAAACAAATGAAGCTGTTTGAACAATTACCCCATCGCCATATACCGTCACAAATGGTCTTCAACTAGGAGATTGTTTCTTTTACAGGTCTGGCAGTCGATGAGACCTGAATGCCAGAAAGCAACTGGCACAGACTTTTCAGTGTTCAGCTTGACCACCGCAGTCTAAGCAAATGCAAAAAAAACATGTCATGTTGTGTGCTTTTCTGAAACCGACGATGAGAGCTGAACTGCAGTGGGAGGCAAATGATCGAGTAATGTGGCATTATTCAGATAGCCCATGTGCTTGAACTGTACAACACAGTGTTCTGAAGATGGGCTCAAGGCAGTTAATCTTTGGGGAGCATGGAAGCTTCATATCAAGAAATAGAAGTCTCGAGAAGCAGACCAGCAGTCTGCAGAGTCTTGATAAGAGCACAAAGTTTATGCTGATACGTTTGTGGGGGAAAT
The DNA here is from genome assembly GCA_033556795.1 of Tapera naevia. NCBI lineage: Eukaryota > Metazoa > Chordata > Aves > Cuculiformes > Neomorphidae > Tapera > Tapera naevia. The sequence goes on from JAUMJJ010000480.1 coordinate 841,911, forward strand.
GATGATGAATCATTTGATGCAAGACACTCAGGCAAAATTTAAAAATGTCTCAATTGAATATCATGATGCCTTTAGAGCCTACATCAGAGGTTTCTTTTTTTCTTTCACTTAGAAATCACAAATCAAGCCTTCTTACTTGATATATGGTGTCATTTCTTCCTTCAGATGAGTAAAGGGAACTAGAGATATTATCTCAGACTTTCATGTAGGTTAATATTTACCTTAACCACCCAGATTTCCAGGGCTAATATGGTAATCTAAATTCTTTCATGTCCTTTCACGTCTTTCTAAACACATCCACAGGGTGTTCCATCCCATGCTAAGGTAGGTACGCACCTAAAATAGAATGAATTACAATTTTATCATTTATTCTCTTTATTGTCTATAAAGGATTCTAAAAATAAATGAATTATTAAATAGGCTAGATGCCTAAAACTAAGGGAGGCAAATATCCGCCATAGTGATTAACACTAAGTCCAGTGAGATTATTGAACAAGCAAATATTAACACCAGGGACCTGTGGATTGACAGAAAGTTAAGTCAATGCCAGTGCCTGCATAAAAGCTCACAATGAGATATTGGTTCCTGATGAGATCTGAATACCCCAGAAGTCAGTCATACTCTTGACTTCAATGAGGACACATTTTCATGTGGACCTGTCATCGTCCAGGATAAATTCGTTGAAAGCCAGGCAGATAGGCACACCAAGTCACCAAGACTAGGATGGAACTCTCCTTAGAGTCAGAATGTGGGGTCGTCTGGGATCAGGGAGCACAAACCAGTACAGGAAGGAAACCTGGGCATGAGCAGGGCATGATGTGGGACACAGAGGCTGGTCCAGTAAGACACTGACCCAAGCTGTGTCTATCCCAGCCTGGTGTCCACTCAGCTCGGCCAGTCTGGCCAGTTCTTCAGGAGCTGCAGATGAAAATAAAAGAAAATAATCAGTATTAACTGTTCCTGCAGATACAGAAATGATCTCATAGGGTATAATTCCATTAAGAGTTAGGAGAAATCTACATGGTATGAGGAGTGACAGATCACACATGGGCGGGACTGGTCACATAGCAACACTGGTCATCTGGATATCGGAATTCACCTTAAGAGTCTTGTACATAAGTAATAAAATGGTGAATATCGTATTGTTTTAACTGCTTATTTAAAGGCTAATTTACAAATTCTGGAGTTTTTTTCTCAGTCAATCTGTAATGTCTGAAGGCACGCAACACATGCTAAAAGCTGTTTTAGAAGTCCTAGTCATTTCAGAACCTGCTTCACCTTTTGGAACAACAGTCAAAGCAAACTTGCATAATGTCTATTTCTTTTAAGATGAGCTTAACATCATTTCTGTTTTTTGGGAAAACACAGCATCAGTCTTGGCCAGCTGCTAGACAGGTATGTAACTCTCATATATATTCCAGTGTGTTCATACCTCTCCTGAAAAATGACAGCCACTTGCACCCCTGCGAACTTCTCTGAACCTCAATCATGAAAGGGTTTGTTTAGGACACTTGAAAAATGGTAGGCCTCAAACTTGTAATTTACTTTTGATTAATTGCTTTCCACTCACATTTAAAATTTAATAATTAATTTCACTGCCTTTTATTTTAAAATGATTTTTTAATTATATAGGTACATTTTTATTGATATATAAGTTTATTTTACATATATTTATGTGTATATTTACACATGTTCATTATATATACAAAACATAATATATATAAGGTATATACACCTCTAAATGACATATTCATTGATACATATTTGCACACACACGTGTACATATATATGTGTTAAATGTATATGTTTTTATATATGATTAGTTTCTGGTCCAAAGGAAATTGGCAGCCAGTCAAATGTTCCTCTGAGGTCATATGGGTATGGCATTTCCAGGGAATGGCAATCAGAGAACTTGTGTGTTATGAAAACACATGGGTGTATGATGTTAAAAAAGTCTGCCTCTGTGTGTGCAATGGGAAGGAGCTTCCTGCTCTGCTTTCAAGGTAATCGCAAAGGACGACCTGGCCCTGGCAGGCAATCACAAGGTAGTATGAAAACATACGGATTGTGACCTTATATAAAATGGTGGCTCTGTGCCATAAAATACCAATTGAAACAAAATGGGTGGCGTACACAGACTATGTAACTGAAGGGTTGAGGGAAGTTTCTGGGGCAAGTGGGATAAGTTGTGAGAGCTACCACCAAAACTAGCAGAGGTCTGATACGTTTAGAGACTGGTCCCGAAGTCTGGGAAGAAAGTAAGTGGAGAGTACGTGGAAGTAAGGCTTGGGTTTTGATGAGAGATCTGCCAGACAATGGAAACAATGACACTGAAAGAAGAAGAGAGAAGGAAACATCAGCATTCCTTATGGGGACTAAGTCTTAAGTGAATATTCATTACAGTACTCTGAAATTAGTAACAAGTTAAGGGAAAGACTGGGACTCGTGAAGAGGGAAAACTGTTGTAAGGTGGGAAAGCCATACTTTTTTGAGTAGTTGATAGAAAACCATTTTTCTGATGTGTTTGGTTCTGAATGATTGTATTTTGTTCATGGGTTGAGAGGAGGCTGAAGAAAAACTTGTGATGCACTGGAAGTCTAATGTAGCAGTAATAAAAGCAGGAAGAAACATGCTGTCTTCATTAATCCTTTATTAGGATTCACCTAGTAAACTTGATGACATTAAGTAGCTGCCAATAAGATGTGAATTAGCATCCATATCACTGGAAATTGTACTATCTTCTTGAAGTACTCTCTGTTCAAAATGGAAGAAGAAGCATGCATATAATTTTCAGAAAAATGTAAATCTGTTAAAGCAGCTGCACAAGGCATGTGGAGGTAATTCCTGCTTTGGATCACTGTGAATCCTTAGTTACTGGCTTCTGATTGAATTAGCCCTGCAATCACATCGTGAAATAGGAAGATGTCACTAAAACATTGACGCTTAAAGATATACCATATAAGTCTACATGGTTATATAAAATTGAATCTCCAGTTGCCTCCGAAAGGCTGAAACCACATGAACTACTTGTTCTAGTCCTGTAGTCAGGGCTTACACTTTCCCAACCAATTTACAGTCAAACCAATCTTACCCACATTAAAGTTCCTATTTGTGAAGTGAAACATTTCTGGAAATTACTGAAAAATTAGTTGTTTTTTTTTTTAAAAAAAAGTTTTACTAGCTTTTTTTTAGATAGACAAATTGGAAAGCAGAGAAGGGATATAGGAGTGAAGGAAATTTTGAGTTGAAAAATATGTTACTGTTGATGAAGGCCTCGCTGCTTTCAAGGGTGTTGTGAATTTGAAGGTCATGAGCACAGTTCAGACAGGGAAGAGCTAGGAGAAATAAGGTAACAGGACCAGCATAGTCAGAAGTGAAGCAAAATTTCCAAGATCGTCATACATGGCTCCTGAAGATGAACTTGAACACATACTTAGATGTTCAGGAGGAATGATTTTAGAACCACATTAAAGTTAACGGTAATTCCTAGTGTAAAATTAAGCAAAGGACTTCATCAAGTTCATGTAACAAGGTCTTGGAAATAAAAACCTTGCTCAGATCCTGATCTAGCAGAAAATGGCATTGAGCAGAATTACAGTGACCTCAGTCAGCTGTATTTCTGCCCCAAGATTAGAAAATCAAAGTTACATTTGCTGGATGGAAAATTCTATCTTGAGAAGCTGTGATCTTGTAAAAGACTCGAAGGAGAAAATGAGAACCAATGGTAGCTCATCAGCAGAATATGGGATACAATGACATGCTATGTTGCAATGTAATCATTAAACACATAAATGAAACTATATCAAATAGGAGAAAGGAACCTTTTTATTAGTTTGTACTTGGTATTGCTATAACCATTATAGGAAAACTGTCCAGTCTTGGTACCTGCAGCAGAGAAAAAGGTATTGAAAAAGATTGGAAAGTGTTCAGAAAAGTTTCACAGGAATCATTACAAGTTTGAAAACACTGCACAATGAAGTACTCCATGCTCTATTTAATTTTGCAAAAGGAAGATAAAGGTGTAACAAGACATGGTCTATAAATATCCACTGAAGGAACAAAAATGATATAACAGAAGTTTCTTCAGTCTTAGGAGGAAAAATTTAAAAGATTGAAATTTGGAAAAAGTATTCCACAAAGAAATATACAATTTTAGGAAAAGTGATACAAATCAGTAGAAAGAGTGATCAAGAACTACAGTAAGTTTTTATCATCTGATGTACTGTATAAGTACGGATCCTAGGATTAAAACTGGAACTCATGTCTTTATCTGAAATGCAGTAAAAGTTCATATACAATTAATTTATTTTGATCAACTGGAAATTGGTCATTTTGTCTAATACATTTCTGTAAAAAGAGTTTTCTGCCTATTCAGTAGAGAAAGACGAACAACTTCAAATGTCTATTTACTCCGCTTCCCTTAGACATGGATCTTAGGTGGGAAAAATTGTCCTCTGAAGGTACCTATTCCCAATAATTGCACAGGGAGCTCAAGGCTGAGATTTGTCTGAACAAAGATGGATATGTACAGCTAGTCTTACCCTTAGTATATCTTGTAGTCAAAACCAGAAATAACTATTTCTAGGCCATCACTAGGTCATCCTAATGTTGACTTCTAAGTAAGGCTAAGGAATCATTGCTTAAAAATGCCTGTTTTTTGTACTGAATTGAAAACACTTTAATCCCATCGGCAGATGTTGTAAACTTTTTAAGCTATATGAGATGAATCCCATCCTAAATTAATACAATCATTTATCATGGCCTTTAGAGTAACAGGAAATTCTATGAATAATTAAGTGTTCAGATATCAGAATGATAGTCAATTTTACAATATCCATGAAGTTTCGCAGCTGGAACTGAAATAAGAAGAGTTGGTCTATCTGCCTCAATTAAATTTTGCTGAGTAACTGACATTTTCCTATAGAGGTTCTATTTTGTCATTGAATGGAAATTTATTTTAAAGGACCAGGTCATGACTTTGGTTTATATTACTCTATAGTAGGCAATCTCAGTTCTACCCAGAATGCTTTAGGTGCCTGAAGTCAGACTCTTAGACAGTGCATTAGTATCTTCTTCATTTAAAGATGCAAAAATTCCATAGGTAGGCTGAGACTCAGCATGGATGAAAGGTCGGAAATGAAGAAATTAATAAAGATTTTCCAATCATGTTACTGTCTCACGCCCTGTGTTCTATTACCCTAACAGCTGCCTTTGGTATCATAAATTATACACCTATTTTAACTAAAAGGAACCGTATGATGAGTTGTGAGGGTTAGAAAAATCTAGTCAACATTAGAAGAAGTGTCTGAATGATAGACAGAGAGACAAAGTATAATCTCTGTGATTCCCTGATGAAACATACACTGAGGCTTAACCTAATCCCTGATGGAATGACAGCAAAAATAAGGTGAAAGACCAATTAGCCTTCTCCCATACTAATCCTGGTAAGAGGAGCTTATTGTTTTTTTTGTAGAGACATTCTTGGCACCATGGAAAATCAAAAGGCCATGCCTTTTCTTCGGAATAATTTCACTGTCATAGCATATCAATCCTGGCTACCTACAGGATTGTCACATGCCAGCGTTGCAATATTTATGATACCACTGTAAGATCTTGTAGTGGTAAGTCAAGAAGAAACCAAGCATGAAAATTAACCCTGGATAGAATAATTTTAAGCTGATCTACTAAAACTAAATGAAAGGATGAATGTAGGTCTGTAACTAAGGTTTTCAGTGATAAGAAACAAAAAGAAATTAGACAGAGAAGTCAGCTGGGTGGAACAAATCTGGAACATGAGTATAAAGAAGGGCTGTATATTTTCCTTTTCCAACATAGGAAAACTACTGGAAAAGTTCTGTCTTAAGTGAGAGTTAAGCTTGAATGAAATGTTGCTAGACTATGCTGAGTGAAAAAGGATATCAGAAAAATCAATAAGAAGAACACTAATAAACTATAGAAGCCAAAATAAGTATAGATATAGCAAATTTGTGTTGGATGAGGAAAAATTAATAAAAGAAGTATTCTTGAAGTTGTTCAAAGCTCATTAGCAAGCAAATAATATCCTTGAAGTGAAAGCAACAAACTTTAAGGCAAAAAATTATCAGACTTTAATAGTACATATAAACTTTAGTTTTCAAAGGATAGTAAAATATTCAAGAAGCACTGAGGAAAACAAGTAGAATAGATATAAACCCAGAATCGTTCAAATATATTTCAGCTGTACATTTTACCAATTCAACCTAACTGTGAATAGAGTAATATTTTCTGGCTTTAAAAATAATGAAAAGCGATAAATGATAAAACCCAAAGCAACAAACACAAAACCCACTACTATAAATTCCAGCTGACATCAGTACCAAAAAATTGGGAAGAGAAGACAATAAATTATATGTACCTAAATCTTTAAAAGCTTGTGGTGGATTTAAGTTTGATTTATGATTGACATAAGGTCTGACAGAGTAATTTTAATAGGAGTGGTTTGCTTATTTGTCAGTGAAAATCCAGAAAAGTAATTGTTACATCATCTCTTGAAGTCTGACAGCCATTTTTTTAACTCTCTATTTGCCAGATACCTCCTTGTAATAAAACATTATCAAAAAATAGTCTTTTTAAACAGAAAAGTCCATGAACAATAGATCATAGGAAGCTTGTCATTCAAAGTTTCAAATTCTGCACTCTTCGATTGGAAGCAATAATCTACATAAGATACTTCTTAATCTTTTGCACATCTTGAATTCTGAGAAAATAACGAAGACAAAACTGCCTTGGCCAAATAATACAGTGTATTTCAGTTACTAAGTGTATCTAAATGAAACACGCTGTCACAACCCTATAATCTATTATTGGTGAGAAGTACCAGTGGATCATGTCATTCATATGATCACAAGAATGTCTTTGTACTGGGAGAGAACAGAAAAGACTGAGAGAATGCAGCATCCAAACAGCCATGCTTGTAGGAATTAAAAAGTTACAGAATTGGGTTATTTAGGGTTTGGAAAATACCTCAATGAATAGCTGACACTTTTTAGTGTAAAGTATTTACCCTTATGAAAACATTTCTATAATCAAGGTATTTGCTAGGAAATTTTTCAGCTGAAGTAGTTAATTACTCTGTCTTCAGACAAGAAATCAGTATGATTTTGAAAGTGAAAAGAAAATAAAAACCCCATTCTGCGCTAAAGAAGTAAGATGCTTCACATCAACAGAACAAGTAATCTGTCAAAATGGTTGTCTCAGACGTAACTGTACTCAAAGCCTGGAAGACTGGTGTAGACTGGACATTTAACCTCCAAATAGATAAAGACAGTTCAACTGAATACCCCTCCCATCTTCCGACTTCTAGCAGTTCACCTGTAATAAATTTTTAAAATTTGAAATAAATAATTATGAAAACTCTTAAAGTCACAAGTAAAATAAAATATTTTTTAAAGAATTTTGGTTTACGTCATTTTTTCTTGAAAGATATCATTCAGCACTTGCAGAAAGGTCTACATTTATTTCCATACCAAAGTACTGTGAAGGGAGTGTCTTTTCGGTGACTGGTGCTTAATACTGTAGAAAGCATAAAGATCTTAGAGATTTCTCTGATAAAAACTATATGTCGAAAAAATCTTCCACCATTCGACATCATATATAAGTACATATGTAATTTGCAAGTACATAGAAGTTTCACAATATTAAAATACAATATACTATCCTGCTTGGCTGGTAGCTTAGGGATCACTCTCATAAGGCAAAATTCCATGAAGTAAATTTAATAAGTGTTAAAGTTGTTCAGTACTTCCCTAAGAACATATCTGAAGACAGACTCTGCAAGGCTCACTGTTATTATTCAATACAACAGCAAAAGTCAGGCATCTGCATGAGTTGTAACACACTTTGTTATTTGCCTCTGTTTTCTTAGAGTATTTGCCACTAAATCAGAGTCACAGAATTGAGAGCATCAACACATAAATTACCCATTCATTGAGAGTCAGATTATTTGCAGATACTGCAAATAATATGGATGAAAGTGGTGGTAGCTGTGTATAGGATTGTTGACACTGACTGGAAGTGGACTGGTGTGGGCTCACGGAGCAGAACTATGTGGCATCAGTTGGGAAGGACTTCCGGCAGCCTTTTGCTCCAACGTCTTGCTCAAACCACACCAACCTGTATCAGATTACTTAGCATCTTTTCTGGCAAAGTTTTCAGCTTCTGCAAGGATGGAGGTTCCAAAACCTCTTTGACATAGAAAGATTATGGGGGTAAGTGGGTTGAGGGGTGATGGGAGGAGAAAATTAATAGGAAAAAAAGAATGCATATTGAACAGGAAAGCCAGAACCAAATCAGAAAATATATGAAAGCAAAACGCATAGTCACCCTCAGTTGTCTCACTCTTACTAGCTCTAGGATGGCTGAATCTAGACCTGGATCCCACTGTGATCCTTGGTTTAATATGCCATTTTATTTGATTTGAAATATGCAAGACATATCTTAAATGTCTAGAAATTCACTCCCCTGCATAGATCTGTCAGTTTTACCTCACAGTATATGTGATCTCTAATCAAATGGGTCACTCTTTTGACACAAGCACTTATAATGGTGTACAGAGTGTACAGAAAAGGAGTTTTCTTCATAGGAGTCCAGATGATGTGTTGTGGATTTTTGATGAAAAAAACTGTTACTAATGCAACGCTGATTAACCTATTGATGAACAGTGTTTGAAAATCATCAAGACTTTCTAACAAGTTGGCTAGGGGTGGGTAAGAAGTTGGAAAGGGATACAGGCAGGGTATATGACCGGAAAAGGACAAAGAGTTATTCCACATCATGCAATTTCATGCTCCCCAATTAAAAATTGAAGCAAGGAGGAATGTGTTTTCCAAGGTATCTGTTGCTCAAAGACCAGTACAAAATCAATCTGGTTGTGGGAAATAGTAATTTGTAGCCTTTGAATCATTTATGGTTGGGTTTTATTCCCTTCTTTTCTTCACTTATTAAAGTTCTTTATCTTGATTTATGAGTTCTCTCTTTATCTTCCTGTTTTCTCCTCTGTCCCATTGTGGGGTGGGACTGAGTGAGCAGCTGTGTGGGTGCTTAGTTGCTATCTTGGTTCAAAACTTCATGAACGGCCAGAAAATAAGACGCAAAAACAGCATGAAAAAATGCCTTTTTTTTTTCTTCCCTCTATGTGTGAATATTTCTGGATAATCATAGCCTGACTTCTTCAGCTGAGTTTTACCACTCCCTCCATATAATATTATTTCTTTTCCTTCTCTGACACTCAGAGACCTTAATTATGTTTAAGAACTCAAACACAGGCATACTCTATTCCGTTCATATGTATACTATTTGAGTTTATACATTTACCTCTTTGGGTCTAAGTCTTGCAGAGGAATTTCTTTACAGGAGAATAAGTGAAGAGCTGGTGTTATATATGAAACAGACAGGTAGTTTCACTCAAGAGAACACCTCCTCTAACGATTATAATTTATAAAACAAAATATCCTGGGTATGACACTAGTCAATTTAGTCTGATATAAAACAGGGTCTGTATTTTCTTTCGTTTGTATTTTTATGATATGTAATGTCTTTATAATTTCCACCACTCACATCAAAGCTGCCAACTGCTGAGTGTCTAAATAAGTAACATGTGAAGAAAATGAATGAATTGCTAAATGTCCCATTAAGTCCATGGAGAATACCCTTGCATTTGGAGTCAGGAATCTTAAAATTGAGACAACAAATGAATTGGTTTTCACTCCAGTGGAGTGAGGGTTTTGGCAGTGGCAATTCTATTATGCTCTGTGTCTGAATGGAAAGAGAAATACAGAAACAGAGAGAGGAATGAATAACATAACAAACCTATACAAACCTGCTCCAATACTTCAACTCCAGTTGAATTGAACGACAATTACTTAAAAAGGAAGAGAGAAAAATAAATTTGATAGAGCTTGATGCATGTAAAGCATGTTATCTATAAGGACTGAGATGATTTCATATAGACTGGGGTGCAGGTAGAAGTGGGGAAATAAAAGAGAATTTTTTACCACTTCTAATGTCTAAACCAGGAATATTTACATACTCAGCATACCCACATGGCTGGGTGCCTGGGCACTTACGCTACGATTGTTAAATGAAATAATGCCCAGAAGGACTCTCAAGCATATCTGACCATATTAGTGAGATACAAGGACTGTCTCTGGTCCAGATTTTGTTCATTACAGCTAGCACACTGCCAACACCTGGGAGCATTTCAGGAGTTAGAGCTACCCACTCCCAATAACTACTCCAGATGCATTCACCTTTTTTTGGAAGCTTAGAGAATTCACTCTCGTGGACCCAAATATATTTTGCTGCTTGACCCCAATGACCAGTAATGTTCCTGGTTCCATTTAATTTCTCAGTACAGATATAGCCTTAATGATTGTCATAAATTAGACACTAAAAATAAAGTAAAATTGCCTAGACATAATTATCTAGTGTCATTTGAGATGCCCTTGGGTGTCCCTTTTTGTTGCCACTCCAAAAGAATGGAAGGATTTTACCCACCTATAATTTGTGTCACATCTGCCAGACCCACACAAATGTTTTAGAAACACTGCAGCATCTCAAATGACATTACATACTTAAATGTCTAGCTAACTAGACTGACTATTACGAGTGGGTTTCAGCTTCAAATTCGGAAACCTCCGTATGGTAATGAGAAAATGTGGGTTCTCATTGCGGTCAGTGGATGTTTAGTCAACATGCTGAAAAATCTGGAAAGACTCTTGGCTGAAAATGAATAAGGTATGACTGTCTGTTTTTGAGTAAGGTGTCTATACTGACCATAATCCTCTTTGACTATAATGGGATCTCAGATAGCTTACATATGGCACCTGCAATGCAGACATCTACCTTGAAGCGATGGAATGCTACGTGGCTAACACAACACAATCTTGGCTTACCCTGTAATACTGTCACTGCTAATCAAGGGCCAAGCAGGCAGTGGAAGGAACAGTTTCTGTAGCAGGAAAATACCACCAGAACTCCACAAAGAGGAAAACCTGAGGTACATAAGGTCTCAAACCTCTCCCATCTTATGTTCAAATTCAAGACTTTCCTCCCATGTGAGAAGAATTCAGTATTAATTTTCCATACTGTAATTGAAATTGTTTAGTCCTCTTACACAGTATCAGCACTGTGACACTACAAAAAAAAAACGCAAGCACAACAAACATCTTTTTCTCCTAGGACTTAAGTAAGTTAGTATCCTACTAAGAAACCTAAAGAAAATCCCTGAACGGATTATATTTCACCTATTCGCCCAATGGGTGAAAAAAAAGTCAAATCTTAAATTATAATTCATGAAGTAAAACCAGGATGTCATGTTCTGTTAGGATGCTCGGGGTTATTATGTCTTATACAGTGTACCTTAATGTGAATTGACACCAGAAAACACTCATTGATTTATGTCACTAATTTTAGGACACGATGAGTTTTGGTTTTGCTGCTGCTCTTGTTTTTACTATTATTATTATTATTATTGTTATATTATCCTTGATCTATTACTGCTTTTTTCATATCAAGATTTGACAGGTGGATAATGAATATTGTCTATCGTGCCATTACTATGATTAGAAACAGATAGCAGTTGTTCTGCTATTGACTCATTTCTGCTATTGACAAGTCAATTCTGAATTTTGTTTTAGCTTATCAAGATCTATTGTCAGCTGAAGTGTATGTGCCTTGTGGTTAGTAAGCCAATCTTTCACTAAAACTGTAGGATCCAGTCCATTAGTTCATCAATCAATGCATATGGTACTTTTTATTCTATGCAAGTGTTTACCTGTATTATAATAGCATTCTAAATCATCAGTTGTGATCAAGGATGAATGAGCCCCATACAGAGAAACCACCTTGGAATAATCATATGATCCTCAGCTAACCAGTAGTCTGTACAGTCAGAGTGAAGTGCCTCACCATATCATTATTTTTAGCCATCTGTCAATCACTTGATCCAGGCTAATCTTCAGGGTACCCTCTATAGTGACTTTAGAGAACATTTCTTCCCGTTTGTTACTGATATTTATCTTTTGCTGATGTGACCCAACCTCTGTAACTGATGGTGTCTCTCCACTGGATGCAGAAAGATCCCGCTTAAACATTTAACAGTGAGTGAGTTCATAGGATTATAAGAGAATTCAGGTTGGAAGGGATCTCAAATGTTCATCTTTTCCAAACTGTTTTTCCAGGCAGAGTCAGACCAGATTGCTTATGGCTTCTACAAAAGTCTTTGAGGGTGCAGATTGCACAACATCTCTGCACAACCTGTTTGGCTTCTTGGAACAGGCAGAGTTAGCTCAGATAAAGGATCCTGCCCTAAGGATGCATAAAGGAGTAACAGTGAATTTAAGATTTAGAGTCCGCCTCAAGACTACTGGGAATGTTATACAGTATGACAGACTCCTTTACATCTATATCTAAAGGTATTGTTGACGATTTTTAGAATTAAGAGATTTCAATGAGCCACTCAAGATTTCTTTGTTCTTTTTAGCATCAGCTACAGAAATATAGGATATACTACTGCTGAAGTTTCAGCTTCTATGTAAAGTACATTTAGGGCAAAAAAAGTCTTACTAAAGCGTGTAGTAAAATATATAGTGAGGCTAGACTTTTTGGTTTACCGGGCAAATTATTGTCCCCATACATGAAAATGTAACCTCCAGTGGACAATAATGCCTGAAGCTGAATTATATCCACTTTTCTTCCCATAAGTCAATAGCTTTCCACTATAAACATCAGCTTTATTCGATATGATATGCTGCATACTAATATATTGACTGATGTTACTACCAAAACCTCACAAAATATCAGCAGCTGGAAATTTCTCATGCATATACTTCTGCATTTCAGTAAATAAGGGTGCTCTGTGTAACTTATAAATCCATGCCCAGTTGGGAACAGTCTTTGTAATTCTCCCCTTTTAGTTACCCTAAAGGACATAGAAGTAATATCTCTACTCCCTCAATACTTTTTTCTTCTTTTTATAAAACAGACTTTTTCATTCTGTAAAAGAAGTCATCTAAGAAACTCCCTGTTGCAAGGTAACCATAAGAGGTACCATATAATTATTCTTTTCTTTTCTTCATGTAAAACATGCCATAGAGTGAGGTTTTGATTCTTTTCTTTTACAGTGAAGACATTGACTCATACCTCCTTTGCTGGCAGAGTGTCTCGGAAGACTGAATCTAGATGGCAGGTAAATGAACAGTCATATTCTAAGTTTTGAAGTTGTGTTGATTTAAGCATAACCATCAAGGCCAAAGGTAACTTTTGGGGATTAGTGAAGAGCTGGGAGGAGCTAATGGCCTTGTGAACACCTAGAGAGCATTATCACCAACCAGTCATTAATTCCAAATAGATGACTTGTGCCAAGGTGATCTGCCTAAAGAAGAATAGAAATAAAATATCTATTCTTTATGGTCAAATCATTTGTATTTGATTTGATTAGAGCATTTCTGGAGAAGTAAAATATTTTGGGCATTTTTAGTTCATTGGTTGATTGGGTTTTTTTAAGATTTACCAAACTAAGGAAAAATATGAGTGCATAGAAACCTACTGAATTAACAAGAGAATTCACATACCTGTGTGAATCAGGTGTTTTCAGCTCTCAGTACATTTTGGACATGAGTATCTTATTTGCACCTGTAATAACAGCATGCATAAATTAGGAATGAAAATCTACATGCGTTTTTGAACGTAGTGTGAAGTGCCTGACAGCTTGTCAATCACTTCTTCAACATCTTACAGTCTTGTTAGTCAGATAGATTGTTTGAATTATGATCAGCTATACAGATGTTGCTTTTCTTCCCACTGGTGGCTGCTCACGATGCATGTCATATGACATCATTTGTTGACAGTCTGAAAAGTCCTTCAATCAAGAACAGAAACCAAAAGTACAACCATGTTGGCTGCTGTAATTAACTAGATGTTAATTCAGGAGAACTAACTTAAAGTTGTAAACTAATAATGTTATGAAAAAAATGAGTTCATTCCCTGTTTTTAGAATGTTTTTCTTTATTTTTTTCAATTGCACATTGGAAAATATTTCTGTGTGGTTTTAGGTGTCACTTTTTCTGCAAAGAAGTCATTTTTCCCTTTCATTGAAAACAAATTTTGTAATAGTATTTACTTATTAAAGAACAAGACTTTCATACAAGCTTAGGACCAAAGAGCATGTATCATTTTGGAAACCTACATGCACCGAGTCTATTCTGACAAACTGTGTTATCAGATCTTTATCCTTTGCTTCTTGTGCATTGACAAATTAACCTTAACAGACACCCAAGAGGAAGTAACAGTTCACTACAGAAGTTTTAAATTGGATGAGCATTGTCTCGGAATGTTTAACAGAAATAGCAACAGTCAGGAAAGAAAGGTTTAATCTCTGTGACACATTAAGCATTTTTGACATCCTACTTGTTGAGCATGGTTCAGCACAGGAATGTATAACAATAGAGGATTTTGGGAAATACACATTTTCACTACTCAAATGCAGAGAATAAAGAAACTGTGAAGAATATGAACTATAAATTCTACTAGGCAATCCCCAGATTTTTTCTAACTACAAATTTATTCAGGTTTGGCTAAATATTTTAAAGCAGTAGTTTTTGCTTTTTGTTTTGGTGCGAAATATATATTTTTTAAAAAATGTTGAAGTATCTATGAAGAGAATTGTTTCTATTTCTTTTAAAAACAGCTTACTTAAAAATCTATCAAAAGGGGATTAGACATAAATTTTTGAGTGTAACCTATAGATAGTCATAATTTATCCTGATGCATTTAACCTCATCTTATTAGTTGAGAAAATAGGTATAATGACAATTATTGCTATTCTCAAAGAAGCTGTGAACATGAATGGACATTATTTAAGTACACTAAGATGTGAAATGACAGATAATGGATATGTCTAAAGTATCCTTTCTTTAGGTTATACCTGCCAAAGGCAAATGCAGCTATGGGAATTACTATACACAGTATCTCATTTCAGTATCAAACTTTTCTTATCAGCATGGTTTCTAAAATAATTATCACAGACTTTAATTTTATTACCCAAGAAATATATTAAAAATGTAGATCTTTTATAATTCCTTCAATTAACAGTAGACACTTCTTGATTACTTTCTAATTAAATCATTTCACTCCAAGACTTGGTAATTACAACAAGAAGTTATTAAAATTAGAAAACATTTGCTAACTCAGTACTTTTGATTATTAAGCCTTTATCGCTTAATATCGCCAAACAGTCTATGAAGATATATGAGACTGGAAACCAATTTTAATGTATTCAGCTATGATAATTAACCACAGGTGTTCCAAACAATGCATTGCCTCTTTCCTGTCATAGTTTCCTGTGAAATCTATTGTCCCTCTCATTAAACGGATTTTTTGTCTTACTAAGGTATCTTTCTATCAACAATGTATTATTGCTCTTACTACAGGGAAGAATACTCTTGATACTACTCTATTAATCTGGAATAAATAGTAATGGATAATATAACCTATATTAATAGGTCTTTATAGTGGAGAATATACTTTCTATGTATTTACACACAGTGTCTATGTATGATGTGTCCCTGCACGTACACAAAAAGGAGTCAAGTAGAGTCAACAATGAGCTTAATAACAATAAGAGAGAATTTTGGTCAAGGACAGTAACACAGAAAATTCTGTATTGAAGTAGAAGTCCTATCCAAAATTTAGTGTGCAAAGAGAGTAAAAGGGTCAGAAGTTTTTTTGAGACCTCGCAATATTCCAAAACCTCACAGCAGAAAAAAAGTGAAAGAAAGAAAACCTATAAAATAAACTACTGATGTGCAATTTAACAGTCTCTTGATTTGGGCTGAAGAGCTGAGGTGACTCTGGTCTGATTCAGCTGAGAGTCTTCACTATTGTGGTGAAATCTTGGCTCTGTAACACTTAATTGTAGCTTCTTAATGGAAAAAGGTGAGCCTGGATAACATCTTGGCTTTTTAAGCCTACTGTCTTTTTTCTAGATAAATTCTACTGATCAAATTGTGTTTCCACCAAGAGGACTCTTATTTTGACTATCATGCAAGTTGTTTTTAATTAGATACATACACAAACTGATTTTCTGATGGAAACACTAAAAGAAGGAGTTAGTTATATATAGCCATTTAGACTTGGATTAATCCTGCTAATTTGTGAAGAATTTGAGGGCTTTATGTTAGAATATTACCTTCAGCTCCCTGTCTAGTCAATGAAGAGAGGTAAGTCCCTTCACCAGTCAACAGAGATCAGAGGAAGATTGAATTAACCTGTGGAGAAATTAAGCTCCTGATTTTAACATCATGTAGTATTTTGGATGATTATAACCAGTCAGGTGTTTAGGGAACAATAAATCTAGGCCTCTGTAATTATGCTCCTCAGTGTTGGGTTAGACAGCATGGACAGGTTGTTTCTTTTTTACAGTTTGTTTAATATAATCTACTGCTTTTCAAAATGAAAGGATCTTGGAGAATCTCAGGCATCTCATCTTTCTCTTTCCAACATCTACCATCTGATAAAGAGCTCAGTCCCAGAAATTAAGGGCTAGAAACTTTGGAAACGGTCATTAAAAAAATATAAAAGAAGTAGAGAAAAAAATCACAGATGCATTTGTTTGCTACAATTTTGATACAAATCTTTGAACACAATTTGAAACAACTTACTTTTTCAAAACTGAGA
Organism: Tapera naevia; assembly: GCA_033556795.1. Taxonomy (NCBI): domain Eukaryota; kingdom Metazoa; phylum Chordata; class Aves; order Cuculiformes; family Neomorphidae; genus Tapera; species Tapera naevia. Next base: position 858,624 of record JAUMJJ010000480.1, read on the forward strand.
CTCTGTCATTTATATAACTTTCTAACATTCAGAGAGTGCCAGCAAGGATTATCCACCTTTTTTTTACAGACCACAACAGAATTGTAAGATTTAATTAATGTGAAGCATTTTAGGAACCTTAGATCAAAAGTGATATGCAAGGGCCAAACCACCGTCCTTAATGTTTATGTCAAATAATATGCAAGCTTGACAGATAGTCTCATTTATTTCTATATTTATTTAGTTATCTATTTATTTATTTTATAGCATTATAGCAAATAATTTCTATATATCACAAATTTCATATCACTTCATGTGATGGTCAGAACACTGAAATGACCTGACTGTTACACACAACCCTTACGATGTTTTCCAGCAGTTCTCTTTTCAGTCCCACCTATTTCTGGATACTTCTAATCTTACAATATGATACTTCAAGTATGATCAAGTAGTTTCCCTTGTTTACTGCCCACTGTAAATTCCACACCATTTATAAGTTCTTATGCAGCAGAGCTTTGATAACTTCAGCAGAGCTACATGATACTCTGGCTGGGGAAGTAACTTGGTGTTTCTGATAACTTCTCATAAAAATCCACAGAAAATGAAGTCCTAATTTTCCTTACTTTTGCATTGCCATCAGCAATCTTTTTCTAAACAATGAAAAAATAATAATCTTTGAAAGCATGAAAAATGTCAGACAAATCATATTTATTTCTATTTATATTTATTGTATTTAGTTTTCATACTTTTCTTCCCAAAATATTCAATTTGCCGCACATTTTGTGCTTTCTTCATAATGTAGAAATGCAGATCTTCCTTCAGGAAAGTTGAGGAGGGTACCTTTATCAGGAATTGCAGTGGCTGGATGAGGGAAAATGGTTTTAAGTTGCAGGAGGGTAGATTTAGATGAGATATTAGGAAGAAATTTTTTACTGTGAGGCTGGTTAGGCACAGGCACAGGTTGCCCAGAGAAGCTGTGGTTTCCCCATCCCATCCCTGGAGGTGTTTGAGGCCAGGCTGGATGAGGCTTTGAGGAGCGTGATCCAGTAGGAGGTGTCCCTGCCCATGGTAGGGGCATTGCGACATGATGATCTTTAAGTTCCCTTCCAACCCAAACCACTCTACGGTTCTATGATTTCTGTCCCCTGCATTTTAGATGTTACCCATAACAGCAAGTTATTACCAAACAAAAATAGTAATGAATAAATTCCTTATTTGCACCTTTCCAACCACAAGTATTGTAACTAAGTCCCTCTTTGTCAATGCAAAATATTACCGAATTCACAGGTTAAATTTTTCCTGTTATGACACCATTTATATGGTAATATTTGTGACTTGCCACCTGCAAATTCAGAAAACATTTAATATTTCTAAAGAAGCTACAGCCGCCTTCTTGAAGGTGGATTTTCACTTGTCTATATATGAGCAATCAGGACTTCTCCTTCTTTTCCTCTTAGCTGATATTTGTTGTAGGAGACAGAGCTGGACAACAACATCCTCTTTTCATATAATCCAGTAATCCTATTGGGTCTTATGGGTCAGATTTCTGTAGATACTTCAAGAGAATGGCTTCCTGATTAGCTAGCAGATCACCAAGTCTTGCCTTCTTCCTGTCATCTCTCTACTAATAGGCAACATGTTTGAGAATGTCTTGAACAGGTCATGACTGTAGTGTTACTGAGATCCACCTCTGTCTTGCAGACAGATGCCTGTATTGATTTCAATATAACCAGAATTTTTGGAAGGTGTTGCTTGTCATGCAGGTTCAGGACAGCCATTTGAATTAGGGCTCTGTGGTTTCACCAGAGAGTTGAGATTTCGGCCCAGGAAAAAGCCCTAGACACTGATGAGATGGTTTTATACGCCACTGAACTCATTGCAGCACTTAACACTGAATTACAAAATTCTAGGTGGAAAATAAGTAAAGGAAACTAAAATCTAGAATAAGGAAAAATTTGGGTGCTTATGTGTGACATTCTTAACAACCATCCATATGCACAAAATTACATTGTGTTATCCTTGTTTCTAGGTTAACAATACCCTTAAAATCAAAAGTGTAGACTGAATTCCTTATTCTCTTCCTCCCGTAACAGTCTCTTGCTTCGAAGTGTCAAAACCCTGCTGAGTTGTACTTAGTGCCTTTCACCTGTCTATAAAAACACTCTGCCCTATTCACCAGACTTTTGTAGTCAGATAATCCCTTGTGTGATTATTGGAGCCAATTGATAGGGAATTTTTCAGCATTTGTTGTCACTGCTGTCGGAGAAGACTAATTCATTGAAATGAAAACTTTCCACAGGAACTCTGTATTTAGCGAATCTTAGCTATGTCAGGAAAGTGTCCCATCTGCTCCTTAAAGTTGAACATCCAAACAGTAGTGGGAGATTGGGGTTCAAATGCCTAGTCTTCAAATGCCATGACTGCTTCTCCCACTTCAGAGCAGGACTTCAAATACGGTATGCTCTACAGTTAGATTTCTCTAGTTGAGTGTGCTTTAGAAACTGAAAGTATTTGTCAGCCAGGATGGCTGATCATGAGTAACTCTCAGGAAAGAGCTTCTAAACATTTTACATTTTGCAGTCAATTGTTCTGGTATGATCTGCTGAAAAAGGGAACAATAACTAAAATAATGGGCTAGATCCTGACCTCAGGGTATATCTTAAACAACACCAGTAAAATCAATAGTATTTCTCCAAATTTACACAGATGTAATTGACAACAAAACTGAGCCTCTTATCTCTCTGTGTATCATCACTCTCAGTGCCCCCCAAGTGCTAGTGCTGCCACACTGCTACTGACACTAGATCATAAGGATGAAATGAATTTCCTTGCAATTTATGATATGATCCTTGTTGAAATACAGCTCTCTGATAAAAGAATGAAGCTTCCTTTCAGAGCTGCAGATCTCAGCTGTGGTGTTGTAGCCTCCAGACTTCATCGGTCTAAATTATTTGATACAATTTAATTAGTCCAATCAAAAGGCCCAGTAGTTCTTATAACTCTGCTCAGGAAAGAGGAGAAGAAAAAGAAATCAGTATTTTGTTTACTTAAAATATTGCTCCTGATGCATGAAGACACACCAAAATAACTGCTGTTTATTTTACAAGATGGAAAAAATATTGAACGCCCTCTGGTCATAGAAGCCATTTTCTTTTGGGATTACAAGTGCAGAGATGAATTAGGTACACTTAGGATCAATATCTGTTTCTCTTCTCGGCTCAGGATGGGATTTGTCAAAATTCGAGAGCAGCTTCTATTGAGTGTCAGCTACAAATCCTTCCAGCACTGAGTCATATACTCATTGAAAGTTGAAATATAAATGGCAAAGGGCTTTTTCAGCTACAATATCCGAGGTCAGAATGGTAGATCACCTTTCTTCCTTCTTTTTAATGAGCTTTGGTTTGATGAAGTGACCTTGTAGGTCTGGAATCTAAGGACGTAAAGGGTCTTTACAAGTTCTGACTGTGTCAGATTCTGTGTAGCACAGCTCCAGGAAGCAAAAAGCACCACACAGTATAATGGAGGTTTTAGGACCTGGTCATTAGCGTTGATAAGTGAAAGACAGAGCACATGCTGAGAATATTTTAATTGAATCTTCAATGTGGTTTGAATACAAGGGGAGGAATTAGCTATGGCTATGAAGTTTCGGCATGTTCAACAAGTGTTAATCAGTTGCATGCCATTCCTAGACATCACATATGAAAAATGAGGGTGTGCTACAGTGTTGAGGATGTCAATGTCTATGAGAATAACCTCATCTTTAGTTGGGGTGGCATCCTAGTCCACAGTGCAAAAGAACAAGTGTCTTGAAAGCAGATCATGCTCCATTACCTATTTGGAAACTGGTTCTGCCTTCAGAGGTTTTTTTGAAGAGTTTTGTTCTTCAAGATATTGGACGATTCAGAAAAAAAAAAAAGAATTCTAGAAGAACAAAACACTCCTAGATTCCAGCTGACTACTAGGTCTTGTCATTTGGCTTCTTGACCAGACCAAAAGCAGGAAAATAAAAGTAAGAATTTAAACATATTTTTTAAAAAAATAATGACTCTATTTCTCAGGAGTTTTAGAGATTTTCAATTTATTTTACTTCCTTTGGGATATATGTTCAGTACTGGCTTTGTAAAAAAGCCTTCTGGCTTTAAATAACTTAATTTGAGAGCTATCAGAGGCTATAGTGAGAGTGAATGTGTAAAAGAATAAGTCATTGCATAAATACAGACTGTCTTTTAAGGGCACGTGCGACCGTTCAGGTTATGTTGTCTGATGTTCTGTGTGAGACCATAAAATCCAAGCAGTTCTGCCTGCTCCCTGTAGAGCTCTTTGCATGATTGAAGCAAATGCTGAATTGTCTTTTCAATTTAGGAAGATAGGATTCATACCTGGGCTGTGCGCCGTAAGACACAGTTTTCAGACGAGGCTAAATTTTCAGCCAGTGTGCTAGGCTGGTACACCTCTAATTGGCAAAAACATTGAGTCTGTGTCTTATGTATGCATTATTACCTTAAAGAAATTAACTAGGGAATTTGGTTTGAAGGAGCTGATTCTTTTTGTTAAGTGGAAAAAATACTGTATAATTAATACTGAAACCAATAACAAAGTAAAACCAGGCTTCTCATCCTTGAAACTTCACTGACTGGAAAAATTAGCCTGCTCTCTCTCTCTCTCTCTCTCTCTCTCTCTCTCTTTTTCCTCTCTCTTTTTTTTTTTTATTATAACTTGCTGAAGCACTCAATAATATCCTTTAATCTCCTTTAATAGCTACCCTATCCTTGATTTTTCTAAGCATCCTTTTTGCACAACATCCACAAATCCAAGAATGAATTGCTCTTAAGATTGACTGACTGACTGATCTCTGAGCTCAGCCAAGTTACTGATCCATGGCTTGTTCCTGCAGTTCTTCAGGTTCAGTGTAGGCTGAAGGGGAAGGGGAATGCAGAAAGTGGAAGGGGAACGCAGAAAGGCAGTTTTTCTCTCCTGTAGAGTTAGCACCTGTGCCCAGCTTATCTGATTTAGCCTTGTGAGTTGGCAATAGTACTTTAAGGAGTTCTCTGAACTGAAAAGCTGGTTGACCTTGTAGTGTCCAGAGACAGAAAAGTCATTTATGCATCTCCATAAATGTGCAGAGTGAGATAATGAAGGCAGAATGATGAAATAACTGACTTCATGGCCCTGCAGTCGTCTGACTACAGTTTGCCTCCGTACATTTCAAGGGGTGAAGGGGTGTTTGAAGAAAGAGAACAAGAAAAAGAAAGAGATGAAGAAAGAGAGAACAAAAGAAAGAAAGATAGGAAGAAAGTAAGGTAGGAAGAAAGGTAGAAAGGTAGAAAGGAAGAAAGGTAGAAAAAAAGGTAGAAAAAAAGGCAGGCAGGCAGGTAGGAAGGCAGGTAGGCAGGAAGGCAGGAAGGAAGGAAGGAAAGAACTCCACCCTCACAGTACAAAATGTCTTCCTAATACCTAATCTGAATCTCCCCACTTTTATCTTAAAATCGTTTCCCCTCACCCTAATCCTGCACTCCCTGATAAAGAACCCCTCACTATCTTTCCTGCAGCCCCCTCTCAGCACTGGAAGGCTGCTATAGGGTCTCCCCGCACCCTTCTCTTCTCTAGGTTAAACCAGCCCAACTCTCTCAGCCTGTCTTCATTTGGGAGGTACTCCAACCCCATTATCATCTTCATGGCCTTCCTCTGGACACATTCTAACAGATTAGTTTCCTTCCAGTGCTGACAACTCTGCAGCTGAATGCACTGCTCCAGCTGAGGTCTCGTGAGAACACAGTGAAGGGGGAGAATCACCTTTCTTGATCTGCTGGCCACATTTACTTCTACTACAGCCCAGGATACCGATTTGCTTTAGGGATGCTTTGGAGGACATCCCTTCCCTCTAGCACATCAACCATGCCATGCAACTTGATATCATATGCAAACTTCCTGAGTGTGTCCTCAATGCTACTGTCCATGTCTCTATGGTGCTAAACGACACGGATCCCACTGCTCATCACTGAGGAACATCAGTGGTTTTCACTTGGACACTGAGCCATGTACCACAACTTTTTGAATGTGACTATCCAGCCAATTCCTTGTCTACCAAGTAGTCCATGCTTCAAATCCATGTCTCCATTTTGGAGACAAGAATGTCATATGTGATATTGTCAAATGTTTTGCAGATGTCCAGGTAGAAGGCGTAAATTACCCTTCCCTTATCCACCAACACTGTGGCTCAGCTGTACAAAGCCATCAAACTGCAGAAATTTTCCTTAGAGAAACATTTATCAGCAAGGACATGATTGAGTTTTCCTCATCCATTTTTACTTACTGTATTTACTAGTTACAGACTGCTTATGAAACGAGCTAAATTAGAACCCCACCAAAAATGATCCATGTACAAACTTCTTTCCGTAACTGTACTAGAATTAGTAGCTGCCAGTAAACCTGTAAACTATAACGGTTTTGGATCTGATTTGATATTGACTCCTACCTAGAAAATACAGCAGTAAAATAATAGCATACTAAATGAAAGTAGTTAATACTTGCTGTAAAGTTTGCTTTGCAAAAAATGTAAATGACAGATGACCTGAGACAGCAGAGAAGCAGGCATGCTAAAATAAAGATATATAGCCAGAAATTATGATATATGTATATAGTCCAAATAGATGGAGTTTCTTCAATTTCTTGCTTATGATCTATGATAAAAAGAGCTTTATTTAAAGCATTGAATGAGTAACAGGAGAAAACAGCATAAAGAAGTAGGAGAGGATATCTGAGCTGACAAGTCCTGTCCTCTGATACCAAATGAAACTACACCTTATAATCCAATCTACACATTTATCAAGTCTCATTTTAAAATTAGTCCATTTTCCGCCCTTATTCCTTCTATTATTAATATAATAATCCAGAATATTTTTTCTTCTTTTTTAGTGTATTTTAATAGCCAGATGAAGAATATCCATGGTCAGCAGGTCCATTTTTAATGTGTTTTTTTTTTTTCCTGAGCAAAGGAAATGTGGTACTTTATTTAGATAAAGAATTTCAAATTTTGCTCTAGCCTTAACAGTCATTTACCTATGAAAAAGTAAATAAGTAAACCAAAATGTACACAGGATGGAACAACAACAACCAACTCAATAAATCAACGAAAAAACCCTGCTTCTGTATTCTTTCAGTCATGGCCAAGACATGAGGTTTATAAATCCCAACTTTGGTCATGTCATTTCATGCCAGATTGTGTGTCTAGTTAAGTCAAATGATATCTGGCACTGTGATATTGAGTGCCTGTCTTTTTGATTATGTGTTATGAAGTTAAGTTTGTTGCCAAACAATTAAGAATTTTTTTCTGTAGTCCATAAAATATTAAAAGGATATCTAAAATGGGCTCATTGTCAGAAAACTATATCCGGATCCATAGCTACAGGATGAAAATTAAACCTCATGAGAATGCGAACAGCTAGCTACTAAGAGACAAGAGACCAAGACCAAGAGACTTGGTAATCAAAACCAAAAGTGACCAAATCAATCAGGTATATCTCAAATATTTGACCAATCCCAACATGGCCTTCGAATAACTTAGTGTAGTTCTGGCTTTGAATGCCTCTGGCTTGAGTTGTGTCCAAAATTTTAAAACAGCAAGTTTGAGCCAATCACACAGCTGACAAAGAATTATGTTGTCCATTTAGAGATATTTAACAGAGGTGCTAAATTAGGAAGTTATCAGGTTAAATTTTCTGTATAATCAATGGAAGAGGAGAAGCAGATCCATAGACTCATTTAGCACTCCTGAGATGTGGAGAACCTGCAGTTGGTGGAGTATTTTTTTCACTTTGACTGCAGCAGTAGACAAAGTCCATTGTTACTCTAATTTGACCAGCTAAAATTAAATAAGAGAAATCTGAAGCAGTGTGATTTGTTTAAGTTTGTGTAAACGTTTAAAGACAAAAAATCCCACAGAATACAAGCCATTGAATAAATAGAGAAATTTCCCTTTGCAGTAACAAATGATGTCTAGCAAAACTAGGTTTCTTAATTTAGGAAAAAAATGAGCCCATATGTAGCCAAAACTTTGCATTAAATATGCACAGAAATAATGATGATTTCAATTTTGCATCAGAGAATTCTTTAATGACCATGGACTGCAAGTAAAAAAAAAAAGAAAAATTACTTCAGACCATGAAAATTTTCTTAATTTACTAAGGGCTGGGTCAAACCAACATTAATTTCCAGACATAGCCTGAAAATTCAGGGAATCAGGCAAAGTGGAATGGGACTTTCAGAGGAAAAGATAAACTACGGCAAATAAACAAAAAAAAAAATCCTCAGTATCTTAAATAAAATTGTGAAGATTAATTAAAGAACAGTGTAGTCCTAACAGATGAAGAAATCACATTCAACAACTTCAAGAGTTTTGTGTTGTTCATTATATAGATGTTGTTCATATTCAAAACTTAAACTTCGCCTTGAAGATTATTCGTAAGTGTTCAATCTACTGTATGGTAAAGGAATCTTACCTTATTTACATAGACATGAGAAGTACATTTCAAAGAAGGTTTTGAGACATCCACATATGTGATCCAAAGTGTGAAGAGATTCAGTGCGAAAGAAAGAGTGTTTAAAATAAGAAAATTTTTAAAAATTAAATAAATTCTTAGCATGAAGACAAATAATTTCTTTCTTTACTAATTCTAAACCATCTTAAAAAAACCCCTAACAAATTATCTTAAAATGTTTAGAACTCTTGCTAGTATAAGGTTGTCTTCTTGAACAGGAGGCTCGTCTTTAAGGTTTGTCTTTAAGCATGCTTTCTTATCACAGCTCACAAATTTTCTAGGCCATTTCTCAGTTCTGAGTTTCCCTATCTTAAGCAATCACTTCATTTTACATTTTTATGACTAAAAACAAGAAGGGTTTATATTGTATGTAGTTTTGCTCTCAATTTTCTAATCTATCTTCTCTATTTCTGGCTTCAGATAGTTTCCATATTTTCTAATATTGAATAATTGAATATTACTAAGTGCAGTAAATGGCTTAAAACAAAATAGTCAATAATAAAGATGGAGATTCCTTTAAAAAAGTGTTGATTCTTGCATAAGAAGATTATATTGTAGCAGAGGAATTATGTGAGTCAAAGAAAATGAATTAAAATTATGTACATACATAGGTATGGGAAGCACTGACTTGCACCTTGTTCTCAAAGAAAGGGGACAGGTTTATTTCCTTATTTTTATTATTGGGTGATAAAGGACAAGGTGTTTCACTGGCACATCTCTCTGTGTTTAAACCATATTGGTTAAAGACTGGTGTTCTCCAAGGACATGAATCAATTCTGTGTCTGTACAATGGCACCCTGGAACCAGTCAGAGTCTTTTAGAAATGACTGAAATACAGATAATAAGAAAAAAAAGGAGACTTACATCTCAGCTGTAGCAGAGTGGGTTTAGTGTTCTGCAATGCTTCATTGACTTATTATTAATTAACAAACAGCAGCACTATGTTCCTTCTTTCTTTTCCCCTCCTTGATATGAGTTGCAGCATGAAGGCAGCTCCTACCAATACCACTTTTTAATTTCATGGTATAAATTGGGGTTTTTACGCTAGTTAGCAATAAATAAACAAAGACTTTCTGAATGATTGAAATGGAATTTCTAAAGGAAAGAGCAACAAATAATTAGACTTATATATCCTTAATTATTATTGGTGTCTTGAATAAAATTATGTTTCTGGCCTATAGAATTTTAATCAGTAAAGTCAGAGTATCATAATATGATCTCTTCAAACAGATTTATTTTCAGATGACTGGTCCCTAATACCATTTTGGCATTGCATAGCTCTGCTATTGGATATATTTGTCTCCTGCCTTTAAATATGTTGTTTACTACTACTACAAATTATTATTTGTAGCATGGTAATGACTAGAAACTATACTTGTGTGTTAAGGCTGTTGTGCACCAGGAATTATACTAAAGTGGAGTCAAAGCCTGTCTCTGATGCAGACGCTACAATTTCAGAAAATTGCATAACATTTACTAGAAGCCCTCATATCTATCCATGTTCACCTATTGCACTTCTTCCATTTGTGTATATGGAAAACAAATATAAGCAAGGAGCTTGGGTTTGGAGGCAATTGCATATAAGAAGTGTCTAGTATAGTTAATGGTGTAAACCTGGTTTAATCACAGTTAACTTTAGACAGTTAGGGCATTTAATTTAGAAGTCCAGTGACCACAAGTGATGAACCATCTTTGAGGAGTGTCCATGAACTCTTAGATGCTTTCCAAACATGAAAAAAAAAGCATTGAAGGAGCATGTAGCATTCTCACGTTTTTCACTTAGATGTAAACATGAAAAAACTTCAGGGATTCATAGCGAAATTATCCTTCATATTAAGGATTAATGGACAATGAAAAAGTCAGATGTGGTTAGTCTACCTTGATAATATGTTTTAATGTTTCAGACCATTTTATTTCCACTGGAATCTCAAAGTCTTCCACCTGGAAACTTACAGTTTTTCTTTGATTATTCTGAAACAGAAAGTTATATAGCTTGATTCTGGTTTCTCTTATGGAAATCGGTGCAATTTGAGACCATTGAGACAAACAAATAGGAAAATGGAACAGTTAGAAAATAAATTTGGAGATGATGAATGATAATATGACTTTGGATGATGAAGACAAATACTTGAAATGTAAAGCTTGTGTACTTAGACATTTTAGAAAGCAAAAGGGTCCCCTTTTTAACCTCCATTCAGGACTGCTAAAGAAAAGGAAAGCAAACACCAAATTAAAATGATAGGTGACAGATAAATGGCAAGACATGGGCATGTTAGCAGGTTGTGTCCTTCCAACAACACGTAAGGAAGTTGTGGTACTACTCACTGAAAGATGGTACAAAGGAAGAAGGGTGACACAGATTGAAAGACACATTAGGCTATAATTATAGAAAAAAAGTATAAAATTCTATCAACTAAAGGCCCTGCCCATAGATGAGGAATTCTGTTAAACTGGTGGCAGCTAGGAGAATTTAGAACAAAATTTGCAACACTCAGAGAGAACATTTTAAAGGTTATCAGATATAGTTGTCATGTATTTATGTTCTTCCCTAGGCATTTGCTTTTAGTCACTCTCAGAGACAACATACGGGCCAAGCTGAATACTGGTTCAATCCAGTCCGATTATTTCCATGTTGATGTGGTGGTGTTCAAAGATGCAAACTAGACAAGGTGGGGCTGCATGGGATCAAAGAATGGAGCAGAAGAAAGCTGAATGTATATTGAGTCATGAACAAACCCTTTTACTAAGAGGTGCAAGTAAGGAAATGCAGACAGGTCTACATGGGAATGGAGTGCTATACCCCAACACCCAACACGGAAGAAATAGCATAGAGGACTCCATGTCCCAACACCTGAGGTACCACGAAGTGGAAATGCCAGCATTTGCACCAGTGCAGTGGCTGCTACAAATACAGGTTGCAAAACTCAGAAACCTTTCTGAAGAGCCTCCTCAGAACAGAAGCAAATGCTGCCAGTCCATTCCCATACAAATGACTATAACTGGCTGGGCTACAGTATACTAAACAACTACAGAAAGCAACAAATCACCAGTCTGTTTGTGACAGGCCATCCCAGCTAAATCAAGTTGTCATTTATTTTTGACTTGATCTTGCCCCAGGATCAGTAGGTTTTTGTTTCAGGTTGAGAATAGAACAATTTGAAAGTGGAAAAGCCTATTAGAAAAAATGGCATGAAGGGTTAGTTACAACAGTGACGGTTGCACTTTGTCATCTGTAGTTAACCCTTTTGCCCCAGGGCTTCGGAGACTTTCTGCGTGGTTCACAGGTCACTCAGAAGCTTTGCTGCAAGTAAATGTTTAAACTTGAAACCTGGGAGAAGAGCTGCCATGAAGGCATAGGTTTGCATTTGTGTGGCAGAGAGGAACTGTTACTCCAGATAATAGTTTAAATGTAAAACAGTCCCCTAGCAAAAAAAAAAAAAACCCAAAACAAATTTTCTTTTTGAGTTTGGTCGTAGCAAACTGTTGATCAGTTAGGAAAAACAGGTACTTTGAAACTGTTTCAGTTAGATTCCCTGCATCATTGCTGCCTTTTGTAGTCCTATAGAACCCAAAAGCCACTGCTGAATCCTGAAGTCAGTTGCATATAAAAAATTCTACAGAAATTATTTATATAACATTCTCCCTATTTCCTCATAGAAAATAGGAGGCAAGAGGAAATGAAATTCATTGCTCAAACAACCAATCTTCTCTTCATCCAGACTCATATCCAGAAAGCCAGCATCTGACATCTGTGTGTAGATTCCAGTGTTTCAGGGAAAGGTTATTGAAACTGCAGTTGCACTGTTTTTATTTAAACTAGGCTTTCTGCAAAAGAAGCTGTTTATCTGTTATGAATCTTGTTCTACTAACTGCTTTTCTCAATACTTTGTAGCTTGCCTGTACAGGAACGGCTGAGGGAACTGGGGTTGTTTAATTTGGAGAAGGGGAGGCTGAAGGGACACCTCATCACTGTCTACAGCTGCCTAAAGCGGGGCTGTGGTAGAGCGAGTGTTGATCTCTTCTCTCAAGTGACAGGTGATGGGACAAGAGGAAATGGCCATAAATTCTATCAGGGGAGGTTTCGACTGGATATTAGGAAGAATTTCTTTGCTGAAAGGGTGGTCAGGCACTGGAACAGCTGCCCAGAGAGGTGCTTGAGTCACGATCCGTGGAGGTATTTAGAAAAAGGTTAGATGAGTTTTTGAGGGACATAGTTTAACGGATAATGGCTGCGATTGGATTCAATAATCTCAAAGGTCTTTTCCGGGAAGATTCTATACTTACCTCATACCAATGGCAATATTAGGAGAAAGGTTTCTATCATTTTCTCATTATTGCACTAAAGGATGGCCAGCCAAAAACTTGTGCATTGGGATGGGTGTGGGTAAAAAGTTGGATTTAGGAAGGAATGAGATCTTTTTTTCACATGATCTGTTAACCAATTGCCTGGCATAGTTACATATAGTTGCAATGCCCAGACTCAGGAAAAAAAAAACAAACAAAAAATGACACAGCTTTGGTGCACTTTCTCAGGCCTGTCAGGATGATACCTGAGATGCATATTAAGACAGAATAAAGCAGTTCCAACTCTTACAATATGTTATACTCAAACACTTCTGCAGAAGTATATGTCAGAAGGACTTACCTTAGCAGTGCTACTATGCTATTCCCTATTAAGGTATGCAGCCATTCCAAAAGTCTGCGTGGTAGTAATCACTAACAGTTTCAGAACAATTACAGATGTGTTCATGAACGGTGTTGTAGGCTTTTGTGCTTCTTTTCTCTTTCCCCAGGCTTGTTTGGCCTATATGAATGTACTGTTCTGTCTCTTACTATTCTACCCTGCAATATTGGTGATGTCTTGAATATCTTATCTAAAGAACTAAAACATATCACTTTCTCTTTCCTACTTTTCCCATGAGATCATGAATGCCTAATCTGTGACAACTGAACTGTCTATACTGTTCCCTTCATGGTTACTGTACATGTTTGCTATAGCTTTTCTCATGCCTTTAAACTTGGCTTTTCCAAAATTCCTTAGCCATCTTGACTTTCCAAATAAAACAAGGCTGACAGATTTGGGCTTATCTCTGATATTGTGAGGAAGCAATAGGAGACAGAAAAAAAAACCTTTGACAGTTCTGAACAGAGATCTTTTTTGCTGCAAGTTTGGTAATGGTGTGAGCTCAACGTTAGTTTCAGCTGAATTGTTAAAAGGTAAGAAGCAACTTACCTAAATTGGCAGTGAATGAGGGGAGGTGGATGCATTGTGCAAGCCAAGTGAAAACTATCAATCACCATCTATTACTCTACTCTTGGTATTAGAGCAGTGTTTCAGATGTTTGGGAGAGATTAGCCCTGAATAAGTAAATGCCAAAATGGAAACTGTCTACACATATCCATCCAGTGTGTCACCCAGGCTAATCACATTCCGCTTTATAGACTGACCAATTCAGTCCCAGCTCTATCAGGGATCTTTCAGACATAAATTTAGCAAGGTAGATGAATCTGATATGTTTTAGTAGGAAGTTCTATAACCTTTAAGCAAGTTGTCATATAGATACAGAATGAAGATATCTGACTTGAAGAAGTCATTTTCTAAATAGGTAAAGTAAATGACAAGCTATGATGATTCCTTGCAATCATTCCCTAGATTATGTCTTGGTTTCTAGTACTTCATGGATCACAGATTGAGAGGGACTGAGCTAGCTTAACATGATAGCTATCATGTATGAGCAAAATACGGACCATGAGTCCATTCTCTGGATTTCACGGGTGATTAAAAGGGGATATCCTCAGGCCATAAAGTAAATTTCCAGTCATTTTAAAGAACCCCTAAAATAAAAAAAAAACCTGATTCCTCATATTTATTTTATGCTATGTTATGTTATGTATGTTATGTTATTTTAGCTTTGAAGAAAATTTTGCTTGAGGGAGTGGGACAACCCTTCAAGATAAATATTTGTAATGTTCCTACTCAACACAAAATGTGACTATCCCACCTAGTTCCAAAAAAAAAATGATACTTGGTTTCTCTGAGTTCTTCCAAAACAATGCTTGTTCAATAAGGAAAGCTTGGACACTCTAATCACCTAAATATAAACCAGAGGCAGCATGAAAACTACAAGCTCCTTTATTTTGAGGAAAGTACATAGTAGGCAGAGGAGTCACAAAAGGTCAAAGGCAAATGTCACTTACTAGGGCATGTTTTCTCATGCTGAAGAGATGCCATGTACAAGGAATCACAATGATAACTCTTAGCAGGGAAAACGTCAGTGACTAAACAGTATTCCCAGGAGTGCAGAAGAAACCCTCAGGGCTCAGGTGAGATTTGCTTCTCATGCTGAAATAGAAGAAAAAACATCAGCAATAGAAGAGAGACCATCAATTGAAGCCAATGTTGCAAAAACAGTCCCAGAGGTAGAAAACCAGCATAATGGTTCTAAAAACTGACACCTGATTGGGTATTATGGACAGAAGAGACACAACTTTAGAGCGGAAGTAGGCAGCATTCAAGGACTAGCAAAAGAATAACACATTTGTCGGAAGAGGTGTGGGAGAAGATTAAGGCACATTTAAATATAAGTACTCTAAAGAAAGAAAAGGGAATCATAGAAAGTAGCAAGCTAGGGCCATGAAAAAGATGATTTTCTTCCTCAGAAAGAAGAGAATATACCCTGAAGTGTATAAGATGGAGGAACTGAACCAGGAGAGGAACAAAAGAAAAAAGTAGGCAGTGAAAAAGCAAGGCCAAGCCTACACAGGCAACCACTTCAGTGAATTGTTCCTGTTCTTCTTTTTCTCCAAATAATCATAGCAGCCCCACTCATGATGTGAAAAATGACTTCATAATTACCATCTAGTAACTCCTGTAAAGGAATATGTGACAGCTACGAGAATCTCCAAGCTATATTTTAGCAACACATGCACTTGAGTCTTCTAGCCTTTATCAAACTTCCTTTGCAAATGACTTTGACATAATTTGTTCTTTTAAAAGATGAACAAGTGGAAGCATGAAATAGGAATGCAAATTACTCAAAGTCGGAAGTTTTAGGGAAAAGAAAAGCAGCAGAAGAAAAAAGGTAAATGATCTAAGTCCAAAAAGTGGAGAAAGCAAGAAGAAACAAAAACCAGAATACGAAGAAGAAAAAAAAAATTGCTCTTTAAAATATTTCTCACTTTCTATTCTTAGTTATGGGTTAATAGTTTGTCAGTGTTTCCTCACAGTGGATTTTGTTGTCTGAAGTTTTAAAATAAAGAATTTTGAAAAGCTAAGGGTAAGCAAAGGCAACATAAGCATAGATTTGAAACGTAACTGCAGATCTGAGGCCATGATGAGGCTACTCTTTGTCTGGTTTTTCAGTGCAGTGCAAAAATAATTTAGTGTTTCATTTCAAGTTAGTCTTATTTTCTGAATGACTTGACAGTCACTCTGCATGATTTCTCTGCTACACCATTATGTGAAATATCACATTTCATTGCTTTCTTCCAGCCATAGACTTATAGAAGAAATTAAGTTCAGAAGGACCTTTAAGGTCATTGAGTCCAACAGTAAACCTAATACTGTCAAGGCCACCACTAAACCATTTCCCTAAGTATCACAGCTACACATCTTTTAAATACTTCTAAGAATGTTGACTCAACCACTTCCCTAGGCAACCTGTCTCAATGCTTAACAGCTCTTTCCATTAAGAATTTTTCCCTTGATTTCTAATCTAAACCTCCCTGGTTAAACTTAAAACCATTTCCTCTCATCCTAGCACTTGTTACTTGGAAGAAGACACCAACACCTGCCTTGCTACACCCACCTTTCAGGAAGCTGTAGAGAGCAATAAGATCTCCCTCTCAGCCTCTGTTTGTCCAGGCTAAAAGGCCCCAGATCTCTCAGCTACTTCTCGTAAGACTTGTGCTACACACCCTTTGCTGCCTTTCTTTGGACACACTCTGGCAGCTCGATGTCTTTCTTGGAGTGAGGGGCCCAAAACTGAACACAATATTCAAGGTACAGTCTCATCACTGCTGAGTGCAGACTGAAAATCTCTTTCCTTGCCCTGCTGGCCACACTATTTCTGATATTAGCCAGGATGCTGTTGGTCTTCTTGGACACCTGAGCACACTGTTGGCTCATGTTCAGCCAGCTGTCGACCAACACCCCGAGAAGTCCTTTTTCTGCCAGGCAACTTTCCAACCATTTGTTTCCCTGTGGCATTGCATGAGGTTGTTGTGACCCAGGTGCAGGACCTGGCACTAAGCCTTGCTGAATGTCATACAATTGATATCAATCCAGCCTGTCCAGATCATTCTGCAGAGCCTTACTTCCCTCAGGCAGGTCAACACTTACACCAAACTTCATCTCCTCTGCAAATTTACTGAGGGTGCACTCAATCCCGTCATCCAAATTGTTGATAAGGATATTAAACAGAACTGGCCCAAGTACCAAGCTCTGGGAAACACCATTTTTTACTGGCTGATAACTGGATTTAACTTCACCGACCATGACTCTCTGGGCTCAGCTATCCATCCAGTTTTTCACCTAGCAAAACATACAACAATCCAAGATATGAACAGACGGTTTCTCCAGGATAATGCTGTGGGAAACTGTCAAAAGCATCACTAAAGTAGGCAATATCCACAGGCTTTCTGTCATTTATTAAGCAGCTTCCTGGTTATTGAAAGAGATTAAGTTAGTTAAGCAGAACCTGCCTTTCCTAAACCCATACTGACTGTGCCTGATCACCTGATTGTCTGGTACATGCTGTGTGACTATGCTCAAGATGATCTACTCTATAACATCCCTGGCACTGAGATTTGATTGACAGACCCGTGGTTCCCTGAATACTTCCTCTGGCCGGTCTTGCAGCTAGACATCACATTTGTTGATCTCCAGTCAAGTGAGGCCTCCCCAGTTAGCTAGGACTGCTGATAAATGGATTATGGGCATTCTGTTCTGCTCCTCTTCCCTGTCTTCTGACTCAGAGGGCTGGGAACCCATGGAAAAACTGGTCTTACTATTAAAGACTAAGGCAAAGAAGATATTAATGACCTCAGCCTTTTACTCATTCTCTGTCACCATGTTTTCCCTTGCATCCAATAAATGATGGAGATGCTCCTTAGCTCATTTTTTGTTGGTAATGTATTTTTAGAATTTTTTTGTATTGTCTTTTACAGTAGTAGCCAGATTAAGTTGTAGTTAGGCTTTGACCTTTCTACTTTTCTGTCAGCATAACCTCATGACATCCTTGTCCTGAATGGCCTGCCCCTTTTTCCAAAGGTCATAAACCTTTTTTTCCTGAGTTCCATGCCATGCTCTCTGTTCAGCCAGACCAGCCTTTTTCCTGCTGTCTTGTTTTTCAGTACATTGTGACAACTTATTTCTGTGCCTTTAAGGTTTCCTTCTTAAAAAATGTCTGGCTTTCCTGGGCCTTTTTGCCCTTTAGGACTCCTTCCCAAGAGATTCTGTCAACCAGTCTCCTAAATAGTCCGAAATCTGTCCTCACGAATTCCAAAGTGGCAGTTCTGTTGATCCCTCTCCTTATTTCTTCAGGAACTGCAAATTCTGTCATTGCATGACCACTGTGCCCAAGACAACCTCCAAGGACTGCAACATTCCCAAGAATTTCTCTGTTCACAAGCAAAAGGTTCAGTGGGGTGCCTTCCCTAATTGGGTCTCTCACTAGCTGTGTCAGGAAGTTATCTTGTCTTCCGCACACTTGAGAAACCTCCTAGATTGTTTCCTCTCTGCTGTGCTGTGTTTCCTTCAGATGTCCAATAAGTTGAAGTCCTCCATGAGAACAAGGGCTAGTGATTGTGAGGATTGTCCCAGCTGCTTAGAGAATAATTCATCTATCTCTTCATCCTGCTTGGGTGGTCTAAAAGACTCACAATCATATCTGTCTTGTTGACCTTCCCCCTTATTCTTACTCATGAATACTCAACCCTATTGTCACAATCATTAAGCTCTACACAATCCAAATTCTCCCTAATATACAGAACTACCCCATCGCCTCTCCTTCCTTGTGAGTCCCTTCTGAAATGCTTATACCTATGCATTCCAGACTTGTGAGCCTTTCCATCAGGTTTCCTTTATGGAAAGTTCCCACTGCCCAACGGCTTCTAGCTCCTCCTGTTTCTTGTCCATGCTGCATGCATTGATGCAGTCGTACTTTAGCTGGGCCATTTATCCCTCCGCCTTTTGCCAGGGAGAAGCCCTAATTACTATGTGACTATTCTTAGTCACTTCTGTGGTTCTTACACACCAATAACCCTTGTATCTTTGCTGTCACATAGCTCTCTACTCCCTACCTCCACTGAGACGGCAAACCAAAAGTCTTCCAATATTGTCATGCCGCCCCCGGGTTTATCCCTAGTGACCTTGGTTTATACCTTTCTTCTAGTCACTCTCCATAAGTGTAAGAATTTTTACCAGATGAATACCACTCCAGAGCAGTGACTTCACCTGCAGGAGGATTTTAGAGATGTGGGGGAGGGGAAGTTTCAAGATTGGGTGACACATTGTCCTGACATACTGTAAAGCCAGAGCTTTCATTTATGCCAGAGCAATATCTTTCTCTTTTGTTTTTTTTCTATTCTGTGCCACTTGAATCCCAAAGACTCCAAAGTGGTATTCACATTGCATCACACACATCCGTAACATGTGCATGTATTCTCATATATGCGTGCAGATACACACACACACATGTTCACATACACACAGAGTTAAAAATCACCTGTATGAGCAAGATGGTGACCTGAATGTGTCACGTGTGGCAACAGGAAATGAGGGGCTCTGCTCACACTAGTCTTGCACTGCTGAGACAGCTGCCTTTTGTATTTCACCATTTTTACATTTTTAAAAGCTGTTACTTACAACATAATCGTGCTTATTACAGTAGACTATTCAAAAGGCATACCAAGCTAGGCATGTTAGCATTAAAGCAGTTTAATAATATAAGGTGCTTTTTTTTAAGGAAACATTGATGTTTAAATAATCTAAAGCCATATAATTATTTTTCTTATTGTTTTTAATATGTTTTCCCCCTTATTTTTAACGTATTTTTCTTTAGTATCATTTACACTTCCTGAAAACTCTTTTTATCACAGGTCTCATTTGTTTGGTTTTTGACTTCTCAGCGAGAAACTTAAGGTCCATTGACTAGCGAAGATTCCCTGTCAGCTTGTAGTGTCCTATGGCTCAAATTCTTTTAAAAGAGGACTACACAGTAGGGACCAAATATCCCATTTGCTTTATTTCAGCAGTTGTGGTAGAACACAGAGGTGAAATAACTTATTCCTGGAATATAATTGAGTATATTAATCTGAAGAATATTCTGGAGGACAGGCAAGCCTTTGCAGAAAACCATTCAGAGGAAGCCTTGAAACAGGCAGGCTCTGGAGATGAACAGGAAACATAGATGCAGTGAGAGCTGAGAATGAATCGAAGGAGACTTTCCAGAGGATCCTGGTACAGCTACATAGAGCTTGTGAAATCAAAGAATCCCTAGATAATTGAAGAACTGAAAGTGAAATTTCCGCCGCTCCGCATTCATCCTACAAAGAAAGAGTTCTACCAACACATAACTTTTTAAGTTGCCTTATATTGAGATTTCCTTTTTTAAAACTATGCGTGACTCTAGTATGCACCTAGCTAAAATTAAATCAGAATTGGAAAGCCTTTGTATGTTTCTTTACTCACTTTAAGAACATGACAAGGATGAACCCATGCCTAGACTTTGAATGAATCAAGGTCTCACAACTTTTTTTTCTTAGCTCAGAATTCGATCTAATTCTGTCTCCCCGAATTTAGATAAGAGGGACACTTGTGGAAACTCTCACTCAGTCACATGCTTCAGGAATCTCTCATGTTTAGGTATTTTATTTTTTGCCTGTCACTTGGATAAACTGTGTTATTCCTCCACCTCTTACTTGTGTGAGGCAGATTATCTGGAAGGAAATAGAAACATCCTACATTTCTCAATGAAATTTCTCAGTTAATCTTAGAGAGTAATGATGTTTGAAAGAGAGACTTCACTCATGCATTCATATATTTACAGATTTCTGTGAATAAAATAACATCTTATTATTTCCAGAATCCCTACTTAGTCTCTTTCCCTCTGTCAAGCACATGTAAGTGTGTGCATGCTATACATTTGTATGCTTAACTGTGGGCACAAACAGGCATAGGTTTATCTGTTGCTTCTTTGGCAAACATTGGCGTACTACAGAAACCCATAAGGATGTGACAATAGCACTAGCTGAAAACATGACAGAATTTATTTCTTTACAGTGACAACTGTGATAAAACAATCAAATCAGGATTTTTAAAAACTGATGCTCAAAAAATTGGTTGAACCCAAGTTTTTCCTTCCAGTTGCAATTCTTTTTGAATTTATTTTTGTAATATATTCTAACACGTTAACTTACATCTTGAAAAGTATACCATTTAAACTAGCTCCCCCAACTTGGAAATTTTGGTTTGTTCTGGATTTTATTTTTGATTGGTTGGTTGATTTGAAAATAAATATGTAACATTTTGACAGTTATGCATATTCTTGCATTTCAGTTTTTAAGATACAAGGCATCTATTTTTGAAATGAAGACCTTTTTATGGGCAACTTCAGTGACCACAAAGTGGTATTTCTGGAAAACGACATCTTAATATTTGACATTTATCTAATGCTTACTTCTAATTGACAATTCTCAAGAGTCTATAAACACAGTTAAATACTAACTTTTATTGTTATATTTATTGCAAAGAATAACAGAGTATTTGTTTTTTAATATTCAATTACTCTAGGAAGACACGATGTTTTGTGACTATATTACCAAATCTAAACAATGCAAGTGGTTAAACAAGGTTGTTTTCAAACTGATAGAAAATGAGCAAAGATAGTTAAGACAGAATTAAACAACTGAGGTAGTAGTCATTTCTTTCAGTAAACTTCTCTAAAAGGAAAAACATTAATTTCTCCAAAACAAAACTTACTGTGCAAATGTATCACTGCAGCAGAACTTCAGGCTGGTCCAGGATGGGATCTGCAACTGCAAGTGGCAGCTGCTCCACTTTTTTGAAGCTGATAAAACCAATCTCAACTCCCTGATCTGCCAGATGCCAACACAGACTGGAATATGTCTCCCTTTCTTCTGAGGCAGATACTACCTTTTAAACTATACAGGCTCTTTGAAACTATAAGTAAAAACATATTCTGAAGTCTCAAAGGATCAGAGATACAGCTAAGAATTAATATATCTTTCTTTTAGACAGTGAGCTGGATGTCTCCATGTCAGCCTGCTGGCTGCAAAGTATAGGTGTCTAGCCTGTGCTAGTTCCTTAGGCTTCCTCCAGCATCAAGGGGCAGAGCGCCTCTAGCACAAGTGAGCACCTCTTAGGCTTCAACAGTCTCACCCAACAAAGGTGAATAAAAGTGCTAGCCTAGTTGAGAAAGATGCCCCATTTATCTAAAAATAGCTGAGATTAATACGATCCTCCATTTTCTCTGTTCTACAAAAGTCATCCTAAATCCTTGGTTGAAGGATTGGAAGGTTATGTTTTTTTTTTTCTTTGTCTTCTTACCATGTATCATCTCATTTTCCAGCAGCAGCAAATATGCAGAAAGGTTTAGTACACCAGAAAGGGCAACTTGGTGCCTCTTGCTCCTCAGCACCCATCATGTTGCCCTATGAGATATAAATATGTGACCTTATTTTGAAAGGAAAAATCCTTCCTAGCTGCTTTGCAGCTCCATCACTTATGCATTATAGACTTTCTACTCAATTGCAGCATAATCTCATAGGAATTTATTATGCATCCTGTATATAAAACAGTATGTACCCTCTACAGAGAACATCAAAAGGTAGTTAATAGAGATGTTAAATTATTATTGGTTGAAAGGAGCCGATGCCCTAGAGTAATCAGATTCTCTCTTTCTCCCTCTCGCTTCATATACTATATATAATATATACAATTAATAGTGCACATATATCAGTTTCTGAATAGATCTCTATAAAGTATGCTTGAATGTTAGAGGAACTGATGTATAAAACATGTGGAACCAAGCAAAGATGTCACATTAGGGCATATTACAAATACTAGCAAAAGAGTTGATGGATAAGGCAAAGCAGACACTGCAAGTCCCAAGTTAAAAAAAGCTTTATGTTATTTCCTGCTCACACCATTTATTTGTGGGGAAAGACAGTCAAGGTGCTACAGACTGGAATGAATAGCTGCACTGTTTTTATATTAATGGTCAGGAGAAAATGTCAGATGCTTACATTGAACTAATTACTTATTGCTAAGGATCAGGAAAAGGTGTAATATGGAACTTACTATTCAATGATTAGATTAATTGAGAAGAGATTAAATTAGAATTGTGGTCTCTCAGATAAGGCTCTCAACTAGGAACCAGGAAATCTGTTCTCTGCTGTGGGTGTATTATGAACTGTTGCCTAAATCCATCCATCCCAATTTACACCCTCCTCAGAATCTACTCTCTTATTCTGAAGAGTTGACTCTTTCCATGTGTTTATTAAAAACACAGTGACATCTCAAACAAGGCTAGTACCTTAACCCAAAATGTAAGATATGGTACAATGGGAAATAGAAGGTGATATATTAAATATATATATCCTGATATACGCCTAATGTGGAGAAAATACTGCAACCCAGTGAAACTTGAGTGTCTGGCTCCCCTAATAATGCGCTGGTCAATAGGGAGGTATAAATTTCCTTGAGGTATTGCACCATTCCCTTTTAAATTAACCGGGATTACCTCATGCCTGAAGGCTAATTTCTATGTAAATCACATTGCTATAGTGAAGAAACACATCAACAAGAAGAAAAACGATTTTTCAAAAGATTTTCTACCTGCTTCACTCCAGCAGGGAAATCCCAAATGTGTCCAAAATCAAACAGCAAGCTTGGACTAAAGTGACATCTCTGTGTCAACAAGTCCTACCACAAGATATCATGGTAAGTGACAGAAGACTATGTCTTACATCGAGACCTGAGGTGGAAAAGATGTGTTTGAGGGCTACCATCTCAGCTAACAAAGTGACTTCCAGACAGTCTCCAAAGCATAAGACATTGAATATTAGAAGGTGAACTGACAATGATTCACATACATAAAATTCCTCTTCTTACTAAAAGACTCCAGCAATACATTTTCACCTTTGGTTTGGACCAAAGGCCCCAGTTTAAAGCCTATTAACAATACGTGTTGAACACTAATAGAAGTTGGATTGATCTCGTCTAGCTTGAGCCTTATACAATGCAGATATCTACATTTGACTACATCAGAAACCAGAAACCATTTTAGACTATGGCTCGTTTGTTCATTTTCTTTGACGTTTGGGCTAAAATGAAATGAAACAAGTTCAGTAGAAGTTTATCTCCAGCTTCTAAGATGGGTAATAAGATTAGAGAATAAATTCAGCTACAAAAATCTACCTTGCAGATTTCTGAATGAATCCTATCTTCTCTATCAAATGAAACCTTGTTTAACTGGCTTTGTCTAGAAGTGACTGAATTATGCTTAATTGGTGTTAGTTACACTGACCTTCATTTTGTGTCATATTCATTAAGAAGCAAAGTAAAAAGAATCCTTGAAGATCTGAGAATTACTAAGACTTCTGAATCTTATTATACTTCTGTTTTGTTGGGGGTTTTTTTCTGTTGTATATGTAACATATGTTTGGTGTCTTTAAACACAATTACTTTTGTATAATAAAAGTGTTAATTTGATGATGCAACATTTTGTGCAAGTGTGTTTAAAACAGTTTATGTTTTCATAAGTTGCAATGAAACTCAATTATGTATGTGTAATAAGGCTCTTGATTGTTACACTTCTACTTTTCTGTATAATGAAACCAGCAATTAGAATTTGGTTGCTGTATGGCATAGAAAAATTTACTTGTTTTGTAGACAAAAGATCTTAATGAGCATCTTCCTTAAAATAAAAAAAACTGTTGAAATAAAAGGTCAATAACTCAAACATGTAATCAGATTTTGTAACAAAAAGAATTTGATTCCTGACAATACATAATATAACTTCCAGGAAAAAAACAGTCCATATTACATAAATGTACTTCTCACTACGGACACAAAAATGAGTAAGAAACTTCTCACCATTAATGTTATGGCATTTACATTGTTAAATCATATTGTAAAATATGTCTTCTTGACTGCAGGTATCTGCATACAGCTTTTATAGTAATAAGCCTTAATCACACTTATTAGTGGATACATCTACATCTGTGTTCTTCTTTGGACCAGAAGTGTGCTTCTGAAGAAAATTTCCCAATTGTCTTTATTTACCACACCTTGGTTTGTGTTCTGTGGAAGTCTTGGGTCATGCAAATTATATTTCTTTTATAATAAATTAAACCAGAAGATATATTCCAGGAGATATTCAGATATGGGACTGAAATCTGTAGTTTCAGATCATGGCTAGTGCTGAGCAAATACTCTTGAACTGTCTATGTGTGGCCATCAAATGCTTAGCACCAGTTGTTTTGCTTAGAGTTTTTTTCACACAAACCCCACTGGAGAGTATAGACGAAGATAAAGTCTCATTGGGGGGCAGATTTACCAGTATCCCTCCCCAAAAGAGGTGTGCTTTTAATTCTTAGCTTTTAAATTATAAGGCTATGGAGTCAAACTGAGTCCAAATCAACCTGCTGAAACCATGAGGTTTTCTCAAACTATCAGCCGTACCTGAGTCCATATATTGATGTGATGCTAAACATGAACAACCAAAGCAGAGCAACTTTCAATCACTTCTGATGACTGGCACAGCCTAACCTAGCCTGGGAAAAGAGACTAATCATCTTGGAGTGCAGTGGGTGAGACAACAGAAGAGTCATTGAGTGTAATTATAGTTCTCTGAAACTGGTAAACAATCACTGATCCAATCACCCCAGAGTCTTTTAGAATCAAGTAGAGAAATAGGCAATTTGGGTCTATGGTTCATCTGAGAAATTTTAGACAGTAACTCCAGGATGAGATGGGCTGTGACCATAGATTTTCTCGTTCTGCCCATTGACTACAAGGGAGTATAGATGACTAGCTCAGATGGAACTGTCTACATTCAGCCTTATGAATGACACCCAGATTGTCTGGTCCTTAGCAGACTAGAAAGAGCAATGGAGATTTCCACCCTTTGGTGAAAGAAAGAGAACCCTAAACTGAGAAGTCTGACAGCTAAGTATCCACTTGAAAGACTGAAGATAGATTAAGTGAATGGCAAATTTTCCCAATTTTAAAAGAACTCACGCTTAATGTTAAAATTAACACAAAAAGTACAGGTAAAATGTGGGAAATGCACATCATTGCAGTATCACAGTCAAATATAGTGTGAATTCAGGGTTCAAGTGCTATTCACAGTCATTTGGATACATTCACAGAAGTTACAAATGACTATGTATGTTACAGGTGGAACACTTAAGTCAAAAAACTGGTTTTAAGTGTTTTCATTTCTTCAAATAAAATAAACCTTAGTGTTTCCTGATATCATAAGGGGTATTGTTTGACTTTATTGATATCCATATTTTCAAGAAAAAAGAAAGAAATCACATTATTGTAAATATATTTCACTACAGATTTATTTCTCTTTGAAATGCAACTTTTTCTAAGAGCTTAATAAAAACACCAATAAAACTATACCCCAGATTAGGGTTGTCTTTGGGGCTTTTTTTTTTCAGTCTGTGAAATGCAAATTACTTCCAAATCCTGAATTAACTGGTTTTAAATAATTTTCTCTATTTTTAAGTAGTTTTATAATTGTGCTTGCATTTAATTACAGTCCAAAAAGAACAAGCTTTTTTAATTATCTTATTTTTCTTAAAAACATTGCTGAATCCAGCCTTTTTTTATAAAGCCCAAGTGCTTTGATCTTTTTTTTTTTTTTCCATATCATACTACTGTGCCTGACATAGCCATGCAGAGTGGGAGTGTGACAGTGCACTCTGTTTCCTTTGTGGTTGCTAAAAGACTCAGTATAGTACAAATAAAACTGCGAAGCCTGTAAACTGTGTTGTACTTATTCTTCCTTTTTAGATTTTATGAACATGCATTCGAGATATGCAGCACTGCAAGTATCCATGAAGTGGTACATTGGGGATGGAGGTAGAGGTGAGGCTGGAGGAGTGGGAGGTGAGGGTTTTGTACCCCAATATTTTTATCACAGCATGAGGCAGACCTCAAGTATTTCCACAACTCAAGATGTCACTACAGCAGGGGCAGGCAGCCCAAGATAGCTGTAAGCTAGCTACTTCAGGGAAGCACAGCTGTGAATCCTACGGAACTCATACAGCAAAAAACGTGCTCTGGGTCCCACATAGTTGTCTGGGTTATTATTACTTCAACTGACCAAACAAACCTGATCGTGTCTGCATGTGTGCAGCAACTGACCCACCATATGGCAGTGTCATTACAGCCTTAAACAGGTGTTTGAGGTTGACTAAATTTAATTTGGGTCCAATCCAAAAGATATTTCGGAAGCAGTGTTAAACTGCTTACTCCTTTCACACACATATCCACACACATGAGGAATGCTGTTTTCTTTGCTTTGTATTTTACATAATTACCCCAGAACAATATGCACTAGTTCTGAATAGAGTGCCTGCTCTTTCTCAAATAAATATATAAGAAATATATTTTAGCTGTTGTTTCATTTCTCATTTCTTTTTTTTTTTTCCCCTTGCCATCTGGGTTTCCACAATTAGAGATAGGATTCATCTCAACTAACCTTCGCTGTCTGAAAGGTGAATGGCCTAAAATAATCACCTAGGGTCTCTCTGCAGTCAGCAGAGAAAAACAGACAACTCCAATAGTGATTTGTCCCAACTTAAACCAGGTGTCTGACACAGGCAGAACAAATCAGTCTCTGAGGCTGCCCATGTCTGTCCACTGAATATAAAGAGAGTCCATCTACCTACCTTAAACTAAGTACTTCTTTTTTAGGCAACTAAAGGTAGGGGAGATAAATATTGTCCTTAGCCTCTTATGATACTGCTGCATATTTTTTTTTTTACACACAAGAGTAAAGTACTATGTGAAAGGTACTACTGTTTTAAGAAGGGAATGTAATATTCAGTAATAGAGAAAATGGAACCGTAAATGCAGAGATTAATTGCAAGATTAATTATAAATTGGTGTAAGATTGCCTGTTTGGCTCAACAATACAATTATACGGCTGTGGATTAATAGTTAAATACTTTATAACTGGAAACATGCACACTTTTTGTCAGCTTACAGAAAAATTCCATTTTCCAATTCTGTGCACTTGTCCAATTAGATATATAATGATAGTAACATACAATATAAATTTTACACACAGATTCTCATTAAAGAAACATCTTAACAATATATTTTAAAGAAATTGCATGCGCACTTTTTAAAAGCAATATTTTCTAAAGACATTTTGAGGTTGGGTCACATGAAAAAATGAAGTAATTACGCTTTTTCATACTGGAAGAGATGTGGTCAAACAAGAATTAATATGAAAAATTATTTCTTTTTAAAATTACTCTGTATTTCTGAGAAATAGCTTCTGAGCTACTGTAATAAGAAATTACCGCTCAGAGCAGTATATGTTTTTTAAAAAAAGCCTTCTAAATGTACAATAAGTGAATGCCGAGGTCATTGTTAAATTTTCACACACATTATGCTTGGAGAATATTACTGAGTTGCAAACTTTAGTGCTCAAAAGTTAATATTCCAAAAATTATCTGAACATCAAGGATTCAGCCCCCTTGTGGGGACTCAGATAGATAATGTTTAATTATGTGGTCAGTTAAACTGTTTTTTACAAAATCAAACAACACGTTTACACACTGAAATAACAGAAAATCATATTCAGAGGAATCCTGAAACCAAAACTTTGCCTTTAGTTATATGTGTAAATACCAGCAAATTCAATGGATTTTTATGACACAGAGAAAAATGTTTAACAGAATCTAAAACATTTTTTGATAAGAAACATACAGTCCTAGAACAGTGGCAGAACTGGCAGTGTCAGTTATGTCAGCATATAAACTAATCAATGAGGTGA
Source organism: Tapera naevia (assembly GCA_033556795.1). Lineage (NCBI taxonomy): Eukaryota > Metazoa > Chordata > Aves > Cuculiformes > Neomorphidae > Tapera > Tapera naevia. Next base: position 887,185 of record JAUMJJ010000480.1, read on the forward strand.
TAAGCAAGAGAGCTGGTCAAAATGTTCACTACAATCTTTCCTTAAGATAAGAAATTTTCCATTATGAAAAAAAAGGAATTTTTTGAGTGTTTGTAGGGGAGCGGTGGGATGGAAGATGGAAAGGAGAGTCAAAGGAATCATAATTTATGTGTATTTCTCCCAAAGAGTTTTGATTGAAAAATTAACCCTGGCCCTTTCCTTCCAATGTGACTGTCGTGGGTGTTGTTTGCTTTAGTTTAGAGAAATCAATTTAAAAAAGAGCATAACTCTGCTACATCATTTTATGTAGCTACACGATCTAAACGTGTTTCTTTCTGTCTGTTGACTGTAAGGAAGTCCTGAACTGACCACTTAATATATAAATATCCATATTTTGAAAAAATAATTTCATTCTCTCTTCTGGCACTGGTGATACCATGATGTGGTTATTTGGTTCATTAATAGTGGCAAAGGGCTAAGTCATTGCAACGAGAGTTTTAAAATTCTACAGATGTTTCTAAAGCTGAGGGCCAGCCTGAGGAGGATTTACAAACTCTGCCCAGTACATGGACATGTATAATGGTCCATTCACAACTAACAACCTCCACTAAGACACCAACTGTCTTGAACAGCTATTAGCAGCAGCTTCCCTTCTGTAAGGTATAAAAATGAAATGAACAGATGGGGTAAGCTTCTGTTTAATGAAACATTTTATATTTTTTAAGTATCCTTCCCCAAATGCATATATAAATTGCCCTATTATTGCATCAAGAAACAGGGCAAATTCTCCACAATATTCTATGTCCCTCGTGCAACTTTTCAGAAATTAAATAATGATACATTCCAATATGTAAATGAATGAATAAACAAACTTCCAAATGTTCTAACAAGTGAATTTGCGATTGAGTAAAGGTCAAATGCTCCTTAAGGAACAATTTTAACTAAAACTGTATCATAACATATGTATTTTACCCTTTCATCTATTACCCAACATTACAGAGAAGACGTTCTCTTTCCCAATGCCTTGATTTTCAAGGCATGATAGAGTGGTGAAGTGCGTGTTTGTCTACGTTTTTCAGGATTTTTAAGCCCCTGTAAGGGGTCTGTGTCTTTGTATCTGAATCAGGCTCAGAAAATGATAGCTCCTCAGATTTTACCTCAGCAGAGCACATAGGCATGTGCTTCAGAGTCATTGGCTTCAATAAGAGCTGAGAACAAGTGGGCAGTTCTTATTGAAGTCAGTGGCTCTGAAGCACATGCTTACATGTTTGGTGAATCAGTGTCTCCCAGGCATTTAGCCCTGCACCAGAGGTGTTAGACACTTCACCTCCTACAGACTCTAGCTGGAGCAGAATGCTAATTTATCATGCAAAACATGCAAAAGATGAAAGGATGTTTTACTTCTCAAAGCCCTGTGAATTGTATCTCCATCAGCTTTAGAAACTGCAGTTCCTACAGATACCTGCCAGCTTGTGGCAACTGAATTTAAAATATGCATGCATTTCTCTTAATGCCTTTTGACCTGTAAATATGACATATGATTAAACCATCAAGAATACAAAGACTAAGGAGAGGTGCTGTGTGCTTGTGTGTGTACAGATATTTATTTTGTGTGTATACACATGTGGTTACCTGCATGTTTGTGTTTTTATGTATGTTTGTGTTTTGGTATTCTCTAGTTCTTGGACTGTTTTAGTTAGTATCTGATTTTCAAGAGAACTGAATTTATTTTAAAGAAGAAAGTTGGAAATACAGTACTGAGAACAGTCATAACAGAAATTACATTGTTTCACTTAAGAGCATAATGGCCACAGGGAGCATTATTTTATAATTATTTGAGACTAATGTTAATGTTTAAAAGTTAGTATTTTAATGGAAATGTTTGATCCTCATGAAGCACAGAAATTGGCTGTGTCTTTTAAGTTGCCTAGCTCATACACCTCACATACAGAGAGTAGACAGGCAGCATAATCCTCTCTGGGACTTCAGGTACAAAACAAATCATTATAGTTTTCCCGTGTATGTCGAGGTTAAATAAACACCTGTAATGCTCAGTAACTTCAGTTCCTTCATCTATGGTATTAGTTGCAGTTTTACTTAAGGATTTGACTAAGCATACCTCTATCCAGTAAACTGGAAACGTGGTTTCAGAACAGATTGCCTTTAGCCTACTTGGTATAGGTAAAAATAATATCAAAGGTATGTTGAAACAAGCTAGAAAAACTCATATGCACCCAACAAAGGCCCTAGGTAAATATCCAGGCTCTCATTCCTGGCAAATGGACAGGATGCTGCTCAGCTGTGAACTGACAGTTAACAATTGACACGGGTTCATTAAAGGTAATCTAGTGAGTCCTGCATCACCAGACAATGAAGTTTGTGACCAAGTAAAGATGGTATGATCCAATGCCCTTGATACCGGTTTCCACTGGTTCCTCAATTTGATCATATAATCCCTCTGTATCTTTTCATATTTCCATCTGATCTGTCCAGCAGACTGCACGCTCTCCAGGACAGTCGCTGCCTCTTACGGTGCAGAGTCATGTTCAATTTGCAGCCATTGTTAACAGGTCAGATCTGTCTCAGAAATTAGCAGTAAAGTTTGATACTTTTACTGACAATACTGCCTTTAAGTCTTTCATATTTTTATTGTTTTTCTCTTCATTCTAACATCCAAAGACCCTCTAATCACCATCCAAACCCTCCGTCCTACAATAGATTGTCAGACTAAAAAACTATCATCAAGTCCTGCTTGGACTGTCCTCTCTCCCATTCAAATCAACAACAAATTTCCTCTTCATTTCCAGTAATCACCTCACAGCCACTGCCTGTTTCTTTGCATTCAATATTTTCCCCTATCAGCCTTCTTTGGTCATTTGTAACAACCATACCAAACTGTCCTGTAGACTTACCTGTTTCAAGGCTGACAGAAAGCATTTGAGTATGAAGGCTGACCTTTTGCATAGCACTGGTGGAAGATTTTTTGTGCATCCAACACTTTTTGCTTTTTTTATAATTATTTTAAAATAGAAAATTATTTGAGAAAGGGCACATAAAGAAGTATTAGACAAGTAAGAGCTAAGCTTCAATTCCTTGCTTACCATTACGATGCCTAAGGCAGTAGGCTCCTGATGGTGGTAGTCAGCAGTAGCAATGATCATCAGTGTACAAAGGAACTAACAATCTTTAAAGAAAGAGTCACAACGCAATTTTTGTACCATGTATTTACTTTAGAAGAACAGGTACAGCTCCACTGACTTCATTAAAGCAATAATCATTAACATCACCTAAAGGTCTCATCCCCTGGGAAACTGACCTATTTATTATCCAATGGTTTTGTTCAATTTCCCTCACCACTGTTCTAGCCTGCAAAGATCAGCCTGCACAATTTGTCTCTTTTTTATTTACCTTGATTCTGCTAGTGTTGCCTAATTTAATGATCAAGTTGTTAAATTTTCCTGATTGGGCTGTATCTTCCTCTGATTTAGTGACGCCCTTCTTGAATATAGTTGTTGCACACTTTGCTGATTGAGATGCATAATTTAATTTAATAAACAGAATTTACTATCATTTTTGCATATTTTATTATTAGGGAAGATTCATATTTTTCAGCACTGGTTTATTCATTCCCTTTATTTATTTATTTTTTGCAAAGCCAGCTGCACAGACAACACTTGTTCAGCTGCAAAACTCCGCTGACCAAGCTGTACAATTCAGACATTGAACTTTTGAATCTTTTCCTTATTAAGGTGTGTATTCTAGCAGTAGAAATACCAGATGCTTTTTGCTTCAGCAGCCCGAGCTTATGTGCTAAACTGTCGACAAATCTGTTGGGGATATCATTTGTTTTAAGACCACTAAAGTGCATTTTCTATAGTTTCAGCTATGGTTTTAGATTCTTTGATAAAGCAAATAAAGATGCAATCAGTTTCTTTGTAAATCTTCCTATTTTGCATATAGTAAGTGGCACAAGCTTTCCATAACCAGCAGCTTCAATCTTTGGAAAAGCGTTTATCCCACTATTTGAAAGAAAACCTAAGCGTTTTGCTATCTTAGATTTTGAAGACACAGCAGGTTGGAAATACTGTAATTCCTGTTCAGTTTATTTTGCATAATATATTGGGGAAAAAAACAAGCTTGAAACTGGACTGCCAAATGCAGAATGTAATAGCTATATAAACAGTGATAATAGGCAGCTCAATCAGCAAAGAATGCAGCATGATTATGTATAAAATTTTATCCACTAAAGTTCACAGCATGATCAGGAAAGGAGGCAGCCAATCAAAAAAGCATAGAGCTCTACTGGGAATGAATATGTTTTGAAAACTCAGCTACCCAGAATATTCAATGGGATCAGCAAAGTTCTAAAAGGGGTATTTGAAGATAATAGTGGATATGGCAGTCTTAGTGGGTAGAATGACAACCCATAACATGTCCTGTTTCCAGTGATGTGTTCAAAAGTATTTAAATATTAGGTTCCTGGGAACAGGAGTTAATGTTGTGCATGTCATTCATGGTGAGAGCCCTTGGCAGGACTGGTATAAAATTCTGTTACTGTTGCATTCTAAAGAATTCACTTCATTACATCCCTACTGTGTTTTTCCTCTATTCATATTTACAAAGGCTGCCATCTTGACCAGCACCCAGAGAATTAACTGAAGAACTAAAAAAAGGAGTGTATAAAACCTATTTTTTCTCTGTGAACCAATAACAAGTTCATCATCCTTCAGAAAAGGGTAGTCAGAAAAATTGATAGCAGTTATCACTATGTTACCCAAGGTACATCTGTCCCTCTGAATGCTTAAAGCCTTGGCTGGCTCACAAAGCATATTCCTCATGTCAAAATTTCCATCTATGTCTTCCTAGGCCCTAGTTTATGTCTTTTTTTCAGTATACATGCCCAGATGATTTGGAGATGAACTACTGGGACTATGAACCAGAACATGTGCTTGCATGCATATGCCAAGGAAATACAGAGCCAAGAAACACACTCCATACAGGTCATTCATTGGCCACAGAAATAATGGCTTTAAAATACCATGGGGTTGAAATCGCGTTTTTTTCTGGGTTTCTAAGAACCCCAAATATTCGTCTTTCTCTCTAATGTATAAAACAGGTACCTGAGTACCCCAGGACATTGTTAGGTTTTGATCTGGAAGAACAACTTCACACCCCTCTCCATGTGTATCTTTATACATGAGATAAATGGAAATATCCAGCTTCCTGTTTGTTGAACACCAATGATGATGACATTGATTCTATGGTTTTTATTCTACCTTTCCTTACAAAAAGAAATGCTAAAATATGTTATTTCACAGCCACTTCCATAACCACCCCAAAGTTACACCCAGACCATAACAAAAATACAAAAAATGCTTGTCTGAGATGTGAACAGATTCAGGATCTGCTCCTTATGGTTGCAGATCTGAAGGATCAGGTGGAGAGGTTGAGAAGTATTCGCGAAAGTGAAAGGGAGATTGACTGGTGGAGTAGAAACCTCTCTCCTCCCAGTAATCCTCCCCAGGAGGCTGAGGAATGCCATATTCCTCAGCAACAGGGTAAGGAGAGTGACCTGACTGGTGAGGAGGACTGGGAGCAGGTCTGCTCTCGTGGGGGTTATAGACCTCCCTTTCAGATGCCAACTTTCCAGCTGCCCCTTCAAAACAGGTTTGGGGAGTTGGAATTTGATGCTCAGGTGGAGGATAGTCTGACAGAGAGCTCACCTGAAGAGGCTGACCTCACATTGCCCATCAGACAGGTCAGGACCTCAAATAAGAAAAAGAAAAGGAGGGTCATTGTGGTGGGAGACTCCCTTCTGAAAGGAACGGAGGGCCCTATTTGTAGGATGGACCCAACTCATCGGGAAGTCTGCTGCCTTCCCCAAGCCCGGGTACACGACATCGCCAAGAGACTCCCGGACCTAATTAAACCCTCCGATTATTACCCGCTTCTGGTGGTACAGGCTGGTAGTGATCAACTAGCGAAAAGAGGGTCAAGGGTGGTTAAAAAGGAACTCCAGGAGCTGGGACGGTCGATAGATAAGGCAGGAGCACAGGTGGTGTTCTGCTCAGTTCCCCCAGTGGCAGGGATGGATACAGACAGGAATAAGAGAATATATGCAGTTAATAGATGGCTTAGGGGCTGGTGCCGGCAGAGGAATTTTGGATTCTTTGATCATGGGGAAACCTTTATGGCACCTGGCCTGTTTGACCCCGATGGGTCTCGTCTAACTCCGAAGGGTAGGAGAATTCTAGCTCAGGAGCTGGCAGGGCTTGTTGAGAGGGCTTTAAACTAGGCATGACAGGGGAGGGGGGAGTTACTAGGCTCGCCAAAGATGTCCCCGTGGAGGATGAGCCATCCCAAAAGGGGTTGTCAGTAACCCAACTGAAGTGCATGTACACAAATGCACGCAGTATGGGAAACAAGCAGGAGGAGCTAGAAGTCCTGGTCCAGCGGGAGAGCTATGATATAGTTGCCATCACGGAAACGTGGTGGAACAACTGTCGTAACTGGAGTGCTGCCATGGAAGGCTACAGGCTCTTCAGGAGAAACAGGCGTGAGAAGAGGGGTGGAGGGGTGGCCCTCTACGCTAGGGAAACCCTGGATACTGTTGAAGTTGAGATCGGTGATGACCAGGTTGAGTGTCTATGGGTAAGAGTCAGAGGGGCAGTCAAGTCTGACCTCCTGGTTGGAGTGTGCTACAGACCGCCTGACCAGGAGGAGGATTTGGATCTTCTGTTGTTTAAACAGCTGGAGGCTGCCTCTAGATCGGCTGCACTTATTCTTTTAGGAGACTTTAACCTTCCAGATATCTGCTGGAAACTTAATACTGCTGAGAGGAGGCAGTCCAGGAGGTTTTTAGAGTGTATTGAGGACTGCTTTTTGTCACAGCTGGTGAGTGAGCCCACCAGGGGTGAGGCTCTACTTGACTTGCTGTTTACAAACAAAGATGGGTTGGTGAGTGATGTTGTTGTCGGAGGATGTCTAGGGTCTAGTGATCATGAAATAATTGAGTTCTCTCTGAACAATGTAATAGGAAAAGCCAGGAACAGAACATCGATGCTGGACTTCCGGCGGGCAGATTTTGGATTATTTAAGGAACTGGTCAGGAAAGTACCCTGGGAAATAGCTCTTAGTGGCAAGGGGGTCCAGGAAGCTTGGATATACTTCAAGAATGAAGTTTTGCAGGCGCAGGAGAGGGCTGTCCCTGTGTGTTGTAAGAAGAGTCGTAGGGGCAGACGGCCGGCCTGGATGAGTAGGGAACTTCTGAAGGAACTAAGTAAGAAAAAGAGGATGTATCATCGTTGGAAGGAAGGGGATGTATGTCAGGTCATGTTCAAGGATGTTGTTAAGTCGTGTAGGAGAAAAATCAGGGAAGCAAAAGCCCAGCTGGAGCTCAAATTGGCCATTTCTGTTAAGGACAATAAGAAGAGTTTTTATAAATACATCAATGGCAGAAAGAAGGGCGGCAGCGACCTCCACTCCTTGTTGGATGTGGAGGGAAATATAGTAACCAAAGATGCAGAGAAGGCTGAGGTACTTAATGCCTTCTTTGCCTCAGTTTTTAACAACAAGGATGTCAGCTCGCTTGACAGTTGGCCCTCTGAAGTGGTTAATGGGGGCAGGGTGCAATATGGCCCTCCTGCAATCCATGAGGAGGAGGTTAGAGACCTGCTGAGCTGCTTGGACCCTCATAAGTCTATGGGGCCGGATGGGATCCATCCTAGGGTGCTGAGAGAGCTGGCGGATGAGCTTGCTAAGCCGCTCTCCATCATCTTTCAGCAGTCCTGGCTCACTGGAGAGGTCCCGGAAGACTGGAAGTTGGCCAATGTGACACCCATCCACAAGAAGGGCCGTAAGGATGATCCAGGTAATTACAGACCTATCAGTCTGACCTCGGTCCCAGGTAAAATCATGGAGAAGATAATCCTGGGTGAAATCATGCACCACCTGCAGAACGGTCAAGAAATCAGGCCCAACCAGCATGGATTTAGGAGGGGTAGGTCCTGCCTGACCAACCTGATCTCCTTTTACGACCATGTGACTCGCCTGGTGGATGAGAGGAAGGCTGTGGATGTGGTATACTTGGACTTCAGTAAGGCCTTTGACACTGTCCCCCACAGTAGACTCCTAGGGAAGCTGGCAGCTCGTGGCCTAGATGGGAGCACTTTGTGCTGGGTTAGGAATTGGCTGGATGGCCGAGCCCAAAGAGTGATGGTGAATGGTGTTTCATCCAGTTGGCGGCCGGTCACCAGTGGTGTCCCCCAGGGATCGGTATTGGGTCCCGTCCTGTTTAATATCTTTATTGACGATTTGGATGAGGGGATTGAGTCCATCATCAGCAAATTTGCAGATGATACCAAGCTGGAAGGAAGAGTTGATCTGCTAGAGGGTAGGATGGCCCTACAGAGAGACCTGGACAGATTGGAGAGCTGGGCCGATTCTAATGGGATGATGTTTAATAAGTCCAAATGTCGGGTACTTCATTTTGGACACAACAATCCCATGCAGAGCTACAGACTGGGGACAGAGTGGCTAGAGAGTAGTCAGGCAGAAAAGGACCTGGGAGTGCTGGTGGACAGGAAGCTCAACATGAGCCAGCAGTGTGCCCAGGTGGCCAAGAAGGCCAATGGCATTCTGGCCTGCATCAGGAATAGTGTAGTAAGCAGGACCAGAGAAGTTATTGTCCCCCTGTACTCGGCACTGGTCAGGCCTCACCTTGAATATTGTGTCCAGTTCTGGGCCCCTCAGTATGGGAAAGATGTTAGGATACTGGAATGTGTTCAGAGGAGGGCAACGAAGATGGTGAGGGGGCTGGAGCACAAGCCCTATGAGGAGCGACTGAGGGAATTGGGGCTGTTTAGCCTGGAGAAGAGGAGGCTCAGGGGAGACCTCATTGCTCTCTACAACTACCTAAAAGGAGGTTGTAGTCGGGCAGGGGTTGGTCTCTTCTCTCAGGTGACCAGTGGCAGAACCAGAGGGCATGGACTTAAGCTTCATCAGGGAAAGTTTAGACTTGATGTGAGGAAAAAATTCTTCACTGAAAGGGTGATTGGGCATTGGAATGGGCTGCCCAGGTAGGTGGTGGAGTCACCTACCCTGGAGGTGTTTAAAGGGAGACTGGATGAGGCACTGAGTGCCATGGTCTAGATGATGGTTGGTGTTAGTGTTAGGTTATAGGTTGGACTTGATGATCTCAGAGGTCCTTTCCAACCTTATGATACTGTGATACTGTGATACTGTGAAAACTACTGAGTCTCATATAGCTGGCATCAAAGAAATCCAACAGTTGTTGTAGTAGTAGGCTGCTTTGGATCACAAAATATTGAGCCAGAGGCAAGAATTACTGGCTAAAATTCCGTGACTGGTACTACTCAAGAAGTCAGAACACATAATCATAATGGTCTTTTTCTGCCTTAAAAGCTATTAATCTAAAGATTTTTTTCTACTGGGCATTGAGCACAATTTGCTGTAACTGAATTCAGTTCACCCAGATCACACAAGAAAACAGTTGTTTTTAAGATCACACTTAGAAAAATTTTTGACATGGTATCAGATAAGTCCATGTACCAAGGAAGGATAACAGCAGTCTCCTCTTACCTTTTGATTGAACCAGCCTAATTTTCAAATTCTCTGACAAGTTCCAGTGACTTAAAAGTCTTGGATTTTTAGACAGAAAAGGCACTTGTTGAAGCAAATGAATGTAAATGGAACCACTTAAGTTGATTTTCTTTTTTTTTCATGATGACTGAAAAGGTCAACAAACTGTAAGACTGCTTTCATCCCATCCTCTTTTAAAAAATATTGCTATACAATATGAGTAAAACATACGCTAAAAGGATTAAGAACTGGCCGTCCGTTCTCAAAATGCAGCACTTCATGTTATAAGAACTTAGGTTTTAATAGGGAACTGTTTCTAGTGTGGATTTGTAATTGGTGCAGCATTATTCAATATTTTCATCAAGATCTGGAAATAAATAAGAAATCTCTACAGCTAAAACCTGCAGATGGCACAGAGTGAAAGGCTGATAAGTCGCTATGGGGACAGGGAAATTGTCTGTTTGTCTCAAAATGGGCAGCCATATAAAAATAAATTTTACTGCAACACAAGCCAGTGGCATACCTCAGAAACAAAGGTCAAAACCTTTTTTGTCTTCTTTAGAAATAAGAGTCTGAGTGCTTTTGTTAAAACCAGAAACTCATCATATTGATTTTTTAAAGACATAAGAAATATCCCTACATAAACTTTCATTCAGTGTCTAAACTGTAGAGGCTGACATCTTGACCAGCACCCTGAGAATTAAGTGAAGAACTAAAAAAGGAAAAGTAAAAACGAGGAGCGGGGATTGGGAAATTATGATACTTTCTGTAGCATGTACTGATGACACTACAGTCATGACTGGCCTGAAAAATGAAGGTGCTGACATAAAGCAGTGGAAGAAGTAGTCTTAAAATTATCATAAAGATTCAAAAATTTTCTTAATGGAAGATTAAAGGAACTCAATTCACTTAATTTTCTGAAATGAATATGAAGAGATGACGTGATTACAGCATAGATAGGAGAAGGTAGGGGATGTGTAGTTTAATCTAATACAATATGACATAACAAGTACAATGACTGGACACATTCAAACTGGCAGACAATACACTTTGGAGAAGGAACAATTTTTTAATAATAAGGGTCATCAACCATTGGAACAAATTACCGAAGTAATAGATTCCCTTTGCTTTGAAGTCTTTAGAAGTAGTACAGATGTCTTTTGGGAAGGTATGCAATCAGATACCTTGAATCCAATGATGGGCAACCTGGTGACATTTAATTATTTTTATATGGAGCTACCTACAGTAAGATTAAATGTCAGTGTCCCTTCTGGCTTTATCATCTCCTCGTGTTTTATTCTGGATTACAATGGAATTCCTGCAGGATTATTGTCTGGAATCCTACTTTCCTTTTAATATCAGATGGACATGCTGCAGATTGACTTAAAAACAGTAATAATAATAGGAATCTTAGTCCTTGGATTGCTTTTACTTCCACTTTCTCCATCCTCATCCTTCAAAACCATAATGGGACACATCTAAGTATGTGTTACCAAAAGATAACTCCAATCTTGGGTCACTGAAAGTGCTCCTCTTGGCCTTGTGTTTCATACTTCCCCCAAGGTATATGTTATCTCAGCATAACACACACCTTGTCATGTCTTATTTTTCAGCTCCAGGAGAGACCTTGAAAATAGACAAATAAGTCAACAAACACTACGGGAGAAACTGAAGGATACTTTTTTTCCCTCAGTGTTTGTGTGTAAGTATGTGTGTGCACACATGTGCATGTATGTGTATGTGCTGTATCACTTTTGGACTTCAGGGGAGAAGTAGGAAGAGAAAGGTCTGGGAGAAAGATAGACAGAGAATTAAGAATCGACAGAAGCACAGAGACAAAGCAGAAAAAAAAGATGTCAAAACAGCAGCACGGCTTCGTTACATAGCAACAACATAAGTTTGGGATAATCAGTTCTGATGAAAAAAGTCCCAAGAAAAAGTCCCAAGAAAATTACAAATGTGTTTGCACATGCACACAAAATAACAGAAATATTCTAAGACAAGAAAATATACATAAAGATGGAAAAAAAAAAGAACAAGAAAGCAAAGTGAGAGCAACTGACATCTATGTAGAATACATGTGCATTTAAAACCTGAAAACAGAAGAAAACAGAAATTTTGGAAAAAATATGATGAGGAAATGCAAACGGAGAACCCTGGTGTCATGTGCTCAAGGAATATCTTCTTTTTTCTTCTTTTCATATGCTGTGTTTCAATGGTGACAATGACGCAGACTGCATCATATAAGTGAACAAGAACAGGAGTAGAAGGGAGGTCCACAGTGACAGATTTATTTACATGGCTAAATAAATGAAACCAGAAGCATACCAGCAGTTCATTTCTTCACAGTTCTTATTTCTTGAACTGGTTAGAGACGCCTTCAAAGGTCCCAATAGCCAAAGAAGAGTTGTCAGTAACAACTGCTACCTGGGAAGAAACTGTCCATCGAATTTGTGAATTGCTTTTAAAAATGCCAGCACTGTTTTCAAAGTCATTTTTTATGGAGTTTATTTAATCTTTGAGTCATTCACTAGCATACTCCAGGTCCAGACTGGTAAAACAAGTTCTGCATATCATAGGGTTCATCAACACTCGCCAATACAGTGTGATGGGATCCTTGGCTTGCTTTTAAGCATGTCTGCTCCACAGCTGAGACTAATCTATCTGTATGAACACAGACGTATATTCAACCTGCAAAACTGAGCAGCAGGACATGTGGATTGAAATGAAAAGCCACGCTAACACAGAAAGTCCATTTATGGATCCATCTGCGCATCTGCACAAGTTCCTAGAGTGCACAATGTGAAGAAATCAGTTTAGGGGAGGATGTTGATTTTGCTCTGAATGGGCAGTCACACCAGTTATTCAACTCTTGAGAATCTCATAACACAGAGTTTTAAGGAGCAGTGGAAGCTGCCATTTGTGTCCTATCACAGAGTGCAATCACGTTTGAAAGATCACCAGCTCTTCACACTGGCAAACATAAGAACCAGTCCTACGTTTATAAAGCATCTTATCTGACCCTAGAGTACCGGTTTGGTAAAAAGTCCATTGTTTTGTTCAACATTTGCAAAATGCCTAGAACAAAGGGATCCTGGCCAATGAGTATTATTCCTTGAGTATTCTTGGTAACATACACACTAGCCTTTAGTACTAGTCCAATCAGAAGCTACCCCTTCCCTCTTACAGACAGGAGAGCATGGTAAAGAAAGAAGGACTACTCTCTTGCTTGAAAGAATTATCTCCATCTCAGACTGGGGAAAATGATGAAGTCTTTTCTTCGTTGCCTCATCCTAGAAGCAAATGACAAATAGAGGTCAGAGTCCCAAGACATTCTCAGTCCTTACTGTCCCTGACCACCCTCCCTGGATGTCCTAGAGAGAGTCATCTGACCCACTTTCAAATGGAAAGTATATGGCAAAAGTTGTAAACATCCATTCATCTCCTGGACTTCCAAACCTTTTTATTATATTACTCAGCATGACTTTACAGAACATTAATTTAAAGCATGTTTTAAGTCAGCATATGATAGTTTTCACAAAGGAGACTTATTGCATGTTCACTCAGTTCCTCCTTCCACCTTCTGTAACATAGCCTTCTCATCATTTGCTAGACCAAAGCTTTGTGTGGCTGTGCTGGGCATCAAGTCAAGGAGCTTTTTTTGGTGTAAGGTAAGCAAGAAAAACGCATATATTTCATCTAACAGACCTCTCTCCATAGCATTATAGGAATGTTTATTTTCCGGAGCTGAAGTAGGCAAGAAAAGGGAGCAGGAAAACTGGGCTTTGAAGAGTGAGTTTGCCTTTTCCCATGTCAGTGTTGCCCTGAGATAATGTTAAATTATATATGAATTTGCATCTTAAGTCAGCCATGGTATCCACATACAACTAACAGCAACTTCATGTGTGACCAAATACAAACAGGTTCCTATAAACCAGTTCTGTGTCTGTGAAAGTTCTGGTCAATAAGTGTTTCTGAATCCACATGAGAAAATATAATTGTATTTTTCAGCTAGATCCACCAGAAAAACTGGCAAGCAAACAGCTCTGTTGGATGTAATATTTGGATGCAGAAAGTGATAATGGATAATAAGATCCAATGCAAAGCTTACTAGAGCTAACGAGGTGTCTTTTCACATCTTTGTTGGCATTTGATTGTGAGAAAGTGTATTCCCCGTGTATAAACTGTTCTTTTTTAAATCAAATATATCTGCACAGATCAGCCCACAAATAAGTTCTTTTTATGGATCTTGGAAACAGGCACAGTACTTCTAGGTATGAATCACATGGTTCTTACAGAACTAGAGTTTGGATATTAAGGCTGTAAAGGTAAATGCCATCAGTTTTGGCCTTCTCACAAGTTGCCGTGAGTGCAAGAACCAGAGGCTCAGAAAAAATTACTTGCAGTCCGGGAGATTTCCTAGCACTGGTGGAAAAGCGTTCGCTTTGGGCCATTGTAGACCAATAAACTTCATTTTTTTCATTGTCCTAATTAATTTAATTAAGTTAACTTCCAAGGTGTGTTAAGAAGCAATGCCTTGGGTGATTAACTGTTCCCATATCAATGTGTTTTCACAAACACATTTACCTTGATAAGTGTACACATTATTATGTAATTAAATACCTCACACAGAGGAATTTATTAGTGCCTTCTTGTCTCCTAACAAATAAAGCAGCCCTTGAAAATCTTTCTGAAAAGAGCTTTCCTAATCTAGGTGGAGAAGGACAAGCAGAAACATGTGGAGAGAAAGATAATCATGGATTCATCAGGCAAGCAGGTCTCTCATTGTCTCAGCAAGACTCTGCATCTCTGTGACTGTCTGCCTGGGTCTCTTAGAAACTTGCTGACTAATTAAATCACTTTTTACAGATCTAATGTGCACTTCTTTGGCCAGTAGAACCTCCTAATCATTCGCCTATCATAACTGTCTCAGGTCTGCGGGACAGATTTTCTATTCAAAATTGAATTCAGCTATATTAAAAATCTTCATCTAAAATATATACTTAAGAACATTTCAAATCTGATTTTTTTTTCTTACAAAGGAGACTTAAAGAGGTTTTAATATCACTTACTATGGGTCTTAATAAAAGAGGTAAAATGGGCTATCTTGTTCTGTTTCACTAAGAGTTTGCTCATGCTTTCTTTCACTTATAATCTGTAGTCAGTTTAACCACAGTCTTGGAGTTAAGCATGTGCTTAAATATTTTGTTGAACTGAGGCCAAGGTTACTCCCATTGGCTTCAGCAAAGATTAGTGCATGAAGCTGAGATTAGACTTTGCCCTATCTGCAGACTGTACCTGCTATTTTATTAGGCGTGACCATAATATTTCAGCATTCTCTGCTGGGTTTGTCAGTAGATCATAAATTGCACTCACCATCTGATGAAGCAATAAGATTTGCTTTATGCCTCATTGGTCACTTTCCCAAGCATTAAAGCTTAGAATGAACAAAACTCAGATGGTTTGGAGGTTCATTTTAAAGCCTTGCCCAAACTTTATATAAATGTATTTTGAAACTCTTCTGTCTGCAAAGACAAACCAGAATTGGTCATTAAGTTCTGGTATTACTAATTATTTACTCTAGATCAGAAAAACAGTTGGAAAAAAAACCTTCTAAGCAAGTGAAATGTGATTATCCAGTTCCCTACAGACCAGAAATTTCTTACCTGAGTAACAAGGTGCAAATTCACCATCATTACACTAGTTTATCTGTGAGAAGGGAATTTCAGACCTATATGAACTGCCCGCAAATTTTTCCCATATTATGATAGTCCCCCTTAAGCTAAATTTTGAAGGTTAAATTGGTGCCATTATAATCCTTAGATGATTTCATCTAGAGTGAATATGATCTCTTCAATCACTCCCCACTCCAGAAAAGAGAGATTCCAGCTCTTCTGCAGTATATCTTACGCAGAGAAATGACAACAACAGAATCTGGATTCTTTCCAGCGCTTAAATACTCAGTGTAATTATTATTGATTTGACTTATTCCCCAGTATTATTTTAAATATATAAATATAAATAAAAGGAAATAAAGAGTTTTCACTTTGTGGAAAATAGAAGAAAGATAAGAAATGAAGAGTGGGGCTGAACATCTGGCTAATTGTCCAGTAAATGGAGGAAAGAATAGTTTTGATGGCTGTCTAAAAAAAATCTATATTGCTTTTTTTATTTCCAGCAGGGTTTGAAGTTGTCAAAAACTCTGATCCCTCACACAACTTCTTACACAAGCTACTTCTAAACATGTGAATTTGTCAGTCTTGATTACACAGTAACTTAAGTGTGAGCATTGTCATTTCATGATCTAACGCAGACTGTGCCTGAAAGAAGTCAGCCCATCCCCATTCCTGACTTTATGTCAGATTTAGCACATTGGTGACTACAAGGAGAGTCTCATCAGTTTGCATCTCTGACTGAAAATCAAATATTTAGGTAGGGTTTTTTTCTGAACTAATTTTCAGCCAGAGCATTGAACTGCATCATTTCACTCCATGGTTGCATGATTTCTGGAACTCACGTAAGGTAACAGCAGGAGAACACAGTCAGGAGCATGGGATGTTTGAGAAAACCCTTTTAGCCTTTAGCACAATGTTAGGTCAGTTCAGGCCAAGAGGAGGACTGTAACCTCCTGAAGCACTCTGTGCACAGGTGATTGAGGCTTGTTTGCATTGCGGGGGAGATATGTGCTCCTTTTCCCCAAAGCATGGCAAGAACATTGATAAAGCTCTTTCTTTTACTGGAAAAGTGCTCTCTCCAGCAAGTTTTGAATGCTAGATTTGCTTCTAAATACAAATATGTGATGTAGATTCCTAATTATGGGAGCTTTTCTAAGCTCCAAATGCAAGCCTTCAAGAGATACCAAGTTATAATAAGAATCTATGCAGAAAACAACACTGTAAATTCACTCGTCTCTTTCAGGTATGGACACATATTCTGGTGCCTGGGAGCAGATAGGGCTCTGCCTTCATTCTGTGGTTACTCCAGGTTCTGGCTCCAATAGTGTCATAGTCCAGAGTGATGCCTTTTGAGTTGCCATTGGAATAAAGACAATAAGGCTTACTGATTAACCTACCTGCTCACAGACACAGAAAGCCTGACTCAGTTAAAAGCACTCAAAACCTTTTAACAGCTCTCCTTGTGTGTCAACCGTTCCCCTTTTTTCAAATCACATGCACAAAAAGCAATACAGGAACCAACAGGATCTTGTTTTCCATTCAGCTCTTATAGTGTAATATACTACTATGAAAACAAGTATTAGAATAATATACAGATATTAGCTCCTCTTATAAGGAGGATGAATAAGGTGACATTTTCTGGGAATATGGAAAATACTCCAGAATGCCAAGTGAATCAATGTTGAAATAAGAACAAATACACTCCCTAAAATGAGACAAGACCTATCAAGTCTTTGGCAGTGAGAGAGATTTGTGTTTGCCTGGGGCCAGCTCCTCAGGGAGTGAAGATTGATTCTTTATGATTGATGACTCGGCACTTGAATGCTAAGTCATCAGTTCCCTGTGTTCACTGCATTGACTGCATCAAGATAACTTTTCCCTTGTGCCTAAGAATGGATATGGTCCTTACCTGGAGTGTAGCCTCAGAGGACCCAGGTACAGAACATGAGTTGGTTGCTTTAAACAAAAACAGACACAATCTCCAAGCGTCTGGCTGCCAGGGATAAACAGTATGGAAAACTCAAGTGGAAACGGTGCAGGCTTGGTTTCCCCTTTGCTGTAATAGGTTGGGATTGTGTATCTTAAAACTAATAGTCTTACATTATGCAGTTGTCTACTCTCAAATACAAAATGTTTTTGGGTTTGTTGACTGTATGTTAACAAGCTGTTTTCTGGGAGAACTAGATGACAGCTCAAGACTCATGCCGCTGTGACATGGTAAGTTCTGCAGCTCAGAGCACAGGGTAGAATGGCAAACAAACCATTTTCTGCATGTCTAATGGAGTCTTGTTAAAATGCACTTGTCCTGTGGGTCTCGATACGTACTGAGAGGCTCTGAAAATCATACAGAAAATAGGCAACCACTGACAAAGGAAGGACTCTAATTGCATTGTCAAAAAGAATTTTAAAAAGAGCAGCATGAAAACTACACTTCATACTTGGAAGTAAGTCTCTTCTTTGCCCTACTTGATCTGTCCCTAAAGTCCAAGCAAATAAGTTTTCCAAGTAAAATTTAGGACAGTCTTGATTAACCCTTTCTTTCCAACTGTCCTACTGTTCTAAAGGATATCTCCAGTTGCTTTGAACTGGCTACTAAGGATTTCCCCGTTAGAGTATGATCCCTGGCTGACATAAATCCCTTCCAGGCTGAGGGATGTGTCAGTGGTTTAGAAAGGAGAAGGAAGTAGAGCAGGACTGCCATACCTTTCTGGTGAATCCAGCCTGACATAAACGTTCAGTCACAACATGTAAGAGGAACTAGGTTCCTCTTTTCAGAAGGAAACATCCCATTTCTTTGGTGGTGTTTATGGTTGGTTGGTTGATTTGGTTTGGTTTGTTGTTAATCCTGAAGAAACATAATGCCTTTTTACTGGTGCATGGAAATTTGTTTTTTTTAAATAACAGAGTTTGCTGAGCTCAAATTTTAAAAGCACTTATTTCAAGATCAGTTTGAGTTTCACAGATGGCAACATGAAAAAATAGGAAGACATCCTTATATGGAACATTCTTCTATCCCTCTTCTTTCTTTACTTCTAGCAGGATTCATAAGTGATGTCTTTAAAGAAGGTGTTAAAAATTTTGCAAGAAATAATTACAAACTTCTAAGCCTCCTCAATCTACTAGTAATGCTCTATTTTGCTCTGAAACAAAGCAAAATTTAAGCAGAAAAGCAAATTCTTTCTTCCACTTCTAGTAGCCAAAATTAGAAGAAAAACTCCCAGAACACCCAGTGATGAAAGACAAGCAGAGTGGTAGAGAAGTAGTAGCAATTATAAAGAAATATGGTGCAGATCCCAGCTCTAGCCACGTGTGAGAACTCATTGTTCATTCTCGTGTTTACTAAAACCCCATGATCACTATTGCTTAATGTTTATCTAGTGATTCCACTTCCTTGATTAACATTTAATAATGCTGATGTCAAAACCAGTTACCAGGGAGCAATTGTAATGCCTGCTTATTAATGTTTTGGGATGTACAATCTTACAATCATCCTCTTAATCACATCACATTGCATTTGTCCTATTCAAAAGCAAGGAGTTGTTTCACACCTCATGCTAGAATCTTTTTGACGCAGAGGTTATGAGCAATATGTAGAAAGGTCTATCTATATAAATAGATGTGGGCTATTTCCAGCTTTCTCTCAGGCCTAGGTTCTTTGATTTCTTCTCCTGGCTTATAAATATACGATGTGTTGTACAGTTAAGTTGCTTTCAAACTTGTTTTTAAGTGGCAAATATTTGAGGATGAAAGGCTGAGAGTTACACAGTCTGTTTTCCTCTATAGTGGAATGAAAGGGGTGATATCTTTTGAAGGTTGTGAAAATGCTGCTAATGATTTTCCGTGAACTTTTGATGTAACGATAAAAGGAAAAAAAAATATAACATTATACTAAGAAGAGATGGGCTTGTTCAGAAAAACTGCAGCCAGGCAAATGAATCTCCTCTATAGTGATCCACAGCCTGACCTTGCATATTAATAAAACCCACTCCAATTCCTTGTGAAATGTTCTAATTCCATAGTTTTCCTGGGCTGGACCCTCTCTGCAAATAGGTCACCACAGATTTTTTTAATCAAATTGCATTATTTTACAGAGCTTTTAAAAGACTTGGAGATTCCTTCCACTACCACTGTATAAATATAAATTTTATGTTATGTATACACAAAAGCTGATGTTACACATCAGGTCATGTGTTTGTTAAAACAAGATATGTACACAACAATATTTGAATGGACAGACTGAGATATGGAGGTACTTAGATACGTATAGGGACACACATGCAAGTATTTCAGTCCAGACAAAGTTCAGTACTAACAGTATCCAGAAGTTTTAGGAGCTTTGACTCCTGCACAAGGTCTGGATCAGTGAGACCTGAAGCTGTGTATTGCCAGAAAAAGCAAAAAGGCAAAGCAACACTCCAAGCTTGCCTGACTTCTTACATACTGTCTCAAAACAAATGCTGTTGCTCTGAGGTGGACTTAATTCTTTAGGCTAACAGGACCTTTAGCTTGATCCTGTATACAGGAAACTTCCTAAGGAAAATGTCATCCTGAAATTAGGTGATTCTTTAGCTGGTGGCCTTAGTGTACACACAGATGCTCCCAGCTCCACTTTCCTAGCAGTTTTAGTACAAGTCACTAAGAGTCTTTGTCAATTTGTTGACAATTTTAATTACAACAAGACCTGATTATAACTACTTTGCAGACTCTATTCAGCGCTTCTCTTCATTAACATCTTATCAGCAGTATAATTGCAGGCAGGAGTGAACTCACACAGCTTTTTACCTTCTTCAAAGCTTCATTCAGAATGGGGAGAGAACTTCCAATTCAGCCTTATGAGGCGCAAGCAGATGCACCCCTTCAAACACTTCTTCAATCTGTTGTCAAAGCAACAAAACCAGAAGCAAGCACCCTTTGAACTGCCAAGAGCATACAAGAATTGTACTGGTGAAAGCACTGCACTGATTTGAAAAATGAGATTTTTTTTCCAGCCCTTTAGTGACTCTGTTTGCAGTGGAAAATGGAACTGAGTTCTCTGTTTCCTAGAAGATGACGTAACACAAAATTGTACTGTTCTGATTGGAGTAGAGACCAAATAGAACAAAAGTTTACAAATCAAAAAATTCAATTTCTTTTCTAAAAGTCAATAACTATAAACTAAAAAAATATGTAGTCCAGTCAGCTCCTTTTATTTCTATTTAAAGCAAATTGTTTCGCTTTGTTTTGAGAGACAATATATATTACCCTGGTGTCCTTGGAGAAAACACATCGTGTTCTTCAAAACTGCATTAGAAGATACCAAGCCTAACCTGTTCTGAATGTGTAGGAGAGTGCTCAATCTTGCAAGCCCAGTTCTTCTCTGAATGCTGTCAGGGTTAGTGACAGCATAATCTGCAGCCCTAGTAAGTAACCACTGCGATGGAAATTTCTCTCCCTGCATCTGTAGGTGTGTGCAATCCTGAGGGAAGTGGAAAGAGACAGTCCCTTTATTTTCTATCAGTCCCAGGAAAGGTCTCAGTGAGGTAACAAAATAAGTGGATCTCCCTTGTCACAACTTTGCTCAACAGAGGTACAAACCTGTATCGAGTATCCAGATACTGTCTCAATACAATAGCGAGAGAGCTATGATATAGTTGCCATCACGGAAACGTGGTGGAACGACTGTCATAACTGGAGTGCTGCCATGGAAGGCTACAGGCTCTTCAGGGGAGACAGGCGTGAGAAGAGGGGTGGAGGGGTGGCCCTCTACACTAGGGAAACCCTGGATACTGTTGAAGTTGAGATCGGTGATGACCAGGTTGAGTGTCTATGGGTAAGAGTCAGAGGGGCAGTCAAGTCTGACCTCCTGGTTGGAGTGTGCTACAGACCGCCTGACCAGGAGGAGGATTTGGATCTTCTGTTGTTTAAACAGCTGGAGGCTGCCTCTAGATCGGCTGCACTTATTCTTTTAGGAGACTTTAACCTTCCAGATATCTGCTGGAAACTTAATACTGCTGAGAGGAGGCAGTCCAGGAGGTTTTTAGAGTGTATTGAGGACTGCTTTTTGTCACAGCTGGTGAGTGAGCCCACCAGGGGTGAGGCTCTACTTGACTTGCTGTTTACAAACAAAGATGGGTTGGTGAGTGATGTTGTCGGAGGATGTCTGGGGTCTAGTGATCATGAGATAATTGAGTTCTCTCTGAACAATGTAATAGGAAAAGCCAGGAACAGAACATCAACGCTGGACTTTCGGCGGGCAGATTTTGGATTATTTAAGGAACTGGTCAGAAAAGTACCCTGGGAAATAGCTCTTAGTGGCAAGGGGGTCCAGGAAGCTTGGATACACTTCAAGAATGAAATTTTGCAGGCGCAGGAGAGGGCTGTCCCTGTGTGTTGTAAGAAGAGTCGTAGGGGCAGACGGCCGGCCTGGATGAGTAGGGAACTTCTGAAGAAACTAAGTAAGAAAAAGAGGATGTATCATCGTTGGAAAGAAGGGGATGTAAGCCAGGTCATGTTTAAGTATGTTGTTAAGTCGTGTAGGAGGAAAATCAGGGAAGCAAAAGCCCAGTAGGAGCTCAAATTGGCCATTTCTGTTAAGGACAATAAGAAGAGTTTTTATAAATACATCAATGGCAGAAAGAAGGGCGGCAGCGACCTCCACTCCTTGTTGGATGTGGAGGGAAAT
Organism: Tapera naevia; assembly: GCA_033556795.1. Taxonomy (NCBI): domain Eukaryota; kingdom Metazoa; phylum Chordata; class Aves; order Cuculiformes; family Neomorphidae; genus Tapera; species Tapera naevia. Next base: position 909,100 of record JAUMJJ010000480.1, read on the forward strand.
ATAGCAACCAAAGATGCAGAGAAGGCTGAGGTACTTAATGCCTTCTTTGCCTCGAGTTTTTAACGGCAAGGATGTCAGCTCGCTTGACAGATGGCCCTCTGAAGTGGTTGATGGGGGCAGGGTGAAATATGGCCCTCCTGCAATCCATGAGGAGGAGGTTAGAGACCTGCTGAGCTGCTTGGACCCTCATAAGTCTATGGGGCCGGATGGGATCCATCCTAGGGTGCTGAGAGAGCTGGCGGATGAGCTTGCTAAGCCGCTCTCCATCATCTTTCAGCGGTCCTGGCTCTCTGGAGAGGTCCCGGAAGACTGGAAGTTGGCCAATGTGACGCCCATCCACAAGAAGGGCCGTAAGGATGATCCAGGTAATTACAGGCCTGTCAGCCTGACCTCGGTCCCAGGTAAAATCATGGAGAAGATAATCCTGGGTGAAATCATGCACCACCTGCAGAACGGTCAAGAAATCAGGCCCAACCAGCATGGATTTAGGAGGGGTAGGTCCTGCCTGACCAACCTGATCTCCTTTTACGACCATGTGACTCGCCTGGTGGATGAGAGGAAGGCTGTGGATGTGGTATACCTGGACTTCAGTAAGGCCTTTGACACTGTCTCCCACAGTAGACTCCTAGGGAAGCTGGCAGCCCGTGGCCTAGATGGGAGCACTTTGTGCTGGGTTAGGAATTGGCTGGATGGCCGAGCCCAGAGAGTGATGGTGAATGGTGTTTCATCCAGTTGGCGGCCGGTCACCAGTGGTGTCCCCCAGGGATTGGTGTTGGGTCCTGTTCTGTTTAATATCTTTATTGACGATTTGGATGAGGGGATTGAGTCCATCATCAGCAAGTTTGCAGATGATACCAAGCTGGGAGGAAGGGTTGATCTGTTAGAGGGTAGGATGGCCCTACAGAGGGACCTGGACAGACTGGAGAGCTGGGCCAGTTCTAATGGGATGATGTTTAATAAGTCCAAATGTCGGGTACTTCATTTTGGACACAACAATCCCATGCAGAGCTACAGACTGGGGACAGAGTGGCTAGAGAGTAGTCAGGCAGAAAAGGACCTGGGAGTGCTGGTGGACAGGAAGCTCAACATGAGCCAGCAGTGTGCCCAGGTGGCCAAGAAGGCCAATGGCATTCTGGCCTGCATCAGGAATAGTGTAGTAAGCAGGACCAGAGAAGTTATCGTCCCCCTGTACTCGGCACTGGTCAGGCCTCACCTTGAATACTGTGTCCAGTTCTGGGCCCCCCAATTTGGGAAAGATGTTAGGATACTGGAATGTGTTCAGAGGAGGGCAACGAAGATGGTGAAGGGGCTGGAGCATAAGCCCTATGAGGAGCAACTGAGGGAATTGGGGCTGTTTAGTCTGGAGAAGAGGAGGCTCAGGGGAGACCTCATTGCTCTCTATAACTACCTAAAAGGAGGTTGTAGTCGGGCAGGGGTTGGTCTCTTCTCTCAGGTGACCAGTGGCAGAACCAGAGGGCATGGACTTAAGCTTCGTCAGGGAAAGTTTAGACTTGATATGAGGAAAAAATTCTTCACTGAAAGGGTGATTGGGCATTGGAATGGGCTGCCCAGGGAGGTGGTGGAGTCGCCGACCCTGGAGGTGTTTAAAGGGAGACTGGATGAGGCACTGAGTGCCATGGTTTAGATGATGGTTGGTGTTAGTGTTGGTGTTAGTGTTAGGTTATAGGTTGGACTTGATGATCTCAGAGGTCCTTTCCAACCTTGTGATACTGTGATACTGTGATACATACCATCCTGCTTAATTTGCAGGAAAACTGTGATAAGGACAGTTTAACAACAAACAGTGAAGTTATATTCCCATATTTTTCTTATACAAATGGGAAGTATTCTAGTTAGAACAAAGGATGCCAAGCCACAGTCTCCCTTTTCCTTTATTGTTTCATTGAATTTGTCTAACCAAGTCTGTCATCCCTCAACTAAGAAGTTAGATTCTGGATATTTATTTATCTTGTGTTAATTAAGTATATAACTAGCTAACTGCACGCTAGGTTACTTCTTAACAATTAAATTACTGAAGAAAGTTAATCCTTTTTCCTTTCTTTTTTTTGTTTTTCCAACAAAAATTTTTTTCTCTGTGTTAAAAATTAATTAGTGCTAGTTAAAAATAATTGTAATAGATTGACACCACAGAGTCCATTATTGTTCCTCTATTCATGATACAGGTACAGTCTAACTTTTTTTCAGCCAGACATCCGTTGTTATTGACATTGTTTTTGGAAATTTATTTGCAGAGATCTATTTCATGTGTATAGATTTTGAGGCCATTAGTTGTGGTTGTGCTTATCCACAGTGCTCCCAGATTCAGGAATGTGAAAACTAAAACTCAGCAAATCACGAAACACGTTGAAAATTGTGACGGTGTTTGGACAGACACTTCTGTCAATGTCTGGCTGATTCGATGCTTTTTCACGATTCTCCTCATGTCATGTCCATAAACTTAATTTTGCGGCCACAGGGACTACAAATTACTTAAGAAAATGCAGACATAAACCCACATGTTCTCCAAAACACATAGCTCTAGAAAGAAGGCATTTAAGGAGAAAAAAAAAAATTATAGTGAGAAATGAAATCAAACAATGTTATCAATCAATTTACAGAGTCCATCCAACAGAACTAATTCATGTGTAACACCCATAACCTGTGGTAAACATGTCTTCTAAGATAAATACCTTATTCTGGCTGAACCACAGGTTTGCCCACAGATAAATCCACTGGAATTTGTAGTCCTGATTCACACCAGTGTGGGATGGGGTGATCAGACCTTTCCGATCACTGCCATTTTTCACAGCTTCTGGGATTATTACTGAGGATGCTGGTTAGGAAAGTTATTTTTTCTTTTTCTGTTTGGGATGCTTTTGTCTCTAGAAAGACAGACACATGCAATCTGTTCTTATGCAAATGCCCTTTTTCAAGAGGTAATTGCCCAGCAAAGTACCTCTGTTTTCTACAGGGATTTATTTTTTTGTAACAACTATATTAAATTCATACTGGATTTCTCATGTTAATTTGCAGACATTTGAATAAAATTCTTTTATTTTTTTTTCCGATAGAAAGGATTTTAAAATATTGGTGAAAATCCACTTAGAAAGTCTTCCTCCCCTTCTGTTCAGAAAGCTGCTCTAAGTCATTTCTGCCCCTACAGAGCATTATATGTGAAGGTGAGAAAACACTACTCTTAAGCCTGTCCTCCAGGGTCCTTTTGTTCTTTATATTGAAACAATACAACAACAAAAAATAAAACCAAACTTTTTAAAAAGCCTTAAACTTGTATAAGGAGCTTCTGAATAAAATAGCTGAGGAAAAATAACTCCAATGTAAGGAAAAAAAAAAAAAGAGTTATTAAATCCTAAGATATGACTCTGTGCTGTGCATTTGAAACTCATCCAAAAGCACCAGGTATAGACTCAAGAGAAAAAAAAATAAAAAAATATAAAGATATAAGAAATACCAAAGGACACCTTTGTTGGTGGAAGATTTTTCATTACAACTTGACATTACAGAAGGCAAGATGGTGATCAGTAAAAATGAGTACAAGTATGAAACAAATAGAAAAGTCAATGAACACATAGAATGCATCAGGTATATTCAATAGATCATCAGCAAAGGAAATAAAAATGCATTCCAGAGCATATTAAACTCTCTGTCAGTGTATTTGTGGATATACCTATTTATCCAAACATTATTCAACCAGAAGAGGAAGGTCAAGAAGCCTAACAGGTTTAGAAGGAAACCTGTTGCATGTACAGAGGTGGTTTGGTCACAGGTACGTCAGCAGTGGCGGATAAATAGACTCAGTGATTCGGTTGGTCCCTTTATCTCCTTTATCTCTGTTTCCGTGATCCATGCAAGATTCTGAGAAATGCTGGGTAGCACTGAACTTATTTTGCCCAAGAGATCTAAATGCATTAGTCCACATCAGGATGTAACATCCAATCTCTACTAGCAATAATGAGTTTCTTAGTCTGTAGGCTTTTAAATGATCAAACACACCATTGATTGTAGAATTAACCAAGAGGATAAAATCCCAATGAATTCCCAAATGTCTAAAAAAACATTAAATTGTTTTAAAGTAGAAAAACAAATAATTTGTAAATTGTGGGAAAACACATGGAAAACGAGGTCTGTATTCTAAACAAAGGTTGTCAGATCCCCGTTATGAATGTGGATTTTTAGAAGATTATCTTTTTCAAATTGGGAAATTTTTCTGTAGAAATATTCTGGTTTACTCAGCTTTTGAGCCACAGGCTGAATAACAAACATAGAAGTGTCTTAACTGAGAAATAAGGAGTGAGCAAAGTTTCTTGAGATAATAATTCATTTCTTGAAGTCATTCATAATGATGAACATCTGTGAAGTGCATTATAAGGAGAAAGTCACTTATTCTCCATCCTTGCTTTGGATAGCATTATTGTTAATGGTAACAATAAGGAGATAGTAAGGAAAGCTGAAATGCATGTAGAGCTTGAAAGCCTTTTTCAAGGCTCCTCAAGGGTTTGCCACATTGCTTTGGGTTAGTCTTTGCCTATTACTACACAGCCGGCCAAAAAAGAAAAGAGAGGTTGTTATTCTCTCTTTTTGTGAGCATATTTTTCCATACATATTTTCCTTTCTGCTAAGAAAATACCTTACTCCTACACTGGAAGAGAGAACACGTGAGTATAATCTGTAGACATAACTTTATAAATTCAGGTCAGTGATGAGGTGGAGTTAATCATCGGCTTTTTTTCTACTTCGATTGTCAACCACTCCTTAGTGTGATCTTGAATTTTCTGTTACAGATTTTCCTGGTCAGTTAAATCCGTGTTGCCTGCATGAGAGTTCAGAGTTCAAATCATTCTCCATGTCCTCTTCTTCCTCTGTTCTTGATATCTCTTACCTGGATAGTCTTCATTTCCTTGATTCCTACTTGGTATCTGAGCTGGAACAGAATAATATAACCTTAGGGACCATCATTCAACCCTGGGTAAAGCTGTAGCCATGACATGACAAGCTCAATATTTTCTGCTCCTGGTTCCTTCTCCTTGTCTTCCTGCCACACAAGGGAGATTTTTCTATCAATCTGTGTCTAAAAAATCATAGAATCATAGAATACCTTGATTAGAAAAGACCTTTGAGACCATTGAGTCCAACCATACTGGTCTACTACTAAACCATATCCCTAAGTGCTTCATCTATCCATCTTTTAAATATCTCCAGGGATGGTGACTCAACCACCTCCCTGGGCAGCCTCTTCCAGTGCTTCATAACCTGCTTGGTGAATAAAGTCTTCCTGATGTCCTATCTGAACCTCCCCTGACGCAGCTGTCACTTGGGAGATTCGAACAACACTCACCTCTCCACAACCTTTTTTCAGGTTGTTGTAGACAGTGATAAGGTCTCTCCTCAGCCTCTTCTTCTCTAGGCTAAAAAACCCCAGTTCCCTCAGCCACTCCTCATAACACTTGTTCTCCAGCCCCTTGTCCAAGTTCCTTGCACTTCTCTGGACATGTTTCAGCACCTCAATATCTTTCTTGTAGTGAGTGGCCCAAAACTGAACACAGGATTTGGGGTTTGGCCTCACCGCTGTTGAGTACAGGGGTACAATCACTTCCCTTGTCCTGCTGGCCTTGCTGTTTCTGATACAGGCCAAGACACCATTGACCTTCTTGGCCACCTGGGCACACTGCTGGCTTACAGTCAGCCAGTTGCCAACTAGCCCCCCAGGTCATTCTCTTCCAGGTAGTTTTCCAGCCACTCTTCCCCAAGTCTGTAACAATGCGTACTGTTGTTATTTACCGAGTGTAAGATCCAGGACTTGGCCTTGTTGAACCTCATTGCACAGCCTGAACCTCATCCCCATCCCTGAACCTGATCAATCCCATCAATCCAGCCTGTCCAGATCCCCCTGCAAATACTTGCAAACAGAAAAGCATAGAGTGCAGAAAACTGCACAGTGGTGTGACAATGCTTTTCAAACCATTCAGCACCCCAGTCAGAGATACTTGTGAGGGGGTAGATGAGTTAATTATTATTGTTTCTAGCACCAAGGAATAAACCAAGTACCACCTAACTTGAAATGAAGATGTCTTAACCATTGGAGGAAAAGAAGCAGTCTCTTTCCATAAGGAGATATGCCTAATATTGTAACTGCTGCACAATGGGAAATACCAGCAAATATCCCAGTACAGTGCTAGTGCATGAGAAAACAAATAGGTTAAACAAATGGACTTGAGTGATTTGATAAATAATGAAAAATTGTTTTCTTTCCAAAGCTTTCCAAGTGTATTTATCTAAGCATTTATTAATAATTTAATGAACTCTTCCCATCTCCTGCTTGACTCATCAAAATTTCACGTTTTACAATCAAGTTAGATTAGGTCGCCTTAAAACTACCCATCAGTCGGAATGTCTGAACCCTTCAAACAAAAAACAGCATCACTTTATACTAATCTTTAAAGAAACAACCCACATGTATATATATCAAGATTTCCTCTTTCCCTTTCCTCTGAATAAGCTGTGGCAAATTTGTGATCTTTTTTAATATCTAGATTACTCCAGATTCAATCTATCAGTTTGCACCTTCTTGTTCCAATATATCAAGATCCCCTTAGGAGGTTCAATGGTAATGTCAGTAACTGGAATATTTATTGATCAGATCTGGACTTGAGAACTCACAAAACATTAAATAAGTTACGCTAGACCCTTGCCAACACACAGTAGTCAATGAGAAGTAAACGAGTTTCTGGAAAGTCATCTTCTGAAACGTATTTCCTTCCCAGTTTTGGCCAGAGATTTAAGAGATTTATTTCTGTAGTATTATTTTGAAAGTATTTGGTACCAATACCTAACATTACCATTCTCCTATGTGTTTTATTAGTAGATGTTTCATTCAATTAGGTGTAAATACTAGATGAAAATATATTGTGCTGTATCTAACTGCTGAACAGAGGCGAGGATGCTGCATCTTCTCATTCCTTGGTCCCACTTCTAGTAAGGGTGAGCACATACTCTCAGTGAGAATACGCACACACAGAGAACATACATACACCACATTTTGATATATGTGCAACCCCCCATACACCCACACAGATCCAAAGCAGACACTCAGAGCACTCTCAAAAACACAGACAGCACAAATGTCCTGATTCTGCTCCTCTCTCCTGAGAATGAAAGTTTACTATGTATATGCATATGTATATGCATATGTATATGCATATGTATATGTATATGTATATGTATATGTATATGTATATGTATATGTATATGTATATGTATATGTATATGTATATGTATATGTATATGTATATGTATATGTATATGTATATGTATATGTATATGTATATGTATATGTATATGTATATGTATATGCATATGCATATAAATATGTATGTGTACATGTGCACATGTACCATGTGGATCACTCCAGAAACTGGCCTTAGACACTCAACCTGCTTAGCAGCCATCCCTGGGTCCCAGTTTCCACAGCTACTGGCAAATGGATAAATGAACCCTTGAATGAATCCCGGTGTAATATATCTTCTGCAAAATATTCTACAATGTAGCAAATCTGTATGCTTTTGATAATGTCAGTTTGTATGGGTTCCAAGGGAACAGAAGTTCTGGCTCTTAAATACCTCAGTCATTTTCTTTTTCTATTGAGCATGGTCTAGTCTGAACCTGAGATGCATTCTAGTTTTTGTTGTCTGAACTACAGTGAAGTTCGGTTTGCATATATGATTCAACCAGGCAAATAGTCTGTCATTGCTTCTCAGTGACTTTTTTTTGCTATTTTCGAGCACTTTAGAGAAGGGGATGACTTCTGGTTAAATTCAGAATGAGACTCAGAAATGGGTGATACGTTGCAGCAAAATAATGGATGACATAAATCTGCATCAAGTTTTGGATACCAAGTGGGCAGGGATGACATCCCTTTGCAAGGAATGTGACCAGGAAAGAGACAGAAGAAATCAGTAAAGCTATGTCATTACTGAAGAAAACAAATGGAAGGAAGAAAACAAAGGGTGAGGAATGTGAGTTCAAAAAAGATAAAGCAAAAATGTAGAATAAACATGACATTCCCCCCCCCCAAAAAAAAAAAAACAAATAAAAGGAGTTCTGCAGGGACACAGAGGATACAAATATACTGTAATTTCAACTTGCGTCTGTGTTTATGTTATGTTGTTATGTTCTTCTGAGACGCCTGCTCACCCTCAGCTATAAGCTTCAGGATGGCACAGTCTGAGCCTGCAGGCAAGAGAGAAAACCAACAGGCCGATGGAATTACTGGGGTCAAAGATATGCTTATGCATACCTGACAGATTAAGAAGGAAAGCTGGCAGTTTCATTTATTTTTATCAAGGATTTTTAGTTTAAAAAGTCTGCATGGATGTCATAACAAGGCCAAGGGAAAGAACTTTTTAGTTTGAGACTTTGTTTTGTTCAAAAGCATGGATATATCCTGAAAGTTAGACAGCATTTTGAAATACCCCAAAAAAAAATGTACACCTGTCTGTTGCAAAAGGACATACAGAGTCAAAAGACAAGACACTGACCTGTTTTGGAGATCAAGATCATGCCTTCTGTGTGTTGCAAATGAAGTTCTAAACTTATCTGGTGTGATCACGAAAGGCTTCTTCCTCATTTCCTGGTGCCTGGCTTCAGACCTTGGGGTCTGATTTGGGAAAGTGTATGCTGGGTCGCAGCAGTAATGAAAGAGGGATTGTGCACTTAGCAAGTAAAATTTTATGTGAAATAATCTTTAAAAAAGGGAGTCCTGGGTGAAAGAGTTATTCAGTTCACTCAACTTTAAGCACAGAATACATGCCCATGCCCTCTCTTATAAGATGTTAGAGAATCATCCTCTGGAGAGGACTCTCTCTTCCCCTTGATTACATCAGAAGTGTCAAACTCAAAGGCTGTGGGCGGAACCCAGCCCTCCACCTTGTTCTATCCCGGCCAGCACCTTGTTTCTCCAGATCTCCTTGCCAGCGCTGGTGCAGCGTGTGACATGTGTTAGGCTGCAGGAGCAGGAGAACAACGAGAGCCATGAATGTGACACCCCTGGATTACAGGATGGCACAAGGTCAGATAGACTCGCTAGGTCTGCTAGCAAACGCTAGTGCTGAAGGCTGAGTAATTTGAACCCTCATGTCTACAACATACTACAGGAATGAGATGGTGTTACAGGAATGAGGTGGTGCTACAAGGACCACCAGATTCCTTGTAGAGCTGATAACATTGTTTTTGTTTTGAACAGGTTTTAAAGAGCACTGGCTAGATATTAGCTGGGGTCATATACATTGGAATGCATCAACAATGAAGAAAGCTCTATCTAAGCTAGTCGAAATCTCTTTATAGTCAAGGAAGAGAAGCGCTTCTCCTTAGGGGGTGATTCATTTCTCTCTAAAACACACATTTAAAATGGGTCAGCTCTTAAAATGTGTCTTTCTTCCCCCTGTTTAGAGGAGAAGCCTGGAGCAGCTAGCTTAGTTATAAACATCTACTTGTGGGATCTCTATAAGGAGGTAAGGTGAATCCCGTGGCTGGCAATCAACGGTGGGAAGGCACATACAGGATCATTATGTGCAAAATGAGGCCTATTCAACCTGGGTGCAGAATGAGGCAGGACACCCACGGAGTGAACAACATGTCTTCATGTAATTAAAACTGTCTTCATAATCAACAACCACAATGAGAGAAAAGGCATATAGCACTGGCAACCTTGTTTCTGTTGTTTACTGATGCCTGAGTGCTTGACTTTATAAACTCAATAAGCAATGTCTAGGAGTACATGTATATGTATGTAAATAGATGCAAATATTTGAAATTTTTGTTCAGCTTTTTCTCTGTGTTTAACATAAACCAGTCTTTTCACTGATGCAAACAAGGAAGGTGATATTTTCTTCCATATATTTATGAGTTTCCCCATACTGAAGATCTGGCCTACTTTGTGCTATATGTCTTCTTTTTTTAAGTACTACAGACATATAAAGTGAATCAATATTTCTGCAGTTATGCTGATGCACCTCCCCTTGTAATTGCTGACAAAATCCAAAACTAAATGGAAGTCTCCTGGTGAATTAGATATTTTTTCCTTCTTTTTACTTAAACTTCCCTTGTCTGTATAACTTAGAAATAAATTCAGACTGACTGTAGTAAAACTAACTCTCACTTGTATTGGAGAGCCAAATGACTGTAAGCAGTGCAACTTCTGGATAGAAGAAATCATAGGAAGGAATTTTCTTGCCAAAAGGCTAAGACAGTTGGATACCATTATGAAACAACTGTTTGGTACATCTGTCTTTTTGAGTTTTAGAAAGTAAAAAACTAGAAGTTCTTTAAAGCCCCCAAAACTGAAGGAATGTTACTTAACGGTTCCAAGCAGCCCTAGGCAGAAAATAGATTTGGATACTTAAATATTTCGCTTGAGGACATTATATGATGTATTTTGCATGCTGTTTCTTTATCTCATGAATCTCGTAGACTTAGAGACAGACTTTAGTTCCTGGCTTCTATTGGACTTCCACACAAGGACTAAACACTACGTACTATCTATTTATATTACTTTTTGGTGGTTTCATTTAGTATATTCTTGTACTCTTGAATGTGACAGGCAATAGACTTTGTTTTAAAAGAGGGGCACAAAACTTTCCTGAAGCTACAGACTGTAGCTATTCTTAATTTTGTCAATTTTTTTTTTTTGATAAAAAGGGGGTTACTCATTTCATCCTGAAATGCAAGCATTGTCATTGTTCACGAGTGTTACACAAGCAAATGGATGCTAGAGATTTCTTTGAAAGCTTCTGGCTGCAGAAGAAATAAAAACTCTGGCAGAACCAGGTCATGCCACTAGTAATAGACACATCCTGAGTTGTATGGTGGATATCTAACAATGAGTAAGAGGGGCAGGGAATACTGTCTCTTTCTCATGTCCTAAATGTATTTCGCAGCAAAAGGATAATGATGGGCAATGCTGCTAGGGGCTAGATTAAAGTTCAAGACTGATTCCCAGCGAAACTCCAGTCTTCCATTTCTGATCACAAGATAACATAAGTCATAAAACATAGAGAAGAAATATTTACTCAACTCAGAGAGGGAGGAGGGAATAGGAGAAGTAATGGTTTACACAGGAGTTCTTTGCTTTCTCCAGTTTATGCAAAGAGGGGAATTCAAATCTTTAGTAATACTTGAAAGACATAGTCGTTGTTGCTCAGCAACTTTTGCAGAAAATAGCAACAAGATCCCATTGGAAATGGTACCTAATCTCACTCTGCCTTTTCCACATGTGAGACAGATCCTTGGAAGAAAAAAACTCTGATAATCCAGCCTGGCCATGTTGATTTTAGTTAGTAAAATATTCAGATAAGTTCAGTCTAGAGAATGTCCTGCTTGAAGAATTAATGTGATTTTATCCATTGGCGTCACACTTGCTGCAATACTTCATGTATGGCCTTTACAAGCAGCTCTCAGTAATCCTCCAGCTCAGAGAGCTTGTTATTGCTATATAGGACAAAAACTATCTTAGCTTTTAGGTCCAGTGAAAATATACTTCAATGTGCCAGTTTATTAATACAACAATCTTACTGTCTATTCAGCAGATCTTTGCACGGTGTTCAAAACTGTTTCTCCAATTGCTGTATTATGATTTCTTTTTCATTTGAACCCCCTCCTAAAAACAGAAAAAGAAAATACCAAAAACCAAATGTTTTCTTTCCCAAGGGCTCCACTGAAGTTATGTACCAAAAGTACTTTTCCTCCCAGTCACCTCCCAAAAAAACCAAAACCACAACCCACCACTCTTTTTTCTTTTTGCTTTGATCTGCAGTTTTAGCCTTTATTTGTTTCTCCTGCGAAAATTACTGCTGTGCTGAGAAAGCACTGAAAATTAATGAGAAACTGAGTTCAGTTTTGTTAAATATGGTCACACATAGGCCTGTCTTATTCTGTACAAGAAAGAATTTGAAAACAGGAAGTTTAGGTGCTTTTGTAAAGTAAGATGTTACAGCTGCGCTCCTTCATCTGTACTCTTCCTTCTCTGATGATTGGAAGATTATTTAGAGACAGGAGCAAGAAAATCTGCAGTAGTAAGACAGGGAAAGAAAAGTTCCCTAACAGCCTTAAGAGTTTAAGTTTAAAAAGGATATTATGACCATTTGCTCTTCTTTCCACTTTCATTCTCACCAGAATTGCTGCCAGTGTATATCTATGGTATCTCATTAAAGGAAATGAAAAATGACAAGTTTTGATCCCAGTAAGGTCCAGAGGAAATCCATTCATCTAATTCAATTAGCTCAGGAATTCAAGTTACACCTTTTGAGTATGAAATCCAAAACTATCTTTTGCTCTGAGTATAGTGTTCTTAACAAAGTACAGTCTAGGCGAGGACAGGAGAAAATAAGATCCATGCTGCCTGTTTTTAAAGTGGTAGGTTAAATCCTCAAAGATGCTGTACACCTACAACTCTCATTGAGGTCTCCATAGCAAAAAGTTATCCTACAAAATGCTTAGTTTCTTCTAGTTTCCAGGGTCTGGATTTTAGAAAAATATGTGCTGGTAATGCTAGATTTAATTTTACAGAAAGGAAGAAAGGCACTATTTAAGTCTGGAAGCCTTAAGACAAGATGTTTTTCCATGTCATGGTATATGTAAAATAAGGGTGATAACAACTGTGAGATGTGAAGATGGGTGCATCTGAGACTCATGTGTATAACTGTTATGAAAAAGGATCAGTATACACACATCCCTTTCATTTTGTCTGATTTATTTTTAATATGCATCGTCATATGTTTTTAGGTACATGTAGCCTAAAATACATTTATCAATGGAATTTCTTGTACCTGGGAGGTTTAGCATCAATTGCTGTATTGGTCACCTCTCGGTGTTATGGTTTTCACTGAAATTCTCTTACTGTGAATTCTCTGAGACAGAATTTGGCCAAAAAAGGACTTCTCTAGAGCACATTTCAGTGATTCACTCTCACATTATGTATCAGCAATTTATTCAGTTTCCAGAAATGCTGGGAAGAGAAGTCGAACCATGAAAATTCACTAGTGGACAATTTTTTGCTGTTGCTGCTTTTATTCTTGCCTAAGATCCTATTAGAATTAAATTTGTTATGACAGCTGGGGTTCTAATCTTTTGGCTAGAAACTGCCAGATTTGAATATAACTACTGTAAAGAGGAAAACCAAAAAACAAATCTGAGGGTTAAATCTCTGTGTATCTTATCTCAATGGCTGAATGTATCCATAGTAGCTTTGTGAAAAATGTTTGGCTTTTGTTGTTAATAAAAAAATAATTGAAAACCAGTGATAATGAGGAATTGAATGCTGAAATGATTGTCATTTAAAAAAATAATCAAAAACTAAGGACAATTTTCCCAATCTTCTATTAATATCATAGGTTTAAAACAATGCTAGGATTTTATCAGGGTAATCAGATCTGAAATTCGAGTTTGTGACTGGTATGGCAACATTACAAAATCACTCTTGAACGGGCCTTGTTATTTTTAAGTTTTACATGCTAAATTAGAAAGGTCTATCATGGCATCTGAAGCATCATATTAGTTTATAACACATTTTCACTAATGAAAGTCCAGCAGAGTTATTCATTTCTTTCCAAGGAACACTTGAAGTAGAGAATACGATATTGGCAATTTACACTTTCCAAGGAAGTTGCATGGCTGTTTATAACAGCCTCCCCAGATCCCCACCAACACTAGATGTGATTTGAGGGAAAAAGAAAGAAAGAAAAAGTGATTTTCCATAAGTTCTTTACTTATGGGTCTTAGTAGCTCACAGCAGTGAATTTCGCCCTTTACTTCTTCATGACAGAGTAAGGATGGAAGACTCTCAACGTCCTTCAACTCCCAGAAAAAAAGCAGAGAGTCAAAAAACGATAAATACAAACAAACTAAGATAAAATATCCAAGGAATGAAAAGAATTTTTCTTATATTACATTTACCTAAGGTCAAATTAGAAGGATGACTGATTGGTTGAAATTGCCAGCATTTTATACTATGATACTTTAAACTATTTACAATATTTACAATTATAAACATAAGTAGTTTTAGTGAAGTCAATGGAAGTGTTCAGATAGTCCTGCTAATTTGGGTAGCTGAAAACATGTGCCACTGCTGTTTAGTAAACTGAGTGTTGCATGCTATGATAAATGGAAGAATATGTCTAGTGGGAGGAATATGTCAAATAAGGCATATATTGCGGGTGTAAAATAAAAAGAAGTAAAGTACATACATGTATTTTAGTTCTATCTGAGACCAAATCTTCCTCTGTTGTTTTAGGCAGACATTGCATTTACCTTGCTTCTTGCATGAAAACAGAGATAATAATTTTCCCATAATCTTAAAATATTACCAGGATAAAATCCCTTAATATCCAGATGCTGTGACAATAAGAGATCTCTATTGTATTTGTAATTTTCTTTTCACCTAACAAAGTCCTCGTTCATTTTCTTTTTATCTTTAAAGCGAAACATTCCCAAAACCGTCAGCATTACCTCACATATAGGGTTTTTTTGACGTTTTTATAGTTCTTTAAACTCTGAGCTTTTATGAATAAAAAAAGGAAAAATGTGATCTACTTGATTTTCTTGGCAAAATTCTTCTCTTTCTATCATCTTCCAAATATAATTAGTGGTTCATTTTGAGATTCAAATGTTCTGCTTTTAAATGTAGTACTTTCTATTAGCAATCAGACTTTATATTGACTATGTGGTGCCTACAGTACATTTGAATATGCTAATCAGCTAAACTTAATAGTTCTTATTTGTATTAATGCAAATTAGTTGACTATACTTTCCACTAAATATTTTCCTTGGTGTATATTAGAGAAATCAAAATCTCTTTCCACCCATAATAAGTTCTAATACTTCATCTTAATGCTTTAAAGGGCGTGTTTTATTTTAGCTTAATCTAATTTCATTGAACAAAATTGCATCTAAAGGCAATATAAAGTTACAATTTGTTCCATGTCAAATAATAAAAATGGCCTTTAAATTTTACATGAATTTGACCTTTTGGTTTGCGTATTTCAATTAAACTTCCCTTGTAGTCCAAATAGTATAATGTTCTTTGTGTGCATTTGGCCTTGTTTAGACATATCGGCCTGTATTCCCATTGCCACCTTTTCCACGTAGCCATTGGCTTTTCTTAACCCTGAGCCTCATTCTACTTTCATTAAGAAAGGCTGGGAAGTTTTCTGCTTAGTACAAACAATTCTGATATGGATCTTACACTAACTGGAGTCAGAAAAGAAACTATGTGGGATTAGATGTGTCCGAGTTTTCAAAAAAGCATAAAAAATGATAAATACCCAAAAAAACCTGGACTTCTTCATTACAAGGTGGTCTGTGTACCCTGAATCAGTAGCTGTTAGTCCTTCAAATTACATTATTGAACTCCAGGATAGCCCTATATTGAGATGAAGTACCAAAAGGTAACTCATAAGTACTGCACAACCAGCCATCTCTGCTTTTCTGAGTGGAACAGCATGTCAGACCATGTCAAGGTATTGTATGATCTTAGGCCTTCTAAATTGTGTTTATTATTGATAGCAAAAATAGTTTTGGTCTTAGGAGCTTCCATTTCTTCATTGAAGATCTACATGAAGGCACCTTGCTGTATCATCCTTCAGAATTATATTCACTTTGTTTCAGAATCAGACTCCAGACATCATGTTCTGAAGCAGAAAAGGAACTTCACTGTCCAAAATGGAATGTTTCCATACTAATGCCTGTGTGGTGAAGAGAAGGACATGAGTTGAGGGTATCTGCCCTCATCCTCAACACAGATGAGATACAGCTTTGATGGGCACATTGCCACTGCCACATCTTACTCTACATTTTCCAGCCTGTCCCCATCCTTGTATGTGAACTGTGTGATAGGACTAAGAAGATCTCCAGGGCCAAGAACATCTACTATTCAGTGTTTATTCACTGTCTAATGGCACAGCCAAGCCCCATACCTGACTGGCCCATAGGCACTATTGTAATTAACATGAATAATAATATTCGTTCTGCAGTGAAACAGCTGAAAGTAGTTTCCATGCCTTGAAGCCCTGAACTTCTTTTCCAGCTTTAAAAGTACTTTTAGACTCAATGACTTAAAACCAACTCATTCTGTGATGAACAGAACTAATGAAGCCTGGTTTTCACTGGTTTTGTGGCTAGAGTGTGCCATGTCAGTGCAGGTGCAAACCCTGATCATGTGGCTGAAATGTACAAAATCGCATATTTCTGTGTGACTTCTTTTGTGTCTAATGAGAGTGTGGTCATGCTGCAGCCTGTGCTCACAGACTTGGGCTCATAGAGTGTTTCTCTCCTACTCAGATGACTCTTCTCTGAAGCTTATAGAAATTTAATATCCTTGACACCACCAGTCCTCAGATAAATTTGATTGAAATGAGCTAATCGGCCTATAAAGTGAGACAAACAGACAGATAGGCAGAAGTGCATGTGCTTTTTGGACATGGTAAGCCTCATTTCCTTCAGAAATCAGAGTAAAAAAGGAATGAAAGTCCATGATGCTTTAGGTTTAATTTTCCTTTGGTTTTTTTTGGTTTTGTTTTGTTTTTTTTTCCCCAGGGCAAACTAACGCCAACATTAAAACCAGAGCAACCACCAAGACAGACTTCAGGAAAAAGAAAAGGGCAAGCCATTCCAAGAAAAATTCTTCTTTTAACTGCAGAAAAATCAAACTCCAGAGATTCAATGGAAAAATCTTACATTTTTCTGGGAAGAAGGAGAAGATGAAAGAAAGGGGGGTGGGGAGAGAAAAAAGCTAAGTGACTGTCAAATCAGCTCAGGATCTCCATTAGAATGCAGAGTGCTCCAGAGTAATTACAAAACAGCTGTAATGGAAAATTGGTAGTCAAACCCATTTTCCACCAACTAGAACGGTGAATGGGCTCCATTATGTTCCTAATTCTCATTAACTTAATTTGCATAGGAAACAATGAAGGAATAGCTAATGAGTTAGACTCAGCTAGCAGCAGATCGATACCCCTGTGAACAGGGGTTCGACCCATAATTACAGGACATGTGCCAAAGCCAGAATGTTTCTCCTCTTACATAGGGGAGATAGAAAGGTTCGCCTTGCTGTTGTTATTTATTTAAAGGCTGAAATGTGGTGCCTAGAGAGGTGGGAATTTGATGCTGTTTGGAGATGGTGGAGGAGAGAAGATTAGAGCTTTTCTTTTTTTTCTCGCTTTGTTCTGTGGCTTTTAGGAAGAAATGGATTATTTGATTTTCTCTTCTACATTGAAAGTGTAAATTCTTAGAAGTTGTTCTTGTGGCGAAAGTTTATGAGTTGGGATGCACTGATGCTGTATGCAGAGGGCTGTGCAGGCGCTTTGCTGCATATATTCGGGGCCAATCAAAACCTGCATACATGTCAATATGCCCGAGTCTTCGAGCCTAGCCAAGAGCACAGCCTATTTGCCTGGGCTCAGCTCTGTGCAAACACAACTTCATGGTGTTACAGGACTAACAGATGCAAACAGTGCTGACTCAGGGTGTGCATGTGCCTCTTTGCGGTGTAATCCAGAGAAGGTCTGAGTTCAGTTCCCATTCTTGACAGCATGACTGAATTTGTAGTCTTAGACGTGTACTTCCAGTTCTCTGTACTTTCCCTCCTGCCTGTGGAATAACACTGACAAATCCCTGTTTTTGTTTAGACCATCAGCTTTCTGGGGAATGACCTGGATGATCCAAAAATTAAGGTAACCTAAACAAAGAGTATTTTCTCTGACAGGTAAAGACTGTGAACAAGGTGGGATGCTACTACTGTAAGTTAGGACAATTCTTCTGTTTTCCTGATTTGCCAGTCCCGTACCACTGGAGCTAGATCACACATATAGACACCAATGCACTTACTTGAAATGGCTAAATCCCTCTCAACGGTCTCACAATTTAGTCTCTATTGTTCTTTCTAAGCAAAATTTCCCCTGTGAAGAAGGCTCCCCCCCCCAAAAAAAAAAGAGAAAATGTAAACCCACCATTATGTGAGTCATTAGAAGACTTCCAAATTCATTTTGACATATTTTTGTATGTCCTGCAAATATATTGTCCTCACAATGCCAGAGGGAACATGCTTTCATAGATTCGGTAAGGAGTGCATAAAAAGAAATAATGAGTTCATAATCCACCCAGATCAGGCAAACAGAGGAAATATCCTTATCCTCCTTCTACAGATAGAGATCTGAGTCATTGGATGATTCAATGACAAGCCCAGTATCACACGAGCAAGCTATGGCAAAGCTAGGACATCCAGAGCAGGCAGTTCAATCCCAGGTTGATGCGTTTGTTATTGTGACATTATTCATATATTATATAAGCAAAATTTAAAAAACACATACATTTTGGTGTTCCATTGGGCTGAGTTTTTGTGGTAAAAAGAGGGCATAGTAGGAAGGTACGCCCTAGCTGCAGGAAGATCTCGCAGACATTGTGATCATAGAAGCCTCAGGCCCATGACCATCAAGACAGTAGGTAGAGGTTGGGTGTTGGAATAGATTAAAAGGCAATAACAGCATAGTGTAGGTGCATGATTGTACAGTTGTGAGTTCTTAGGAGAAGATAAGTAGGAATAACTGGTAAGGCAGCTGCCTTAGAATATGTTACATTATGGGGAATCTTTAATAGGTTTGCTTTCAATCTGGTGGGAAGCATTTGCACACCCAAATAAACAGTGAAGAGATCAGTGGGTTTTGCTTTGTTTTCCCATGGCAGGGGTCAGCAGATGGCACTCACACACAGCCTCAGGAGTTGCCAACACAACTGGAGTAGTGGCAAGTTTCTCCTTTGTGAGAAATGCTGCATCATCCTTAGATCTTTGCTGCGGTTCCTTTGTGGGGAGCTGTGGCTCAGGAAGGTATTTTACATCACGGCTTTTCTAACTTATCCCAGAATTATACTCAGGGAAGTGGGCTGAATTTCCTGGAAGTAAGATTGTCCAAATTCTGATTTGATCAGTTCTGTTAAACAACCGACATAAATAATGTCAATAAATTATATGAGCTGAACCCAATATGAAGCCGCAGATTTCTCCTTCAACAGAAGGCAAGCTACAATACCAAGATGTGTACCTGCAAGGAGAAAATAAGTAGCACTGTTCAATGATAATCAGTTCCTTTAAAAATTTCTAATATTTATTTCTTTGCACATACACAACATTTTCCAATTTCTCACCTGCTTTAAAAACAGAGAATTCTGTTGGAAGTCAACAGTATTTTTTGTTCAGTTGATGAACTGTTTCAATATGATTATTTAAATTTTTAGCTTGGTCCAAAGGGTAGAACGCTGTGCCGGGCCTCTGGAGACCTGAGGTCCATCTCGTCTGTAACTGACTTAGTGAGGATCCTGGTCAACTTATTTTATCATTTTTCCCCCCTCTTTCACTTTTCCAGTTGTTTTTTTCTTCTATGTTCAGACATCTTTGTTTCATGTTTTCATTCATCCTTACTCCATTGGATTTCACCATTACAAATACAAAATAATAATGATAATTTTAATACATTTTTCTAGGTTTTAACTTGGAGCAAAAAGCTTTTATACAGCTTTGAAGAAACTCCAAGCAATCACTGCTGCTAAAAAGTTTGTGGAAACTGAAAGATCAATCTTTCTGTAAAGCTAAGCCTTAAATTCACACTTCGCTGATTAGGCCATAGTCAGGATCAATGGCCAGTACTTGAGAATGTTGTTCTGAATAAATGTTGCTCTGTATGACTAGTTGCATTTGTTTAATCAAAGTAACACATTTGTACAGTAAATAGCCTGTGATCAGGAAGTAACATAATACTGTACAAGCACAGCAGTAATTGGATAATGTAACAAAATGCATGATGAGGTTTTTAAAAAAAATATAATGAAATTTAATCATTTTATATACACAGGTAATTTGTTCTTAGAAATATTGGGAGAGTAAGTTATCTGCAGATTTGAACTATCAGCAACTATTTCAAATGGTCCAGCTGAAGAGGTAAAAATATTCTAGTGAAATCTTTTAAAATTCAAACCAAAATGAGTCCAGTATTAAATTAAGGTACAAATAAGAATTGGAAGGATTCTTGGAAATTAGGTTGATCTGTGATAATGGCTGCCAAGATTGTGGATGAATCTGTGTAGGTGAAAGAATATTTCCCACTGTCTGAGTGGTGCTGTACATGACTGCAAGCCATCAGCCGTCCAGATCACTGGGTATGAGCTTCCTTTGCTTTCAACTTTCCAAATTATCTCTTTTTAAGCCTATTTACCAAATCTGCCACTATATGGAGTAACATCCCATAAGCAGGTTTTTCAAAACCTCATGCATGTGGTGGTATGAATATGCTAGAAGAGTACAGATACCTTAAGCATTTTTGTTAGCTGATCACAGATTTATCTATATATATTTTAACACGACAGCTAAGCTGTGTAATTAGAATACTTAAACAGGGGAGCTCCTTGTCACAGGGAATCATGGAAGTCAGAAATTCACTTTTAGGAATTCCTAATTCACATTTTTCCTAAATTCACATTTAGGAAAAAACAAGTTCATGGAAAATAAATCACTTAAGAGTTACTACATATATAGGAAACACATAACACTCAGGATGTCATTCAGGGGCTAGGACGCTGTACAGAAGAAATATGTATATACAGACACGCAATCTTCTTCTCTTAAACTTATCCCTTAGTATCCATTAATGGCAGCACTCAGAATCTGGGGATGACGGATCTTAACTGATTCAGTACATTATTTTTAGGACTAGTTTGGTAAAGTCTTCCAGTTCAGACTTATTAGACCTTACTTCCTTGCTTTGGGTTTATTTGCCAAGGCTTTCCATTATCACACAGCAAAAGCAGGACCCTCAGCCACTGTCAGGTTACTTAATTTGCCCTCATGAAGAATTATTTTACATATCTCTCTTCTTCTTTGTGGAAAACACCTGACAGCTTGGATGGAGACTCTGTAAAAGTGCTGTGGTCCAGAGCTGTCATCAACTCAAGTCCACTTCTGGGCTGATATTGAATCTCTGTTCCCCATTTTTGGAGAACTACTGTCTTTCCTTTTATGTATCGCAATCATGTCTTCATAAGAAAAGGTGGGGAGGGAAGATATGTTAATATGTGTTAATGTTCAAATAGCTAAGTAGCCAGGAACAGAAATTAGGGTATGCAACTGCCTGCACTGTGTCCTGAAAAAAATCCATCTACCTGCTCAGGCACTACTGAAGTTTAATTGATATGTTTCTACCTTCCCCCTTACTGTTAATATTTAAGCAGGTGAGCACAGCGGGCAATGGGCTGCTGGCAGTAGCCAGGTGGCCCTGCCAGGATCCTGCTGCACTAAACACCTCCTCTGAAATTTGCATTGCTTTTGTTCTTGTCCTCTGAAAGTGCACAAACAGCCCCAATTTGAAAATGCAAACAAACGCGTATCTAAACTTTCTCTGAAGGAAGTCTAACCCCCTTGAAGGAAGTCCCCCAGGGCCATCTCTAGCTTCTCTTATTCCTCTTTTTTCCTCCCCCCCCCTCCATTTTTTTTCATTTAGCTTTTATTCTTATTCTCGGGATTGCTTTCTTTCTTTTGTACTTTGATGTTTCTTTGGGGACTCAAGGCAGAAAAGCAACAACAAAACAAAACAACAACAGCAGAAATGAACAAAATATCAGGCATTTATAGTTTCTTTTCTCATGAACCAAATCTGCCAATAAACATGTGGGAGTCTGGTAAATGAGAGGAAGAAATGTAACTGAGAAATCTAGTGACAGGAAGACTAGGGTACAGGGAAGGATCTTTCCTTAGGGCATCTGCCCTGGGAGCACAGATTTTTGATCCAGTCAAAGTGAAAGATGCCCTGCCTTTCTTAATGTCTGGACCATTTGCTCTTTCCCCATCTCACTCTGGCTCTCTTCCAGAGAAGCAAGCATGGTGCAGACAAATTTGCTCTTGTCTAAGTGACAGCTGGATCAGTCTAAGAGTGTTGAGTGCTCCATGGTGAGATGCTTGATGAACAGTTGATTAACAAAAGGAGTTTGTGGTTAGTCTTTGTCTAGTTATGTCCTAGTTATGTCCAAGGTCACACAACACTCAGGCCCACAAATTAAGAATCCATCTTATGCCTATCTTCTAAGACTGCTGCCCAACCACATGGCTTTGGGTGCTCTGAACAGGGTTGAGCTCCTCAAGTCCTCTACTAGAAACTGATTAATTTTGTACAAATATTTTTTTAAATATTCAAGGGGCTAAATAGGTACCAAAAAGGACAATGGGACTATCCCTTTATTTAGGGAATTTCATTAACATCTCTTCTTTTCTAGGCTATATAAAATGAAAAGACTATCCTGAAGTTTTCTCAGATCATTGGACTTTCTCAGCTCATTCACAAACACCTCTGAGAAATCCTAGGCACAAGTATAACATTTCCATGCATGAAATAATGTATTGTCTTGAAGCTAGTGCAGTCATCCACAGCTCAGGAGGTCTGAATTTAAATCACTATAAACACAGAGGGAAGCTGAACTGTGATCCAACTACTGAGGTGATGGTAAACTTACAGTTGCCAACTAACCTAGACTTGAAAAAGCATTTGCAGCTATGAATGCCAAATAGAAGATGGCAATTACTCTGCCAATACTCTTGTCCTCCTGAGAAAGAAAACTTTAGGTCTACTGATTAGTTGACTTGTGTCCTTCTTTGTGAACATGAGCTTGAATATTCATCTTTCTTCACATATTCATTTAAACTGATTATACTCTGTGACCTCAATGCATGCGGCAGTTTCCAGTAAAAGCTATGTCCTGCTGTGTTCCTTGTTCCCTTGATTGTATTTTTTGAAAGTCTAGAGTGCTGAAGAAAGCTAGAATTAGTTTTAAAGAGTCCCAGAGCCTATAATCTCCTAGTACGAGAGCAAGGATCCTCTAAAGATCAGAGCATAACTTTGGTTACAGATAGCTAGCTCTATTACCTTTTCTGCTGTAAAGTATCAAGTATCCTGGTGAGTCCTTGTCTTAAATTATCTATTGACATGAAAGTCATTATCTTTATGATTGTAGTGGCTGGGAGTAGGAGGAGATGGTGGTAAGGGTGGTTAGGGGGTGGTGTGTGATGACATACAGCTTATTGTTTAGTGAAACAGTCCCCAATTTTCCTGTCCTTATTTGATGTAAGACTCAGTTTATACCATATTATCCTACCCAATTCTGGAGACCTAGAAGGAGATAAAGACAGTTACTCTCAACTCTCTCTTCCTGTGGCATACCAAATCATGATAAAATTGTTCTTGTGGGTGTAAGAAAGTATACACATCTGGAACAACCAAAATTAGGAGATTCTGTCTGGAAATAATATCAACTAGAAAAATCTCAAATTCTAATCTTCTACACGATCTCTTTGCTTTGTGGCAAGAGTTCACACTGTTCAGGAGTTGAGTGATTTCAACAGAGGTGCTCTGACCTCTGTAGTTCCCTTGTTGGTGCCAGAGGATAAACAGATGGAAAGAGGCAGGAGTTTGAAACCTGTGAATGGAAGAAAAAGACTAGAGTAGGATAAAGGTGTGTCCTCCTGTAATGATGAGCATGAGGGTAACTTTCAGAAAATACAGTCAATCAACTCCCACGCACATCTCCCAACCCTTTTGAATTTTCAGAAGCAAACTGGAAATATCTCAAATGAGAAATTGGAAATATTTTGATGAAAAGCAGACATCATCTAACTAAGAATGTCCACTGAAACAGACATTCCTAGCCTTCTTACATATTAGCCAGTGATGACAACTGCGTCTCAAGTCCTTCAGTACAACAATCATTATTATTTTATGTGTTTACTGTGCTTACACAGAAAAGTTCCACACCTCAGCCTCAAAATATCACTCTCACCACAGATTCAGCCTACAAATCAAACACTGGATGGTCAAAGTTTCTTTTGAATTCAGCTTATTGCATATTTTGCATTCTGTAATTCTTTGTATTATGGCAGTTTTTCCTGTATTTTGAGCTTTGTCTACAATGAAGCATATTTCCCATTCCTATGCTGGGCTACAGAACACATTTTAATCGCTCCATTTCATCCACAAAAAAAAAAAAAAAGAAAAGAAATAATAAACAGTAACTGATTTATTTATATGGACAAAATGATTTGATGTTGCTCCTTGTTGACAGACTGATCTGGCCAAAATTACATTCTATTGATAAAACTGTGAAGGAATGCCATTCATCGACCACACAAAGTTAAGGGGTGAGGGAAAATGAATTTGTCCATAGAATTTCTTTCCCAAGCTGTCAGTTATTTCTAGAGACTCGAATAACCTCATACTCACAGTTGTATTCATATCTGTTTCAGCTTTCCTTTATTTATTTAACCATTTTTTCTTTCTGGCACACATTCTTATAAAGGTAAAAAATTTGAAAAGCATTTTTTAGAAGTTAGCAATCAAGATCTAATAGCTGAGATTTTTTATCTCTGTGGGTCTCCAGAATGTTTTTCACTTTCCTTGTCACTAAATGAGTAAATCCTTGGAGAATTTTTTTTAAACTATGCAAGCTTTCCTTTTTCATACAACAGAATACACAGTTTAAGGACTTTGCCTGACCGGTTGCTTCTACAATGGATTCACTCCACGAATACCATAATTCTCCATATCCAGTGTGATTCTTATACTTAGCTATTCTTCAAATCAGATTGAAAGGTGGAAGGCATCCATGTAATGAACAAAAGGGACAGATGCATTTCAAAAGGGTGGGTAACTCAAATAAGACATAGTACTTGAAATAATCAATTACATCTATCTGTTCCTTTTCTCTTCTTCTCTCTTAGGCTCTGTTCATGATCTTTCAGTAACACATTTAGTCTCACAAACACGCACCCTCAGGGACCTGTCATCTTTAAGCAAGGAGTCCACAGGGAAAGGAAAGCAGTTTCAATTTAGATCTGTCTTAACCAGAATTAAACCAAGCTTTAGATCCCATGTGGTGGTGTTAGACTGACACTTAGTTCTTTCTTTTTTTCCAAGCTAGTGAACACAAATGTGCTTCCTCTATAAAGTAACAGAAAAACTAAGATGGAATATAATTAAAATAAAATACAACAATATTAAAATAATATTAAAGGAAGGAAATGTAGTGCACAAAATAGTCATTAACCCCAGCAATCTCAATAGGTTTAAATTTGAGTAACTGCTGGTTGATTTGCCTACTTATAATTCCCACTCTAGTTTTAGCTGGGTATTACATCCTTTTTCATTCATTAAAGCTTTGCAGCTGCTTCCCACTCCAGTGAGGGGTGCACTGTCATGCCGAAGGGAATGATTCCTAGACAGAAATAAGTTTAGAGTCCTTCGGGAATGTCTACATTGATTCCAAGAAGGCCTAGGATTTTACCCATAGGCTCATATCTATGCTATAGATTAACCTGGTATATTGCATCTAAATTCTCTTGAATCCTAATGAAGTCAGTTAAAAGAACTGTTAGTGTAAATAAGTCCCCAGAGTATCAGAATACTCTGAAGCTAGATCTCTTACAGTTGTGACCCAAATTTGGACCCAAACGCTGCATTACTGGCCTTTCTTCTCCCTCCTGCTGTGTGCAAATACAAATAAATGTATATACGTGCATGTACATACACATATGACCTAGGAATATAACTTAAAATGCTTTAGGATAAAAGGTTCTGGGTGATATGTAATCATAAGTACTTATTTATGCAGTTTCCTCAGAGGAATATTAATTGAGGTATATGCACTAATGCATGAGTCAGCTGTGGTACCACCACTGCAGATACATGGCTGATTCAGATGATTTGAAACACAGAGAAACTCTACAAAGCAGCTCAGGATGAGAATTTAAGAATGATATAAAAGCTAGCATATACTGCAGGAGAAATTTGAGCTGGTAAAATATACTTACACCGGTCAGCATGCGGTCCAGACAAGTGAATGAATATGCCCCTTTTTTGTGACAGCCAGAGGCTTCTTTCAAATATCTGTAACTCCGAGTTTACACGTGATTATGAGGATACTTTGGATTTAATATTGACTTAGAGAGCACAAAATACTTGACAGAGTCCTGCAAAGTAAATCGAAGGATCTGACAAACCAAGTGAATGCTCTAGTCACCTGAATGAGCTCTGAAGTCTAATCATGGAGCTACTCTCCTTGTTTGAAGGGTGTGCAATTACAGTTATGGCACTTGCCACAATTACAGTACTTCCAGAAATGTATCCATAGCCCAGAAGCTTCCATAGGCTGAAGCTGCATGAATCTCTATACCTTATCATAAAAACACATTA
Organism: Tapera naevia; assembly: GCA_033556795.1. NCBI lineage: Eukaryota > Metazoa > Chordata > Aves > Cuculiformes > Neomorphidae > Tapera > Tapera naevia. The sequence goes on from JAUMJJ010000480.1 coordinate 935,382, forward strand.
GACAAGGGAGACAAAAAGTTTGTAACCTCATGTCGGGTAATGAAGGTTGCACAAAGAGATCATGCAGAATTGCCCGCAACCTGGAAACATACTTCTGGATTCATCAGTCACTGGTACAGAACAGAGTAAACTTTGGTCTACTTAGTCCCCAGTGATTTAGTCATAAAAACATCCTTCTTCCCTGGCTCAATTGAGAAGTGCATGTAATGAATTCAAGCTGAAAATGCCCTCACATGAGTTTACAGCCTGAATAGATAGGAGAAATCACCATGAGAGAGGGGGACCCAAGGCAGTGGAAGAAAGAATAGTCTGTGCAGGGGTGCAAAGTTTCCCAAGGAGGCCAAAGTCCAGCCTGAGAACCCAGCCCTCTTATCTGCTTGACCTATAAAGTTGTTGCATCCCTTCTATTTATTTTTTTTTAGTTAGTGAAAAGGTACCCATATTCCTCTCCCTTCCCATCACACATCTTGCTGCCAGACCCTTCTTGCTTCATTTCATAGCCAATCAATATTATTTGACAACATGCAGGTCAGAAATGATGGCAGTTATATCAGCAGCATGGAAATTACAAAAGAAACTATTGTTTGTCTTGAAATTAAGGGCTACTGAAATCAATAGTACATTTGAAAATTGATATCGATCACTCTATATGTGTGTGTGCTTGTGTGTTTGTGTGTGTCTTTGCACGTTTACGTAAAAGAAGAATTTTGGGGGTTAAGTCCCCTTTCAGCTATCTAATTTCTATTTCTTTTTGACAAAGCCAATGAAATCAACCTAAAAATTACATACATATGAATCTTTTTGAAGTAATTGAAAGGAGAACAATATTGACATCTCATAATTGGATTTCCCCACTTACAACAGTAACAGCCACTGTTTTTGTGATTATTTTCCAGGGCTTGGATGTTGGTTTATTGTTTTCGAGGCTTGCTCTGGGTTTTGTTTTATTTATTTAAAGGTTTCTATTCAAGTCATATCAAGGAGAGGGGAGGAATAATGTCTGCAAATGCCATTTGGATCAAACAAGCCAAGAATAGTAATAGTTATTGTTTGGCATGTTTGAGAGCTATTGCGTGACAAATAGATTTGGAGTCATCATTTGTTTAAAAAGGCAGTAAATGAAACTTTATGAGATGAGGACAGAGTAATGACAAAAAATTACCCATCCAGAACTCCTAATGGTGATCAGTAAAATTAGATAGATTAACTGTTTGTTATTCCTCACTCCAAGACACCAAGAAAATAAGGTGCAATCAAAAATATTTGTTATCCTTGACCCATGGTGAACCAAAAAAATGCATAGTAGTGGCTCATGACAGTGAAGTTTGATAGCTAATGACTGGATAACCAGAAGCAGATGAGAATGTAACAAAAGGCCTACCAAATATTGTCACAGTTAGAACAATATTTTTTGATAATAAAAGTGATACTGGCAGAATGTAAGGCAGTTGTCTCCTGGTGTATGCTAATTCCCTGCTTCATGGTTTCTTCTGATTACATGAATGGACAAGGAAGGGTTTTTCCCTTCACCTTATTCTCCACTTTTGCCTTGATGAATAATTTAGTTTCTTCACCTTCTCTGAACATCAGCTGCAAATCACAAGTGAGAACATTTCTATGAAGCCTTCAGAGAGTGTAGAAGTACCTCTTGGATGGTTTCCTCTTCTTATGAGCTGGATACCAAGTTCAGCACCAGATATGGAGCCAAGAAACTTTCCCTAGGAGGGTTGCTGGGGCCAAAGGAGTTCTGTTATTTTTTCTCTTCCATTTCTTGTCTTTGTTGCTTTTTTCTTAATTAGGGGAAGTGGATACAAAGAAAATGATGAGGTTTAGAAGTCCTTGCAGAGGAGATGCCTTATCTCAATTTCTTCCTTTGCTAAAAACTGCAATATAGCATAGCTGAAGCTCACACAATAACTTGAGGATCCAGGTCAACTGACATAACCAAATTTTCCAGAGACAGTGGGCAGAGCTTCTGTACTTTCACTGGTTGATCAAGTATTGCACCATGTCATGCAAAAGATCTGGAGGCGGATCCTTTACAGGGGATATTATGGCAAATCAATGAGTTTACCCTTGTGTTTTCTGTCCATTTCCCTGCTTTACTTGTATTAATTTTCACTGAATGGCATTTCTAGAACTCCATTATTTCCCCTGTGAATTCAAAAAATGCCACTTTCTGTTTTACCCCAATTCACCACCCCCAAAAACCCTACATTTAATCATTAATACTGGTGTAATTGATTTGTTAAACTTGACTTATGAGAAATGTGTCAACTTGTATCTTAATTGCCAAGGTAATTCTTTTCACAAATGTTGTAAATATTGATACTTATTGATCACATAGCATGTGTCACCAGGCTGGAAACATTTTCCCCTGAGTTATAAACTACCTGACCAAATTTTGATCTCTCTTACACCTTAATGTTACAGATACCCAGATGAAAAACACTCTAAAAATACTGTTAAGTTTGAAGAATATTCATTTGAACATTGACAGCAAAAGTACTCTTTTCCAGGCTGTGGGCCAAACTGTGGTATGAGACTCACTGCTCCAAGTCTAGTGTAACTCCCCTGAGTCATCACCACTCTCAGTGTTTCTTGTCTTGAGTTTTTCCCTGCAGGTTTATCTGCTACTTCAGCCTAATGAATTCTTTTCTAGTTTTTCTTTCCTTTCCTTGGTAATCCCGAATCCTCATCTTTGTCCCTCAGTTTAAAAGAAAAACACACAAAATATTCCCTAATCCAAACAAAACATTAGATCCTAATTTAATTATATAGTTACAATAATCTTAGTTCACCAAAATTCATATAACTAACCCAATTTGCTCCAATGAGAAATCTGATCCCTAAATAAATTTAATAACAATGTAAACCTATTTTACTGAAATACCAAGGGAATTTTCTTTTAGTAACCTACTTCACATATACCTATGTATCTTATGGGTCTGCTTAATTCAACAATTCAGAATTTGCATATTTTTCTACTTCTGTATGTTTTTTTCTACAAAACAACTTGGTCCACTTTGAAGCTATGTGTTTATTCTAAAATATCTGTTGAAAGCCATGTGAACATTATTAAAGTCTGCTTTTTAGTTAACTTGTAATTGAAATATGAAGATGGAACAATCATCGGAAATCTAAAATATGAAGTAGGAGATGAAGTCTAAGAAAAATTTTTTGTAGTGACATGAATTAAAATCTTTTTTCTTCTTTTTCCCATATTCAAGATCTCCTTTTCTAGTCACAATCTGTTGTATTGTTTTAAAGAAATCAAGGAAATTGAATCTACATTTCGCAACATGAGGTCACAATATTCACAATATTTCTCCTCTTCAATCCTTGGCCTAGTAGATTTAGGAACCTGACGCTTCCTATTTGCCTTAGAAATAGATTTATCTACTCTAATATTTACGATCTAAAAGGTGGAACTCCACCCTAGAATGGTTGTTTAAGTCCTCCTTGTTGTCAGTGAAAAAATATAAGCTCTTCCTTTTTAGTGTCCACACTTTGGAGGATACGATGAAGTCAGGGATCTCCTAAGATGTGCTATACAGTCTGAGTTATCAGCTGAAAATTGTTGTCCATATATCATCCAGGTGGGCCAGTTGGGTTAGGTATATCCCACATCAAGTGCTTTCTGTGACATATAGCTAGGGAATCCCGTTTTTTGAATTTGCAGTCATAGCTCCCTACAAAAATATATTCTTGCTATAAGGTGAAGAAATATACTTTCCTTAACAGGCAATATAACTTACTTCAATATCAGACATATTGTCTTATGAATTTTAATATAAATAAAATTTAATGTTATATTAAAATTCATTATGACACGTTTCATTCAATACAGTATCCCAAACAGTGGGTAGGGGAAGCCTAATCACCTTATAAAGTAAACCTAAAAGATACCTGGAAAAATCAAGAAGGAATATCAGGCTGGGTAAGGGAAAGAGTCTATGATTCTTCTTTTATTATTCCATTTTATTTTAACTTGAAAGAATTCAAGATATAGACAAATAGTGGAATATGATCCAACTTCTAAATAATAATAATAATGATAAAAATAAAAATTACGTGGGAGAAATGGAGAACAAAAATGTTCTGAAATGAGTGAGCAGCAGATTGGAAGTACGAACAAACCTGTCTAATGTCACAGCATGCCAGTTTCTTGAAGATGACAGATGGTAGAATTTTCTTTTACTGCACTGTACAGAAATACTCAATAAAGCAAAATACACCTCCTTATCCTCCATCCTCTAGCAGGTATTACTAGATTTTTTGAGATGATGCACCTATTCTTCCTTGATTTTCCTTGACTTATTTTATTTCGCATCACTTCTCTTATCAGTGATTCTGTATTCTCTTTTTCTCTTCCTTCTTTTTAATGCCAAAATGTTGATGTTTTGATTCTGTTCCCTATTATTGGAAAAGGGTTTACCATATTTCAAAAAACATTACTTTTTTTTTTTTGATGAAAACTTCCATCAAAACAGCAAACATCAACAGCTAAGGGAAAGTGCTTTAATTTTTCAAGTGGTCCATACTAATGTTTTCGTATTCCAGAGGTTACAGATTCTCTTTGGAGGTAGCTATCTTAGTTACATCCACACACTACCAAGCTTTCATTTTCTTTCCTCTCAGATGATCTTCCTTATATCAATTTAATAAAACTCACCTGTGTGCTGATGCTCTTTTACTGACCATCACACAGCTCCCCTGGGATGACAGATAGGGAATGGCTACATTAATGAACAAAATACTGTCTGGGAACATTTATGGGCATTAGAACATATTTATCAATACTACACTATTGTTAGAACTTCTCCTGATATAGTTTTAACTTACAAAAATGATCAGTCTCCAAAACTACTACTTGGCATGTTTTGAAGACTATTCTTAAGAGTCAGTTAAAAACTTGTTTTAAAAGGTAAGAAAGTGTTATAGTATGGATGAGGACCATTTCATGACATTTTACTCAGTATCATGGAAGAGACCAATAATTATTTGGTTGGCTTTTATTGGTATAGCTGCAAAGTCTTCTAATGTGACTAACTAAGAATTCTGGAGCACCTCCATACAGAAAGCTATGGGATTTACTCATGATCAGACAGGGGCAAGAGCAGAGAATGAAGAAATAGTTACATTTAGGTTCAAAACCAGCTCGTATCCTTAAGTGACCAATCCTGATCATGTTGAGTAAAAGACACATTTTCTTTTTGCTTTTCATACTTCTTTTTTTCAATGCTATCTATTTTCTGTTCAGGTCAGGAGCTGTCTTTCTCTGTGTTTATGACTAACTCTTAGCACAAAGCACCATACCTCTGCTGTGGTTAATGGAGCTATGACAACTCTCATTAACTTTCAGACCTGGATCTTGACCTCCCATTGCCAAAATAATGCAAGTATTAATACACATAAAATGATCCCTCTGAGTAAGTTTATCAAAAAGTCTACGTTAAACCTAATCTTATTGTTCTTTGTCTTATTTAGTAAGAAGAAATACCCTTTTCAGAAATATTTCTTTGATTTTACACAGTAATTAATTTGAAGAGCTCTGTAACACCTTCTAATAACAAAGTAGTTCTTCAAGATAAATTGCAACTTCTTCTTTCAGTGAAATAATGAGCCTAACAAAAAATCAGAGAAAAGGGGGAAAAAGAACTGTTTTGCTGAAGGATTTCCAAAACTATAACATTAGTAAACTAGTTTTGGGAGAATGAATGAAGCATAGTTACACAACAAACACATTAAACATTTGTCACATAAACAAAGAAATTTTGTATTTGTTTGTATCTCTCCTTCTTGTGTCGTCCATGGCCTGTCCAGAGGCAAAGAGACTGACACTTGTAATATCCTCCCTCTCAAGCTGTCTGTCGGATTGGAAATAATGAAGGGAATTGAGCTTGCTTCAGCAGAGATCAAGATTTCTAATAGGAAACTGGTGATGGAGATTGTCTGAGTGCTTGTGCCCTGAGCATGGATGAGTTAGTCAATGTCAAAACACAAACCATTGCTCAGGGAATGTGGATAAGCCTGTTCAGCTCCACAACTACATGCTGTGTTGGGAAAACTCCATCATGTGCTAAGGGTCTTTTTAGTATTACTATTATTTATTTTTAAATGCATAATTTTCTTTTGTGAGTATGTAGTGAGACAAAACTTTCATGCTAGGTATAAATATCTTTGCCACCATCTTGAGATGTAGGAAAGCTAGGTTATACAGGACTCCCATATGGATTTCTTGTCTTTTCTGTGTATTCCCTGTGCAATCTGTAGCACCTTTTGTTAATTTGAATTGTGGTGAGCTGGAGGTTTACTATCAGCCTTAAGAAAAATGGATTAGGCTAATACTTAAAAAATTAGAAGTTCCATTTAAAATAAGCATGATGACATTTCTCTTTCTCTTAGCTGCTTTGTCTACTGATACTGAAAGCTGCCTGGAACTGGAACTGCTGCTTATGAGTTTGCACAGTGTCAGGAAGTGAGACTTTAAGCTGACCTGTACTCTTCAAATTGTAGTGTAATATACGTAAGTACACGCTTTGCAATACACCACTGGTCATTACTGAGAACAAGAGCTAGGCAATCTTCTTTTGCAAATGGCTTAAGTACTTGATCCTGCCTTGGGGAAAGAACTACATGGATTACACACTCTCTTAAGACCCTCTGCAATGCTATTTTTCTGTGATTGCATCTAATACACACTCTGCTGGCATTAAGCTATTTAGAATGTTAAGCAGGATTCCTTCTTAAGCATACGAAGGAGTGCGGGTAGATCCACATGAACAAAAAAGAAAACAAAACCCAAAACCTCTCTTTCTGGATTGGTTTAATTAAAACAAACACGCAAACAAAAACAGAAAAAAAATTAAAAAATAATCGCTCCTCTGTCAGATGTTGTTCGGATGCAGCATTTCAGATTGGATCAGTTTCCAATTGTACATCTGTTGATCTTTATTCCATGGAATATATCTCAGATGTTAAAATCACTTGCTGTGCATTTGGGTAGGAAGACGTGTCAGAAAGAAAATCACTGGGGAATCATACTCGTCTTTTGAAGGGAGTAATAATAACCAAAACCTTCTGTAAGTCACTAAATTCATTGTCATAGTTACAGCGACAATTTTGTCTGTGTTCTCTGTCTGGTCTCCTCACATGCCTTGCTTAGGTGTACTATATACATTCTGCAGTTTCCAAGTGGCATTTTGTGTTTCTCCAGCTTTAAATCGAAATGAAGATATAATATTTGATCCATATCAGATACCTTATTACACAGGGTTTGGACAAGACAACATTTAAGGGTCTCTTTAAACCCAGCTTTCTATGATTCTGTGATTCTGTCTCTTGTTTTCCAGTTCTTTGTGAAGACCAATATAGTCTCCTCTAAATTTTCTAATCAGAGTTATATAGCCTTGAACAGACCCTTGCTTAACTGTTAGAAGAGATAATTAGAAAATAAATACAAAATCTTATAAATATGCCTACATACATTTAAGCTCTTGTTTCACTATGTAGATTAGTTAGAGGTCTCCACTTTTAAGTCACAGAAAAAGAAACAGTTATCAATCTCTATTTCTTAGAAAAAATACAGGAGATGTAATCCGTCAGCCTTCCAGAGAACGTGTTCCGTCCTCAACGTCACACTCCCTGAAGAGAGTTTTTCTCAAAGTCTTATCCTCCATTTCTGAACTTTCATTATCCTACATAACAAGAAAAGGGTATTTTGCAAATTGAAGATGTGAAATTTTCTTTTTGACTAGAACAGCTTGTTGTGACAGTCAGACAAAAGACCTTTCATCATCTTTGGTCATTTATTCTAAGCTATGTGGCATCTGAACTCTGTCTCTTCTACTGGTTTGTGAGCTCTTATTCTGCATCTGCAGGTATAAAATCTGCCTCTTATCTTTGCTGTAGCTCAGAAACTTCACATGACAGCGCACACTATGAGCTATGGTTATTCAATCAGTACACCTCCATCTTTGTGACTAGTCACTTCTCTCTCCAACAGAAGAGATAGATGATATCTCCTGCAGAAAATTAAAATATTCTTCATGAGATTATAAGATGTTAATCATCCTCTCAAGATACTGATCTGTATTCTGGATTATTACACCACTTATTATACTTTCTTTTTAATCAGCCCCCCGGTGTGACCTTTAGCATAAGAAGACCAGTAGTGTATGTGGTCTTTATTTATTTATTTTGCATGTCCACTTAGCAGCTGCTCTTCCTCAGGAAAATCCCTCTCTCTCAGGGGCTTCTCGCTGCACAGGAATAAGAAAGTTCAACCAGTGCCCCATCTTCTGTGCTTCATGAATTGCTGGAAACTCTCTCATCCTTCATCTAATAATAAATAATTTCAATGATTACTCTTATTAATAATGCAAGAACTCAGTGGGCATAAGCACTGGTAAAACAGAGCATCCAAAATTTCAGTGAGCGTAGACATGCCACCCCAAGGAAATAAAATAATCAGAGGGAAATATTTTGAAACCAATGTAACTTTGAGAGAAATCTGGTGTTTCTAATGTCTTTTTTGTGCTCTATGGAGTAACAAAAAAAAATCCTATTAATTATTATAATTGTTGATTATTTGTTAGGCAATAAAACTACAGTCAGTGTAATTAATAGTTTTTAATATTCAAAGCTTTAGGATACCCAGGAGTTTCATGGAATTTAGGCAGTCTCAGATTGGAGAGGTCACTAAGCGCAAACCCAGCACAGTTAACTATTCTTTGCACAGAACTAGCTATAAACTGTACACCAACTAGGACTGAGCAGTTTCCTGTGTTTTGTTGTTTGGCAGGAATACTTCATTGTAAAACACATTCTGTCCAGAATCTTAGTGTCCACATTATTTTAAGCATCTGAATATAACTGGTAATCTTTGGACATTCCAATTTTCATATTTTCATACAGTATTTTCATCCAATAGAAGCAGTATTTTCATAGACAAAGCCATCATTTTTGGAAAAAAAAAACAAAAACAAACCCAGAGAAAACTACACCACTAGTCTAGAGATTACCATGAAGTTCACGTTCACAGCCCTTCTCTACTGTTTGTAATCTAGCACAAAGAACAAAACCTACTCCACAGGGGAAAGCACATATCAGACTGAGGTAGATTTAACAGAAAGACTACAGGCTTTCAAAATGTTACTACCAGTTATTTCAGGTCTTATGAAGATGTAGAAAGACAAGGAGAGACAGAGGCCCTGAGTACATCTTTGTCCATAAAGTAGCATTGGGAGAAAGGACAAAGGACAAGGTTCACGAATATGTTGCTCCTTCCGTTGAACAAGACACACGTCTCACAACTCAATACTGGAATTAGGAAAACTCTATGGCAAATTAAAGGACGATATTCTGGGTTAAATATCCCAGTTTCCATTCATACTTATTGAATTGGATCCCAGCCTCTTCCAAACAGCACACAGAGAGTGTTTTCATACACCAATGTGTATTTTGTGTTCGGTGATGAATTTTACCCTTAGTCCTCCCGCCTCTTAAGGTTTTGATCTCATGCTGCATCCATGAATCCTAACTCTATGCTGCTTCTCCCCTATTCTGACCTCCTGGGAAGAGGGTTTTGCAGTAGAAACTCCTATTTCAGCTGGCAAAGTGGTAACACTGGGCTTGATTGTCAGCCTTTCTGGGCTGGTGAGGTTTTTATGAAATTAAACATATTTGTCTTGATGTTTAGTAGAGAGCATGAAATTCAAATCTGTGTGTTTGGCATTCCGCAGGCCAGCGCTTTAATATTCAATGACATAACTTCATTGCAGTTTTGACAACACTATATAGGAGTTGTGCTTACCATTGAAAATTAAAGCCACTGAAAGAGTTGACACCAGCAGAATTGTGAATGCTTCCAGGCTCCTGAAGTGATTGTTATTCCAGTTTGTCTAGAAGTGCTTATTATGTTTGTAATACCGTCAGTTCCACTTAAGGGCTACTTGAAGTCAATGCAATACAGGTAAGTATTACAGAAATCTTTCTTTCTTCCTGAACATTTATGGATCTGTTCCATTTGCATTTTGATTTCCCATATGTTTATTGGTTAGATTAGTACTTAAAGTATTATCCAGAGTTAGTGTTTACATCTGTTTATATGCTATCTACCAAGATTCTTATCTGGTCCTGTCTTCCTCATATTTTAGCTCCTCAGAATCTCTCACAGGCTTTTATCTTCAGCTCTGAGGGAGGGAAGTGCTGTCCATGTTCCAGAAATTGGAGATTTGTATGCAAGCCCACAAATTATGAAAACTCTCTATCCTAATTTCCTGTACATGATAGTTACACAGACTGATCTTGCTGTGATTTCGGCAGTGAAAAGGGATTGTGTACTGAGCATGCAAACTCTGCTCTAAAACTAATAGTAGTTGAAAATATAATAAAAATCAACCCCCAAATAACAGTAAATTCAAAGTAATGTAACTATAGAGCTACAAAATTGATATGCATAAAAGTCAAGGGACTAAGGATTTTTCTTTTCCCTGTAACTTTAACATGCACATCACAAAGCAAAATTGTTTGTTCAGATCTACCCTGCTGATCTCATTTCTTCATATTGTATCATGTAAGATCTCTACACTGATATGTAGGGCCAAGCTTAAATTTATCCTTAACCAATTTAAGGCATGTGAAACATCCCACCTTATCTCCATCATACCTTGCAGTTCAATGAAAAGATTTCCCAACAGAGCTTATTTCTCAAGAGTGGCATTAAGACACAGTCCATGATCTTTAAAGTCATAGAAGCCCAAAAATTTTTAGAAAAGAATCTGTTACTTGGTTTTCTTATTTCATTGTCTTCTCCCTACAGGCCTGGAGACTGTCCAAGGCAATGGTTAGATAGCATAGAGTATGATCCTTTTATTAAAAGATGGAACTTTCAGTTTTCTGGAAGACCTGATGAGGGTCTTGCTTCTGAATGCTAAAGTTCTCTTTAAATTAATTTAAACTCTTTAAAAATTCAATCAAAATTTTTATTTTGGTTAATGTAATATGGTACTCAATCTGACTTTCTTGCAGCTATAGAAACACTAATGAACTAAAATAAAAAGGATTAATTCCTATAAGATCCGTGAAACACATTGAAAAAAATTTATATGAACGAAATTCTGCTCACATTATTAATACCTAAGGAAAGTAGGAATTTTCTGGTCACAAAGTACAGATACTACCTCAGAAAATTGTTTTCGTTATTACATTAAAAGAGAATTAGGTTTCTTTTTCCCGATTCTCACATTAAAAAGCTGGAAGCTCCATGTTCTGAACACAGTTCAAAATATTTGTTTTTAGATTAGGAATTTTGTTTCCCTTTCCATCCCACATTTACTTATTGCAAATTTACCTCCAGATGTCAACATTGTCCTTTAGCTTGATAATTCCTTCTTCCTCCCGTCTATTATTTCCCTTTCCTCTCCTTCCCACACATTCTAGAAATCAGGTAGATTTCTTACTACCTACCAATATGAACTGATTTTCGGTTAAATACTTATGCAAGATTTGAGTGGGTTTCACATCACTAATGATGCAGTCTTTGTTAATAACTTAAGCAGTAATGATATCAATGGAAGAAACAGGGCAAAAACAATTACAGGGTTCAGTCTAGGTTGACACTGTTGTCCAGGACTGAACTTTTAGATCACTGCCCACATTCCTCTACTGAGGGCAGAACATAAGTGAGCCATCTTAGAGCTGGCATTTAAATGTAAAAAGGCTAGGTCACCTGAATCCAATTCCAAAAATATACCCAGTTCCACCTGCAGAGCACAGATGGTTGTATTTGCGTTTCCATTTCCATGCATTGGCTTTATTTAGGTGATCCATGTGAACAAAAATAGATAGCATATAATAGAGGAACACAAGACTCATTCTACTGGGTCAGAACAAGAGGTAATGGGTTCAGTGTCCTGTCTCCCACAACAAAGAAAAAGCATAAGCATCAGCACAATACAGAAAAAAATGAACAGCAACCAAACAAGTAAAAAACCCACAAACCCAAATAAAGAAGGCTCTTACATCTTACTGAATAACCTGGCCCCGAGAAAATACTGTAACTTAAACCCTCAAAGATGGTAGTTGGCAAATACTTATTATAATTCTTGGTATTCATCTTATCCAAGTATATGTCTTATCCTTTGAGTCATGACATCCTCTAGGAGAAACAAGCTATCCAGCCCAATGGTTTTAAAATTTCCATTTTTGTTATTCCTAGTCCTTTCGATCCTTTATCATCTCTTGTTCTTCACTGCAGATAATCTCCACACCAAGTTTGCTTTCCCCAACATTGAATTATTTCTGCACAAGTAAAGCATCTGAAATGGTCTTCAGGCATGAAAAGTACTTGCAATTCCCCAGCCTCATGCAACTGAAACATAGAGATTTTAAAGCAACAACAACAAAAAGCCTATTCAGCTAAGAGGCTGATAATCGTTTCAGCCTAGAATAATTTTCCCCATCCCAAAAAGTTTCTTAAACTAAAAGGTGCTAAGGCTATGCTGTGAGGGTCTTACGCCTAGTTTAGCCAGATAATACTCTCATGAAAAGTACTAGAGCTCTCTGCAGAAACTGATAGAAGTTGAATTCTAGGCTTACTGCTCATGAACATTCCTCTGGAGACTTCAAAACCATGGAACCTCAGAAATCTTGTGGTTTTAGTCAGTTTCTGCCCACATACATTTCAACAGAATGTGGATGCTATTGTTGATGTAAGAGTCACTCACACGGTTTTCACTTTCTTTTTCTCAGTCCATCTCTTCCTGGTAGTTCTGTTGAATTATTTTAAATCATCCTCAAAAATAAACCTTTGAAATCTTGATCCACGTTTTTGTGGTTTTTTTTCTTTCTGGAAACCTAAAGTGCAGAAAAAGAAAACAGACTCACTTCTGAAGTGCTGGTTACGGTTCTGGGCCCCCCAATATGGAGACATGGACATACTGGAGCAGATCCAGCAAATAATCAAAAAGATGATGAAGAGTCTGGAGCATTATGCATATGAAAAGAATCAGTGAGAGCTGCAACTCTTCAATCTGTAGAAATCAAGGCTCAGATGGATCTTATATTAATGAGATGAACACAAGTCAATTGACACAAATGGAAACACGGGGAATTGTATTTAAACACAAGAAGAAGCTTTTTAATTATGAAGGTGGTCAAACTGGGTAAAGAAGTGGCTGGATGGCTTGGCCCAAAGAGTCGTGGTAAACAGGATTAAATCCTGTTGGAGGCCAGTCACAAGTGATGATCCCCAGGCCTCAATGTTTGCTCCAGATCTTTTCAATATCTGTATTAACAATCTGGACAAGGGGATAGAGTGCACCCCTGGTAAGTTTGCAAATTACACTAAGCTGGGTGGAAGTGTTGATCTGCTCAAGGATAGGGAGGCTCTGCAGAGGGACCTGGACAGGCTGGATCGATGAGCTAAGACCAATGGGATGAAGCTCAATGAGACCAAGTGCTGGATCCTGCACTTGGGACTACACAAGGCCATGCAACGTTGCAGACTTGGGGAAGAATAACTGAAAAGCTGCCTGGCAGAGAAGGACCTGGGGATGCTGGTTGACAGCCGGCTGAACATAAGCCAGCACTGGCCCAGGTGGGCAAGAAAGACAATGGTATCTTGGCCTGTATCAGAAACAGCAGGGCCAGCACGTCAAGGGAAGTGATTGTGCCCAGTACTCAGTCTGAACCTTGAATCCTGCGTTCAGTTTTGGGTCCCTCACTACAAGAAAGGCATTGAGGGCCTGGAACCTGTCCATAGAAGGCCTAGGAAGCTGGTGAAGAGGCTGAAGAACAAGTGTTATGAGGAGTGGCTGAGGGAACTGAGATTGTTTAGCCTAAGGAGATCTTCTCACTGCCTACAAGTTCCTGAAAGCAGGTTCTAGGGAGGTGAGTGTTGGCCTGTTCTGCCAAGTGACAGGTGATAGGATGAGAGGTAATGGCATCAAGTTGTCCCGGGGAAGGTTCAGATTAGACATCAGGAAAAAATTTATTCACTGAAGGAGTTGTCAGGCACTGGAAGAGGCTGCCCAGGGAGGCAGTGGAGTCACCATCCCTGGAGGTATGTAAAAGACAGACAGATGAAACACACTGTAGCTGGTTGCCCAAAGAGGTTTTGAATCTCCATCCTTGAAGACAGTCAGATTCCAAGTGGACATGATCATTAGCAACCTGCTTAAGGTGATCCTGCTCTTAGCTGAGGGCTGGACCAGATAAACTCTAGATGTGCCTTCTGATATCATCTATTCTGTGACTTTATGTAGATTTTATGATTATTTCCTGCTTTGAGTTCCTAACACTCATAGAGAAAGGGAACAGGTTTCAGTGTGCTTATCTTTCTTGGTATAATGCTATCATTTCTCCAGAATGGTTGATTCTGTCCTAGGACATATATCCCTCTACGCACATCCATATGGTGGCTCCCAGCTGTCAAACCCCAACAGGTCCATCTTTTTGTATGTGACTTTGCTGACCATTTTTCTCTCTGGAAATCACAGTTTCAACATGTCTTTCCTGGTTTTGTTTGTCTGTTTGTTTATTTTAGATAAATTCTAGACAGATTCTTCTTTCAATCAGCTTTAGATTCCACTAATCAGGATTTTGGCCTTAGTACTTGTGTAGGGCTCGATCCTATCTGTTTCTTTTAATCCTGTGAGTCATTCTTTCAGTGTTAATGATTATTTCTTATCAGTTCACAAAAAGGTATGCAAAATTAGGCTCTTTGGAAACTCAGAAATAAATACAGAATTATACAGACAGGATATCTATGAATTAACAGAATGTATTTCATGAGTAAAGGCTGAGTAAATGCTTAGTGAATATATGAGAAGTCTTCTAGTAATATCTGAGCAGCCTTACTGGTTTCAGACTGTTCTCACAGGAGCTACTTGTCATGATTTCTAGTCAGTAGGATTGCATTTGTATTTCATGTTGCTACATGCATGGTGCTTGTGGAAGAAAAAGATCTCTCTTCTGACACCAATCTCCAAGGCTTTGGTTTCCTGTCCAAGCACTGACGTGTTGACAGATATAAAGCTCCCCATTTCTCAGGCAATATTGTTCAGATCATGCTGGTTTTGACAAAATTCCAGCTTTATCCCCAATCCATTTTATTTTTTTTCATGGCGATTGCTTCCTAGTTTCCCTCAGATTACTTAGTAGCTCAGCATCAATAGACAGTGGTACTAAAGGGAATACACTTTAGTGCTTGTACAAAGACTATCCATCATGGAAAGATGGATCTAGGTATTTTTATAGGATTCTCCTCCATGGCTGGCTGAATGCTGTTCCGCTGCTGTCTAACATGGGGGGATTAGAGGTGCTTCACTCTTGTACCTGGTGCTTTCGTATTACAAAGTAGGGGGGTTATTAATAGCAATTGTTTTCAGTTGGAGATTTTAAAGCTTGTAATACCGAGTCATAGGCTTGAAAGTTATTGAATGAACTGTCAGTTCTGCCGCAGAGATGACAGTGTCTAGCACTGAACATTTTTTTTTGCCTCAGTTTCTTTTTTCCCTGGGTAAGCAGACTTATATGTTGAATTGTTTTTCACCATAATGCTCTCCTTTAGCAGCGTTCTTTCCATATATATGATTCCAAACAATGCAAATCTCTCTTTAATTCCTTTTTTACCAATTCTCCATCTTTCATTCTCTGACAATTTGCACACTTGGCACTGGACTCTATTATGCCTCAGCTCACTCATCTGTTCTTGTATTTTAGATAACTGGTTTCTATGATTCTGCATCTAAGAATCTAAGATTACTAACTGGAGGTATTACTATATCCTAGAACTTCTCGTCCCTTATTTTTCTTTTTCATCACATAAAGAACTTAGTCCTGTGTTCCACTGATGAACATGGGAACAGAAGTCTTCACATTACTTACCCCACAATAGGCTCAGGACTATTTAAACACGAGCTCTTGTGGTGATAAAACATAGTCCTAAGAAAACACCATCTCACTAGTTCCTAAATTTAGGAACGCACGAGAGAGAGAAGCACTGCAAGTCTGTTGTGCCCCTGCACACAATGCTGTGTGCAGTTCTGCTTTTCCTCGTGTCTTAAAGTAAGTAAGGGAACTGGAGAAGATACAGAAAAAAAGGCAACAGGAAAGATCACAGGCATGAAACACTACCCATGCATGAAACTCCTAAGCCTAAAAAAAGAGATGTCTGAGAGAAGATATGGTAAATGTCTATGAAAACATTGCTCATTGATTTTTTTCAAAACGTGAACTAAGGCCTGAAACTGGCAGATGGGAATTTATAGATGAACAATAGGAAGTGCTTCTTGGAACTTCTTGCCACAAGATGCTCTGTATGTTAAATTTCCTATGGGTTTAAAAAAGATGGAATGACATAAAAATCCATTGAGAGCTATTATGCCCAAAGATACTGCCTTTGGATCAGGAATAGCCTGAAAAAAGAAATCCCTGAGAAATGTTCTGAAGAAATATTAATTAGGCTTCTCCTCTCCTCACTCTGTAGCTCTTCAATTGAACTGGCCAGAAAAAAAATTTTAAAACTGATTTCCACTAGAAATGTTATTTCAATAGAAGTACTGTGTGTGTGTGTGTGCATGTATATGTACTTGTGTATGAAATAATGTTGAAAACTTCTGCTTAAAGCAAATTAGTAGAAATTCAGAGTATTATGTGCTCAATTTGAACATCTGAATGCATTATTTAAATTAAACATTTCAAAATATAGTTGCACAAAGAAAATTATTTTTTTTCATATGAAATACATTCATGCCTATGTAAATAGAATCATACATATAAGTGTTTTTACACAAAATGTTTTCATAGATTTGAAGCAAGTATGTTTATGAATGTTTGTAGGGGGGCGTTCCTAAATGGTTGTTTTCCAGGTCCCATTTTGCTATCTCATGGCACTGTTTCTACTCCACGACATTTTGTAAAGTAAAGATTTTGCATTTGTTTCTGCATCAAAAAATATTATTACCATATAATCTTAGCAGGCAGAGATCATAAGGACCTCACATTATTAAAATATTCCATTTCTCTCCCCAGTAGGATTATTATCCACACTTACATTGTCTAGTGATTTTCTTCTATCTCTAGTTTTAAAAATCCAAGCAAATGGGTTTTCTAAAAAAAAAAAAATAAGCCATACAACCTCTCCAATTATTTTTATATAACTTTTTTTCTACTTGAAAATGCCATTTAAGCAAAATCAAAATGTTTCTGAAATGTACTAATTTTTATAAAAATTCTCCATGGAAATTTTTCTGAACAGTTCCAGGTGGTAGTGATAGCTGTGTTTACTGTGCTTATGATATTTCCCTTTGCAAATATTATCTTTCGCATGAAATTCCAGATTACATTTTGTTATAAATTAAAATTAAAAAAAAAAAAAGTGTTTAAGACTTGTAAGACTTGGAATCTTCCTGAAAATTTTTATGGCCAGATCTATATGTCACTTAAAGAATAAAGGAGGTTTGTTAAGGATTGATTTTTCTTTGATTGTAAAGCCTGGTGACAAGATGAACTGCTCAACTAGCGCAAAATCCTTTTCAGAAGGTTTCATTCATTTCCTTATCATTGCAAATCCTGTGTAGAAGCCAAATCTTTTTGTATTTGTATTTATTCTGATTCTTCCTAAGTGAATCTGCTCCATCCTTGCTGCTCATGCAACTTATGGACAATGTTCACTGGGACCATGTCATTGTGCTAAGCTAGACCAGAACTCCAGGTTAGAGGACATCGCTCAGTGAGGTTCCCAGACAACCCTCCAGCATCTCTTTGACTTCCGAGACTTCAACAGAAATGTTCCTATACTAACAAGAAATCAGCAAAAAAAAAACAAAAAACAGAGTGGCACAGATTATACGGGTACAATATATATATAGTGCTAGGAGAGGGGATACAGTTATAGACTGAGACCCCAGAGAGCCTGGGTCAGTACTGACTGTGCTGTCCATCGGAGATGGATACTTCCAGATTAAACAAAGACTAAGTAAGCCTGTAATGTGAGCTGGCTCTTTCTCTGCTCCCCTGTGAAGCTCTGCAGAAATTAAATATCACTCCTTTCAGGGAGTTAAAAAGAAAAAGGATGCTGAAAGGGGAAGTTCAAGCTTAAGCAAAGATGTAGCCACAGCTACAGAACTACAAGACACAGACCCAGCTGCACCCAAGGGAAGCTGAGCAATGCAGTCCAGTGCTGATGCTGTCTAAACTCAAAAAGCTCCAGAGCAACAAAGTTTCACAACACTACATCTCCACCTGACATTCACTGAATGATTGTAACCCCATTCTCTTTCCTTTCCGATCCTTAATGTGAGAGGGGGAAATGCTGGTAGTCTTGCTTCAGAGGGGGCACTACAAAAATAAATAATCTTATCACACAGGAAGGCAGAGGAGAAAGCTGAAGCCGTTTTGCTTAAGTCCCAGCCTCTGATCCTCTGATCCTTTCACTGCTCTCTGCTTCTGAAACAAGACTACTACGTTTTCTACTTCCCTGCTGCTATCAGTCGCTGCCATGCAAGGAAGTATTTTGCGGTTTTCCATTTGGACATCCTTACCACGTTCCACTGTGAATGCCCAGTGCCACAGCCTAAAGGGACCCAGTAGAGCCTTGTGATCAGCTGGGGGACACCAGCCACATACAGCAGCACAGAATCTCAGTCAACAGCTTCAGAATTAGCTCTAATTCCTCTCCAACCTTCAGCTGAGGAATTCAGAGAGAGATGAAGTGCCAGGGCTGGGGAAGGGGAAAGGTGAGGCATTTTGTCATTAACAATATAGCCTCACTTATCACTTACAACTGGAAGTGCAGATAGCAGTTATTAAAAGATGTACCATTAGTACAAAAGCTCATTACCGCGCTTAATCCTCGTAAGCATTTGTGACTGATACCAATGGAGTTGGCAGTGTGTAAAGGTTTTTCTTTTTCTTTTTTTTTTCCTCCCTTTTAATTTTTAGTTAAATGTATCTGGGATTGAAAAAGGAACCAGAGATTCAGGGATTGGAAAATGTGTAGAGAAAATCGTGGTTTCAGCCTAGTTAAAAAGGACGTTTTTGTGTCAATAAAGGGACTGAAGAGTCACATGTAAATATTTTTCCCCATCCTCCAAAAAAATGAGACTGGATTTCCCTTTCTAATAAGAGGTAACATCACCTGAAATGGTGTTAACCAGGTTATTTTTTTTTTTTTTGTGTCTGACTTCATTTCACCTGGCACTTTTGTCTTTCTCTTTAGGCCCAGATTCTTTTCTCTTCCTACCTCGTAATATGACACTTCCCTTTCACCCATTACCCCATATTCTTTCTTCTTGTCTGAAACAGAGATGTCTGGCTATGAAAAATTCCTGATACAAAATAAGGCACTCTTCCAGACATTCGACAACCTTACCCTGGAAACTGGTTGTCCACTGTGTCAGCTGCTGAACCATTGTTATTCTGACCTGTGGTGTATTTCCAGCCACACCACTAACCTCTGTTTTAACTGTTGGCAAACTATTTAATTTTCTGTGTGTCTCAGTGCCTCAGAAAAGCCAGGAAAAGAAAAACATTTCCTTGGTTTAGGAAGTTCTATAAGTAATATAAAAGAAAAAACTCTAAAAAAGCTAAGTACTACTACTACTAGTGATAATAACAATCATAATGTAGCGAAAACAATCCTATGTTCCAAGTGTTGATTTTTTCTTTTCTTGAAAATATCATTACAAAATGGAAGGGGAAATAAAGGCAGAAATGAAAATCAGTCTGGAGAAAAGGAGGCTGAGGGGAAACCCTATTGTTTTTTACAACCACCAGAAGGAGGTCCTAGTGAGGTGGATGTTGGCTTCCTCTCCCAAGTAAAAAGTGATAGGATGAGGCAAAATGGACTCAAGTTGCACTAGGAGAGGTTCAAACTAGATATTAGAAAATTTTACCTCACTGAAATGATTTTCAGGCACTGGAACAAGCCGCCCAGGGAAGAGGCTGAGTCACCATCCCTGGGAGTATTTAAAAGGTGTGTACTTGTGGCAGTTAGGGACATGGTTTAATGATGAATTTTCTGTTATACTTGATGATCTTAAAGGTCTTTCGCAAACTAAACAATTATTTATTAAATTGTGTATTTCGTTCTCCTAACCCAGGAAAAAATAGCTCTACAGGAAAATGGCTAGACAAAATAACATTTGTTTCAGCCCAAAAGGTTATAGGTGATGATTATGCTCAGTATTCAGACACCTAGATACAAGTTTTACAAAACGGGTTTTATAATCAAGCTGAGTAAGTATGCTTCTTTTATAGTTCTGACAGATAATGAATCCTAGAGAACGATTCATCTCACACCAAACAAACACTAAACACAGTAAAAAATAATTTAGTCAGCCAAACAACCCAGCGTTGACTAGATTTCCACCAAACACAAGAGGCATGCAGAACTCAGGGGTCAGTTCGGTTTTCCAAACACAGGCACTTACTACCGCTTTAGATGCCTCCAGCAATCAATTCCAAAACTGTATAGATTTCCAGTAGGTCTTACATGGTAATACCTAGGCCAAACACACTTTTCAGGCACCCTGCAGGCTTTCCACCACCTCTAGTCATCTAAATTTAACCTGCTGGACTGAAACTTTGTCCACATGCAATCTTCTGCTCTGACAAAATCTACGTCTAAATGCTTCAGTCTAGAGTAAAGAGCTATCAGTCCAGCTATCTCACAGCTTTATCAGGTAGATACCTACAATGACAAGCAAGACCTGCAATGTTCATGAAATTTCAGGCCAAATTCTCAGCTACCTAAGAGAATGCAACTCTGCCTGGCACTGTGAAAAGAAGATTGTAATATTGCCATCTTATATGCAAGTTTATCTGCATATAAGTCTTGAAGAAAATTGAGATCTCTTGGTTTCATGAATTCCTTTGCATGGGAATTTAAGATCAATATGTCAATTGACTAAAATCATCTTGTTTCAGGATGAAAAAAATACAGTTATTTATTCCATTCTGAGGCCACAAGTAAGACCAAGAAGACAGACACTGTAAGTCTCACACCCAACTCCTTGCTGCTGCTGCTTGTTTCTTCTGTCTTCAGGAAAAAAAAAAATTCTTGGTTATACACAAATCAGCTCCAAGGGAATATTTAATTCATGTCATCTTAATGGGCAGAAGCACTCTTTATGAACTTGAATTTTAAAAAAATAGTCAAGAATGCAAGGCTGTCGACATCTGACTGAAAGGCTGAAAGGCCACCATGAGTGAATTCTGGATGCAGATATAAATCTCATTAAATGTATTGATGCATTAAAATTAATGTTTTGGCCAAAAAATATCTTTCAGACTCAGCAAAAAGCGGAAACAAGCTGTTCTCTGCAGTATAACAGCTGGATTGTGTCAAAGTCTCAAAACTAGAGTACTTGACAGGTTAGGAATATGTAAGATGGAGGCTTCCTTGTAAATAAAAAGAGAACTATTGAAACAGAAATAAGCCAAGAGCCTGTGAAAGTAAGCCCAAGGGAAAACAAAAAGAGAGTGCATTTTGCACAAAGGTCTTCCCAGAATGCTGGACACACAGTATTGACTAAAGCAACTGATATTTATTTTTGGCCCTGTTCTGCTGTAGGAAAGCCTGTAGGTGTTGCGTGGAAATAGTCTGCTTCAAGGGTTTACTTGACTTGGTTCCGTGATATCTCAGCTCTACAAGGCCCCAGAGACTTTCATATCCAGAGGCAGGGTACGAGAGGTGAGACACACTCTGCTCTGATGCAGCCCTATAATGAGAGACGCACCATGAAGAGAGACCCACCGCGGGAAAAAGACTCTGGTGTTCCAAGAACATGAGCAATGGGGACTTCCAAAGGAAAATAAGTGTCTTCAAAAGAGGCATCATTGGGCAGGGATTGAGATACTCCTTGACAGAGAGAAAAGCCCGGGGGTAAGCCACTGTATGCTCCTCATTTCCCACCTGATAGGTGTGTTCACAGATCCCCAAGGGCTGCCAAGTAGTATCCCACCTTTCCTACACAGATGTTTCAGCAGCTTTCTGCCTTATCATCAGATCCTGCAGCTCACTCTTCTAATAATTCTTACGAGAGTCCTTCTCTTTCCCTCCTCTCAGTCTTTACCCTCCTTCCCTCATTCCTCTGAATGATTCATGTTGAAGTTAGAAGGATTAAACAATATTATCTCAAATGCTGGTAATAGCTTCAGGTTAAAAACGAGCAGTCTGCAAGAGGCACCTTGTTGCTTAAGTTATGCAGAGACCAGAGGCTGCAGAGCAACAGAATCTTTTTCCAGACTTTTACCATGCCCACTTCTATAATGTGTTATAAATCATTAGCTTCCCACTCAGCATCCTGGAGCCCCCAATATTCAAGAGGAGGCTTTTCTTTTCCTAAAAATAAATATATATTTTTAAAAAAAATGCTGAGTGAATTTAGTGCTCATAAAAAGTGATCATCTGAGAAATGGTGTGAACGGGTGTTGTGTGAATTCTCACACATAACTCTGCAGTCACTTCAAAGTCCTTCTTCTTGTTGCAGCCCATCTTCCTTGCTATTTCTTGTTGTTGGAGTCTATGTTATTCTCCTCAGTTGAATGCCTTATTTTTTATTATTTATTCTGCTCTTTTTCATCCTTTTCCTGCAGCCCTGTCAAAATACATGAACCCAAAGCCTGATTTGAAGACCATTGAAGGTAATAACAGTTTTTGCATTGAACTCAATGGATTTCAGATGAGGTATTCAGTGCTGATTCCCCTGCTTTGTGAACACCTGCTATAACGTTTACTTACACCCAAACCTCCTTATTTCCTAGGAGCTACAACAACCTTTTTGAGTCTATTCCTCATTGTTGTTCCCAGTTCTCACTGTTGTTCATTATTGAATCAACAGTTTGTGGAATATGGGCAACATCTCTTCATGATTTCATTATTATTATTATTTAATGACTGTGAAAAGAGTAAAAACTCTATAGATTTTATTCTTTAAAAAAAATAAAGTCCATTGTTTTTAAGCCTGTCTTTTGCTAATTTGAAGATTATCAATGTAATCAATATTTAGCTGTGGTTCTTTTGTCTTACGGATCCAGCTATTTTTTGAGAGGTTTGTGTGATTCAAATCTCTTTTTTTTTTCAACATGCCTTCTGTCAAAACTGAAAAGAGAAATAATGTTAACACACAAGGGAAATAGTTCTTAATTCTTAGATTTTAAAGTTCGTCCAAATCTCATGAGACAGTGCTGTCATTAAACCACCAAAATTCAGCCCAAAGACAGTTAAGCAAATGTAGACATAGACTTCTTAATAAACCTGAGCTGTTTACTTTTGTCTTGTGAGAGATTTTAAACACACACACAAAAAAAAAATATGTATTTTAAAATACTGACTCAAATTCTGTGTAGTAAAAAGGCTTAGTCCATGACCAGTTTCTCTCGTTGCTGTGGTTAGAGATGTAACGCATTCATACTGGGCACATTGAAAATATTGCGCTGAGCATTAGTGAGGGAGGAAGGAAATAGTGGTTTTATGTCCCAGACTGATTTACTGGTGTGTGGGCTATCACAGAAGTCTTTGGGATGCAACGGTAGGTTGGAAGAGCCTCTGGCCAGTCCTATTCATTCCAGACAAACTCAGTATACAGGGACTGCTTAATGAGCCCCCACAGTGGAAGATGCAGCTTTTCTTAACTGTTCCTTGGTGAAAATTGATTTTTTTCTGTATCTTAGACAGGTATCTGTATGAGGCATAAACCTAGCTGTACCTGTCTTAAACTCTTTCAGGATTCATTTACACAAGGAGGTTTTCAAGTCATCTTGCTATGTCTCAAGATACAGTAACATTACTGGATTTTATTATTTCTCTGTTGAAACACAGAGAGCAAGAAGGCAGGAGAAGGCAAACAGGTGTAGCAAAACAATGAATTAGTGTCTACTTCAAAGATTGATAAACTGTGGCATAAATTGAGAGTTATAGTAGCTTTTCTTTTTAACTTTAAGTAATATCCTTGGGCCTACCTCATCCTGTTAATTTCAGATATTTATCTTCTTTGGGTAATTAACCACCCTATTTCTCCCCAAATCTAAAACAGTAAGTGAGAGAAACCTATGAATGTGGTTCAGATCCTCAAGTCCAACAATTACCTCTAAAGAAAACCTAGAACAATCCCACTCTTCACATGGGCATTTCCTCAGATTTGGTGAATGGATCCTACCCACTGTTTCACAGTGTCTCCATTCCCCTTCTGTGAACGGAACTGCCCAGCTCCTGCCTGTGCTACCTGGTGCTCAGGCACTCTGACAAAACTGACCATAGAATTTGGTGTTTCTGTTAACTGTTCTGCAGTCTCCTTGTAGTTCTGTCTT
The DNA here is from genome assembly GCA_033556795.1 of Tapera naevia. Classification (NCBI taxonomy): domain Eukaryota; kingdom Metazoa; phylum Chordata; class Aves; order Cuculiformes; family Neomorphidae; genus Tapera; species Tapera naevia. The sequence continues at coordinate 959,703 of JAUMJJ010000480.1, forward strand.
CCCCCATAGTTTTCTACAATAATTTTGGGGTTGGTTTTGTTTTTTAAATGCTGTTGCATGCAACTCTGAGAATAGATTCCTCCTTATTATGAATCTATACAGTGCCCTTAGGGTCCCTTGACTTGTACTGTAGAGCATCTCATGAATAAATCTCAGCTGGGACCTGAGAGCTATGAGGTAAGTCTGAGTAGTTCACTCTCTTCTAGATGAGCTGCTAACAGGGGACTCCAGTGACATACAGAGAGAAAAGCTCACTGCTGAGAGGAAGACTTGCAGGAGCCTCTTCTTAAGGGATTAGCCAAGAAAGCATTCAAAAAATAATGTGCATTCCTAGCCTTTTCCTTTGGGCAAGTAACACCCCTCAAAAATACACAATACTCAACAAGCTAGCCTGTAAAGTTAAGGAAATAAAAGAACTACTACTGCAGCCTCAAATGGCAATCAGTCATTCTCATTCTATGTACACATTCTTACCAGAGTATAACCATGGTGTATAGCTGAGTGGGTACCTTCAGAGAGCAGTGGCTGGGAAGATGATACAACAGTTGACAACTTGTACCTGCTTCCTCCTTGTGTAACAGTCCAGAAAAGAATAAAGCCACACTGCTGAGCCACAACCTATCGCTGACTGCAAGCTATCAAGCCTTAAAAGGAAAGCTTATCTATTTGAGCTCTTTCACACAAAGTTTAAGTTACGCAGCTTCCCAGTACAAACTAATGGAAGTTGATTCTCTGAAGACATACCCTAAGTGCTATACACAAAAGCAACGTTGCACTTGGAGTCACTCAAGTGAGTTCTTCTTCTTCCTCGGTCTGCCCTGTGTGTAACATTATGCTCTTATTTACTGTCTGTCTCTTTTGTCTAACGGGTCTCTAAACTCTTGAGGACAGGGGCTGTCTCTGTCTCGCAGCTGAACTCAGTTGTCTTCTTTGGATATTGATTTTCCTGTAGCATTCTCTGCTAACATCTCACAGAGAAATGGAGAAGCAGCAGGCCAAAACCGGTATATAATTCCTTGAAAAAAAAGACTATTAAAGGAAATTGAAGTCGTACTTCCCACAGCAGCTGCTAGATAACACAGGAAATGCAGTGGCATTTCTTGGAAAATGTTCCTAGTTACGGATTTTGTTAATTCAGAAAATCTGGGATTTAGACTGACGTACTGTAATCACGATCCCTGAGTCCAAGAAGTGTTGTTAATAAAGGCACCAGGTTAACCAGGACAGATAACTAGACAGACAACATAGTGGAATTTAGGGTTTTTTTAATTTGTTTGCTTGGGCGTGTGTGTGTAGGTGCCATTTTGTTTATGTCGTTTTTAATTATCATAGCTATTTTCTGCCAGTACTTGGAGGGAGGTGATATTTCGTTGTACTAGTAGTCAGTATAGCTGGCATAGACCAAGTTCCCTCCTTATCCATGGAGAAAGAAGTTCACCAAAGATGTTGGAGAAAAAGCCAGAAACCAAATTTGGGTATTTGATATTACAGATGCTACTAGCCTATATACCAATTCCAGAACAGGTAAAGGTAAGGAGGAACTCTCACATCCTCCCCTCTGAAAGATGACAGAAGGATAACCTAGGGTTTATGCTTCTGAAGGGCTTTTGATGAATGTCAGGGAGCTTACACAGGCAAAAAATAAAATATCATCTTAGTGGCACATTAGAATGAGAGTGTCAGGCCCATGTGTTGAATATATTCTGGCACAACTATTATCCTCACTAATGATGTTTCCATGAAAACATAAAGATCAAGGAAAGGAAAAGGAATAACAACAACATCTTTCATTGTGTTGCTATGTGTCTGATAAACTCATTAAGGAAAACAAGAAAATGGCTTTTTGATGCTGATGCTGCATAAACATGTTTTCTGAAGGAAAATGTTTTCGCATTATCCTAAGAGGTAAAAAGAAGAGAGATTAAACTCTGAAGCCTGCCATGCTGAGGGGTGATTTCCTTTAGCTCCATAAATAGAGGGGTAAATGGCTTGGATAAATTATGGTAGAGGTGGGTAAAGGAGTAAAATATTCCTCCCTGTCTGTCTGATGTACAGAGCAGTGAGGGGAATGACTCACAAAGGTCAGGGAAAAGCAGAATTTGTGGAAGGACTACAGTGAATCTAGACAGCTGAGCATGTCACCTGGAGAGATTGTTTGAACAAGAAAGATTGTCTTACCATCATGAGACTGGTACATCAAATACCTTGCTTTAGTTCCCGAGACTCACATAAAGTTGTCTGCTTGGAAAGGCTGAGTTCTAATCCAAACTTTCTGTCTTTCTGGTTTTCATATGTCCTCCATGCAGGCATGTATTGAGACCAAGATATGCAGTTTCTGTTAGGGAACGTGCAAGAATGTTTTGTTCTCTCAAACCGAACTCCCAAAAGACACACTGACTGAACAGAAAAGAATCAGTCTTGACCAAATATCCTGTAAGCCCTTCCTTTCTGTGCACATCCTGAATTAAGACTTTTTTAGTCAGTTTATATGCTACAGACACAAACTAGTAGTGGGAAGACCAAGTGTCCCAGTGATCAGTGTGCTAAAGGGCACTAGTGAGGCAGCAGTTCTATATGAAACCAATGTGTTATAAAGACTCTCTATAACTTTATACATCCAGTATTTTGTTGTTCTGTAACAGAAACCAATATTACGATCTCTGGAACATGGAATAGATTGCTGAATAGTTACTGTGTACTGTCTTTCTGTGCCGGGACTGCTGTTTCATGCATGTACTACAAAGAGGGTACCTTGGCACAGCTCCATATAGTGCAGTCATCCCTCTCTTTTGCATCCATAGCTTGCACTTTCAGCGTATTGCAGATGTAATTGCAGAGACCTAGAACACTCAAGCTGTGTCTCTTACATACATAAATTAGGTACTCATATCAGGTAACAGATAAATCACTTACCATTCTATTTCTACTTTACTTACAGGTGTCTTTGAGAATCTTTGGACCTCAAAAGGAATGATGGGACTTCCCACTGAGGAAGCTGACAGTTTTAAAATATTTGCTATTTATGGAAATTTACTGTCAAATCTAGATGTTCAATAGCAATTAAAATGCACATACACACCCTCTGCAAGTCACAACAAAAAAATGGGTAGAAATTGACCATGGTTCAACATGTTGGCCTAATCCTGCAATACTGAGTAACCCTAGTGGCAAGAAAAACAAACAAAAAAATAACCACCAAAACAAAAGACCAGATATTAAAGTACTAGTTAGCCAACCAAACTCAACCAGATACTTTTTTTTGATTACAAGAATGAGATGTGAATGAGGCAAAGCTGATTTATGGAATCCTAAAAGACTTCATCTCATTAACTTTTTCATGGGGGACAGAAGTTTTCTGTGTCATGTTATGCCCACAGTCCATGTCAGAAGTAACCTCCTTACCACCTGTAGCCAGCAGGCTCTTTAGATCTTTGAAGGTGCAAATTAACTCTGTCCCATTATAAGAGGATCTAGAAACAACTTTTCTTTAAAGACATTTTAACTTCTATTTTTTCTCCCGCCACACCCCCCCCAATCAAGCCTTCATCTTTAACCCCCCCCTTTTTTTTTTTTTGTTAGCTTTTTTTTTGCTTCAACTTCATTTTGAGGGTCTGGCAGCTCAGATCTGTAATGGCTTTTTGTGCTGGACAGCTTTATAATTGGTACTGCAGGGTTCTGAAAGCATGCCAGATGTGTCGTCATCAAACAGCAAAGCTCTCATTAGAGCCAAAGTTGTAAGCTCCTGTGTATGTTTTCAGAGGAATTTTGCCATTAATGGCTAGTAGGTGTCCAGGAGCAAAGATGATTGTATCTTTTGTAGCTGGCCTTTAAATAAAGGATTTTTCCTAGTCAAACAAAGTATTTTCCTTTGTATCACTGTGTTTTCCAGGGTGATAGGGACTTGTCTGTATCATTTGGCTACGGAAGTGGTGCTTGATATGACAAGAAACCACTCTCCAAATACTAATTGTCCTTGAGTTGCATTATTTATGCAGGAGTAGCAAAAGTGAGATGTTCAATCCTTTTTTCTCCTCATATTTCTTTGATTCTTCAACATGATAGAGTAAACTCTCCCTTGATACTGCACATGGTTGAACTATAACATTATTCCACAAAAGATGGATTTTGTTTTCTATTTATTTTTTAAAAAGAGAGAGAGGAATGCCTAATGATGTCTAATGCTGTAATATTTCAGTCTGGACTCTGCATCAAACTCAAGTAGTTTTTTGCAAGTGAACTGATTAGCTGGTTTTGATAGGGTTGCTTCTTCCTCAACTCCCCGCTTCTTTCTTTGAATATAATACAGAAATATTTGAATAAGGCTAGCAGGATGTCCTCTACCAGCCTTTTTTTTCCTTTCTTTCAGAAAGTGCTTGCCAAAACTATATGCTTGTATGAAAACCTGTCAATTCTAATAAAATTTCATTTTGAAGAAATCTGAGAAAATTTTTCTGATGAGCTCATAATGGAACAGAATGCTCAGACGTTTCCATTTCAGTACAACACTTTTCGTAATACTTTAAAGCTGCTTATGCTTTCTAAAATCAAACAAGAGCATTGCAATGAATCATTTGACTTTCTTTGAAAAAAGTAAGTTTCAAATAAAATTCATTATTATTTTATTTCAGATTCTTTTCCCTGAGTAAATTTTACATTTGTTTTATTAATATTACCCAGTTAAAAAGAGTGAGAAGTATGGAAATATTGTAATTTTTCATGAAATGGAAAATACATTTGCAGTCAAACTGTACTTTTAAAAGTAGATTGGTCAAAACATGAGTAGACAATTTTGGAGATATATGGGGTGGGGTTCATGTCATCTACTATCAGACATGAGTAGTTCTAAGGATCCAGACTGCCTCTGTGATCAGTAGAGAAAAATAGGTGTCACAAGAAGATTCACCGCATGAGTTTTATAATAAGACAAGGTTCTGCTAATTAACTCACAATCCTGCTATCAAGTATATATTCTTTCTTCAGCATTGTACGTGTTAAACACAAAGGAAAGTTTCATTCCTATCAGCAATCAACAGAGCAGGCAGAACAAGAGTCTCAGTGCACAAAAAGACATGTATCTCCCACTCCTGCCATATGATCTTGATTCTGACCTGAGTTATAATAATATGAAATTACTCTGTAATGAATTTGGATTTACATAATAGCAAATAAGACTAGAAACTAGTCTATATTTGTTTATAAAATCATTTTTACGACTCACAACAGATATAGCCTTTTGTTTTCATTCTTCTTTTTCTCTTTTCTTTTCTCTTCTGTCCTTTCTCTCCCCTCTTTCTCTTCCTGAACCCAGTTGGGAAATACATCATTATAATTACGTGTTGTCTCCTGGCTACTAATATTTCCAAGAACCCGTCCAACAATACAACAAAAATTATCAGCTGTAAACTGGTGCTCAATAGACGGCGAAACATAATTTATTTAATATTTTTTTTGTTTATTTGTCTTGTTTTTTGATTTTTTTTTAAATGAGTTTTGAAGTTAATGACATCTTTGTCTCATTCCTTGAAGAAAGTAACAAAAATAAAGAGGAAAATACCAAATGCTTATACAAAGGAAGAATGAAGATGCAAAGTGAAAATTCAATACTGTGTATTAATTCACAGAGAGAAACAGGGAGTAAAGCGCTGAGCTTATCATTGACTGGAATGAGAAAAGATTACCCAACAAATCTGTCTGCTCCTTTGATGCAGAGCTTTTTACAGACTTGTACCAGAAATTAATCTGGAACTACAAAAATACCGTCTCCTGAGATAGTTTATGCCAAGGATGCATGGACTCTGTGGGTCAGCCTCAATGAGGTGCCTTTGCCATTCATTCCCAGATAGATCACTTCAGCCTTCTATATAATTAGTTGTTAGGGTCCCTTGTGGCTCCAGAAAAACAGATGATTTTTGCCCCTTTAAAGCTTGAGGGTATTAGGGTACACTGTGCAATGTTGTCTACTAGAGCCTTATACTCACAGGGGTACGCTGAACCAAGCCATTGAATCCACACAGTCCAGTAAACTTGGTTGTCCTTTTCCTCCACCCAGCTAGAGACAAGGTGGCTCTAGTCCTAATCATAGTATTTGTTACTGATGAACGAGTTTGTATGTCACACCTGTGTTCATATCCCATCCTTGTTACTCATTTATCATAAATATGAATCAGAAGTTCCTCCCATAAGATCAGAAGTAATATCAGTCCTTCTGCTTGGTCTGGAGACAGGAGCACCAGTATTCCTGGGAGAAATAGCCTGAAATTTGGGGTTGTTTTTCCTTGCAACTCCTAGTTCCTTGCAACGTGCCACTAGGATTGCATGCCTCTAGGATTGAGGTAGGTTTTCTGGATCTAGTGGAAGACCTCCTTGCCCATGGCAGGGGAGTTGGAACTACATGATTTGTAAGGTCTCTTCCCAAAATATTCTGTGAGTCTATGATGACTTGTACATCTTTAAGTTCCTCAGATGGTCTTGAACTTGACGTTCTTCTACAATGGATGGATCTTCATCCTCCTAGTCCCTGCCTTTGGCTTTTATGACTTGGGTGGTGTGGCATGAGCTGTTGCCGGTGAAGACTGAGGCACAAAAGTCTGTGAGCACCTTAGCCTTCTCCATATCCTGTGTAACCAGGTCTCCCGTTTCCTTCTGGACAGTGTCTGCACTTACATGAATATGGGTATTTATACTTAGATGTCTAGGCATGGTAAACATATAGTGGCATTTTGTCAGACCATTCTTTCATTCTCCAATGCTAAATGCATTTTGTCGTGCAGAGATATCTAAGATAAGGAATGACTTTCATTGTGTGTTAATCTCGATGGCTTTTTCTTTCAAGAAGGGATTTTTTATGAACCTACACAGATATTTAATCTCCAAATGTTCCTACAGAAGGAACTCAGCTACTCATGAAGATTTTAGTTTTTACAATCAGAAGAACACCCTTCATTTGTTGGATTTGCATTTGCCTTTTTGCTGATTAAATTTGATGCCCTCTATTTTTGGGTGTGTTGAAAAAATGGTCATCAATTGTGATCTGTAGAGCATAAAGTCTGAAAATCTCCTTGTTGACCTCCATGTCCTTTGAATATGCCTCATAATAATTCCTGTTATAATATCTCAGAAGAAGTCCAACATTAATATACAAGACAAAAATCAGAAAAATCAGTACTTGTTGTTCATTAGTTCTAAGACCAACTCCTCAATTAGGTAGAGGTAGACAATAACTGAGAAAAGGTACTACGCTTAAACAAGTGAAGGTTGGGGTCAGATTGATTGCAATGACTATAAGATGATGGAGTTCAGGGCCATGAGAAGAGATAACAAAACAAGGAGTAGGACTACAATCCTGGACTTCAGGTAAGCAGACTTTGACCTACTCAAGGACCTTCTTAGAAGAATCCTATGTGATAAAGCCCTGGAGAGAAGATGGGTCCAGGAGAGCTGGTTCATTTTCAAAGACCACCTGCTATAAGCACTAGAACAGTCCATCAGAACTAGCAGAAGATGAAATAAAGATGGCAGAAGGCCTGCATGAATGGACAAGAATCTTCTGACAGAACTCAGATACGAGAAGCAAGTGTACAAGGTATTGATGCCTAAGTGGTCTAGAAGGGATATAGAGACCAAGTATATAATGATGACGTTAGGAAAATCCACTTGGAGTTGGTCCTGGCAAGACACATGAAGGGCAACAAGAAGGGGTTTTTCATAAACAAAAGAAAAATTACAGAAAATATAGTCCTGCTTTTGAACGGAGCAAAAGACTTGCAACACAGTAAAGGCTGAGGTACTCATTGCTTTATTTGTCTTGGTCTTTACTGATGAAATTTAACATATGGAATCTGAAGGCCTGTGAGGAATCCCCAGGAGTAGTGGGAATGTGTGGGCAATAGAGATTTACTATTGGTGGGATTTGCTATTTGTGGAAGATGATAATGTTAGAGAACATTTTAGTGCATCGGACATACACAAGGACATGGGACCTTATGGGAAGCATGCAGAAATGTTGAGGGCCCTGGTCAATGTTTTTGAGACACCACTCCCAGGTTACCTATTTGAAAGGTCATGGCATTTGGGAGAGGCTCCTGAGAAAGCAAACATCTCTTCTGCTTTCGCAAAGTACAATCAGGAAGACTTGGGGAACAGTAGGCTGGTCAATGTTATGTTTATCTTTGATGAGATGATGGAGTAAATAATTACGGAAACTAAACATATAAAGGATGAAAAGGTGATTGGGAGTAGTCAGTATGGATTTACGTAGGGGAAAGCATACCTGACAAACCAGATAACCTTCTATGGTGAAAGAACTAATTTAGTGGCTGAGGGAAGAACTGTGGATCTTTTTTCTCTTGACTGTAACAAAGCTTGTGATGTCATCTCCTGTTGAAATATAGGCTGATTAAATAGGCAGTGAGATGATCTGAAATCTGTGCAACTGCTGTTCTTAAAGAGTTTGGGATCAGCAAAGTCCATGGAGGTCAGTTACTAATGGTGTTTCCCAAGGGTCTATAATGAGGGTCAATACAGTTTAAAATCTGAATTAATTGGTAGTTAAAGTAATGTACCTTGAGCAAGTTTACACGTCTAGGCATTAGGCAGAAATGGAAATACAGGAAATTCCATTTAAATGTAAGAAGAAACTTTTTAACTGTAAGAGTGGTTATATAGAAGAGTATATTGCCCAGAGAGAGTGTGTCGTCTTCATCCATGAACATACTCGGAATCCCTCTGGACATGGTTTCTAGGAACTTGCTGTAGAGGACTGTTATTAGACCTGGTGAGGGTTTAGACTGGGCAATCTGTACAGATCCCTTCCAACTTCAGCTATATTTGATTCAGTTAAATTTACAACTGATTAAAGGCTTGTGCTACTGATTTTTTTTCTACCTATCTCAGATATACGTGGTCAAACACAAAAACCCTGAGACTGTGTCTGTAACTATTTTTATTTAACAAATTAAGAAAATCAACTACTATCACCTTCAAAATAGATCCCCCTTGAGTTGACAAACAATTGCATGCAATGCTACCAATAATCAGAACAAATCCATAGATTGTTTTCTGATAGGATTTTGAGGATCCCTTATGTTTTTCTTTCACATCTTCTACTGATAAAAACGGTTCCTTTGAGCACTGACTTGATCTTTGGTAAGAGGGAGCCAAATCTGGCAAATAAAGTGGGTGCTCAAGCATAACTGTTGTTATTACCTAATAACTGTTTCATAGACAAAGCTTTGTGAGCTGACGCACAGCAACATTTTCCAATCAAGGGTAAGAATACATTTATATTTGAATATACATCCACTTACAGTGAGTGAAGCAATTGAGCTGAATCTTGTCCCATGATGACAGGTCACAACATGTTCTATAACCATCTCTTGGTCTCTTCCCTCCCACTCTTGCTTCCTGAGCTATATGGTTAGTTTCTTTTCTTTGTGTTGGACATTGTAGGTTAAGGGGCTGGGCAGGGAACAAATAGACCGCATAATACACTCAGGAGGTTATTAATCCCCAGTTCATAAATGTTAATGACTTTCCTGCTCATGGCTAATCCAGACAGAGAAAAGTGGTTCTGAGATTAGAAGATAAATCCTTACCTTCATGGCAAGCCCACAGGACTGAAGCATTTGGGATAATGACATGTTAGCATCAACACCAATTCTGCATCAGGATGCATCAGCACAGATTTATGTTCCTGAGAGGCATCGCATTTATCACATGATCTGTGCTGCAAGATCCCTTTTCATAGGTTTTTCCAGTAAATTTCAAGCTGTGTTAGGGCTGGGAATGTAAAGAGGAAAAATATCAAGAGAGACTGTGAGGTAAAATGACAGATGCCCCCTCTACCGGTTCTCTCATTGCTCATTTCAAACCCTTTCACTTGTTACTTTGCCAATGTGGATCATGTTCTTGTGGTCCCTCCAATAGCTCTCCATATGGACCAGGAAAGTTTGGAGGACAGCCAGATTTTATAGTCTTCCCTGAACTGTCCAAAAATATAACGGATGTAAGTTCATGTAGGAAAGCAGACTTGTGTTACTCATATCTGAATATGCATTTAAGTAATAGATAAATGCAGGTAATTTCATCTAAGAAGAGTCAAAATTCCCCAATACTTCATGCAGAAAGAGGGACACAAGGAGAGAGATATTAGATTGATGCACACTCAGTCTTATTTATGCGCATACATATTTTTGCATGCATATATACAGACACCTGAAGATACACATAAATATGCACATGCATGTACATAAGAAGAGAAAAAATACATCATGGAAACATTTCAAAGAGTTATCATTAATGCCTATTTAGACTAATAAGTGGTTTTGGGTATGTTTGAACACTAGGGATAGGGTTTTTCAGTACTTTAATATTTTACTTTCTCCATTCTCTGTTAAAAACATGCATGCCTTGTGAGGACAAATGAAGAAGAGTAAGAAATTACCACAGCAAAATAAAGGCATCCTGATTACTCTAAACACCCAGGAACAAGACCTGGTTGAACAGGACAGGCTTTGGTTTGACGTGGTGCTATTTAAGTGAAAGATATTCTGTTAATATTAATGAGGAATCAAAATCTTGTGGAAATGGCTGTATGTTCCACATGTTTATCAATACACTATTCACGCAATGTTCAGAGTTGTTTCTGGTTTGGGGCTGCCAGCTAATGCCAGTATTTAATTTTTCAATGATTTATACATAAGCCTCAAAGGAAGCAGGGATCATGGGGAGTAAGGATCATGTAGGGATCTGGGGATGTTTCCTATTTAATCAAACTGGCTAAGAATCTGGGTCAGAAAGTGAAGCTACTTTCTGTAAAATGTCATGAGCAGGTTAGTTACAGGTTTCTAGATAGCATTACAAATGCCTGTTTGCAGTAATCCAAGCCTGCTACAATTCTTCAGTAAATGTTAATTCCCTAGCTCTTTTGTCATTGTTGTTTTAAGTAGAAAAAAGTGCCAGATAGAAGGTGAAATGTTGGTCAAAATAGAAATGAAATTAAAAAAAAATATATAAAATACACATTTTTTCTTAATTTTAGAAAATATTTCAAACTATAGAGGCATCACAGTAAAAATCACGTTTCTTTTGCATGTTACTATTGTTATTTGAAGTGATATATTACCAATGGGAAAGATTGAAAGCAGTGTATCTGGAATTACTCAGTCCTGGAGAAATTCCCAGTACTTGTAGAAAACAGAGGTACAATTAACACGTTAACAGAATACCCCAAATATGAGCAGCCTGGTTTGCCTAGATTAGCAGCTAAGATCTAAAGAAAAATTTCATGAAGGCCCCAAGGAGTAATTATTTTGCTTGCAGAGCTCACAACACTAAAAAATGAGAGTTTTCCAAGTGTAGCAGAAGTAAAAAAGGTCCTAAGACTGGAATATTTCCATTACTGAATGTCAATAGACACAAATACAATAAGGATGCACAAAAAGAGATATCTTCTATGAAAAGTTAGCTTTCATATTTCAAAGAGGCAATATACACCACTTGCATCAGATGAGGTCAGTGAAGTACTTTTCAGTCCAGTAGTAACTAATGCAGTTTAAAAAATATTTTTTTCCAGGCATAGATATTTACAAATCAGAGGGGTTGAAATGCTTGTCTCAAGAATCTTAGTGAAAAATGTAAGTGTCCATGTTTCTGTTGATGCGAATTTTTAGTAGTATTTGGGGGGGGGTTAGGGGAAGAAAGAAATAAACCCTGGTGTTCTTGAGATATAGCACTTATGTTCCATTATTTAGCAAAAAAAAAACCAAAACAAAACCCAGATGTCAATTCTGGGTAAAACAGTGGAAAATTTTATGATTTCACTCACAAAATTGAAAATTTCAGTCGGAGAATATAATGAAATCCAAGAATTGTAATAAAGAAAAGATTTTATGGAGGTAGGTCCCATAAAGCAAACTTGGTTTTATGTTTTACAAGTTTCTTGCTTCATAATACTATGCTATATGTTACCATATTCCTTATTTTGGCACACTATTTTGATTAAAATTACGTACTTCAGAGTACCAATAAAGCACACACAGCTCTTGGAGAACAAGTCTTAGGAGGAGCAGCTGAGGGAACTGGCGTTGTTCATCTTAGAGAAGAGGAGGTTGAGGGAAGACCTCATCACTGTCTACAACTGCCTGAAAGGAGATTGTAGTGGGGTGAATGTCTCTTCTCCCAGGCGACAGGCGATATGATGAGAGGAAATGGCATCTGGTTGTGTCAGAGGAGGTTCAGACTAGACATTAGGAAAAAATTATTCACTGAAAAGGTGGTCAGGCACTGGAATGACTTTCCAGGTAGCTGGTTGAGTCGCCATACCTGGAGGTGTTTAAAAGACAGGTAGATAAGTTTCTCAGGGACATGGTTTAGTAAGGAGATGGGTATGGTTGGTCTCAATAATCTCGAGATTTCCAACAAGATGATTCTATGATTCTATGATTCTATTAGCTTGCGACCTGGTTAACTGGCAGCCATGAAAAAAAATGTTATCAATAAGGAATCACCAGTCAATACTAGAAATGTAGAGGAAAGTTTGATGTTCATCAACACTTTAAACAGGGAACTGGAAGGAAATACAAAATCATTACTGTGAAAATTTGCACATGACACAATATTTTTTCTTCTGTTAGCTGGATAAATATTGACAGTGTCCAAGCGGCCATAGAAAAGCATCTGGGGGGCTTGTTAAACTGGTCTCTGCCACTCATAATACTTAGTTTTGCTGTGTTTGGTGTTCTGAATGCAATTACATGTATGGAAACAACATATGCACCCTAGATACAGAATGAAGCACAGGATTCTGGAAACTGAACACTTTGAAAAGGATAAGTGTAACAATAAGTTTAAGAGTGGTATTGATGGAAGAGAAGCTTGTGTGATCCTGGGCTGCATAGATAGCGAAGAAGGGGGAAGGATGAAGAAAATATTTTATTTCAGCATTCAGCATTCATAGGATGGATAGTAGATTATAATTGTGGCATCTGCATGAATAAAAATAAGGAGATTATTAAAAAAAATGATCTGGGTGCAGAAAAGAGCCATGGGAATGATTTCAGGTCCAGAGAAAATGCTTCACAGAGAGAGACTTAAAGAGCTCAATCTGTTTAGCCTATTAAAATCAAGACTGAGAGGTGACTGCAGTACAGCGTATCAGTACCTTCACAGGGGAAGAATGCTGGGTATTAATGGACTCTTTAATCTAGCGGGGAAAGGCACATGAAGAACTAATGGCTGGGAGTTGAAGCCAGACAAATTCAAATTAGAAATTAGGCACAACGGAGGAGATGATTAACCAGCGGCACAAACTAGTGAAGGAAACAGTGTTTTCTCCATCATTTGATATCTTCAAAGTCAGAAAATATTTTTTACAGATGTGTTATGGCTGAAGTTTTATTGCTTAAGGAAAAGGCACAGCTCAGCATAGGTCTGTGTTGATTAAAAGTGTTATGGTGGGGTGATCTCTCTTGACATGCGCTGCAATGACCAAAAGCTAAGTAAACATAGCTGTGAACTATATAAGTAAACACTATGAACTAATGAATCATGAATCTGGTCCTTTTATCACTGCTTCAGCCTCAATAGTGTCATTTGTGTGCTTTATAGTTGGCACAATGAATGTATCTTGGTGTTTTCTGTGAAACAGCCTACAAAAATATATTTTCTTGTAAATGAGGAGATATTTTATGACCTAAAAAGATACAATATTAATATAATTTTGTCCTAGTAGAGCATCAGAAAATTTGTTTCAGTCTTTGCAGTTCACAGAAGTCTGCCTGCCAATTTTAAGGGCAAATACACTACTTAATATATATTTTTAAATATATTTTTAAATATATGTATGGTATTAAGTAATTAAGTAAGCTATAGATCACTTTTCTGAGGTTTGTTCTTTGTTTTGTCTTGCTTTTCTTTTTTAAAAAAGATAAATTCTCAGGATTTCAGAAAGGAGAGATAAAACACAAAGGAGCTAGAAGATGAAAAATTACAGGTGGGTTTCCTAAAATTCATCAAAAACCATAACAGACAGAGTTGCTTCCTTTATGGAAACCTTGACTAGATGAACAAAATGTTAGTTGTATGGCTAGAGTTCTGGTGTGAGTTCTGCCAACATTTATGCATCCTGAAAATAAGATTATGGTCATTTTCTCAACGAGAAAGTCTATAGGAAATGTACGTCATCCCATGCACAAGCATGGCATGAGTTTTCATATGCTACTAGATACCTGCTACAATTTTATTTACAGGGAGACACTTCATAGAAGCCAAGATCTACTCAGTATACCAGCCTTGAAGCCATCAGAGGTGATGCTACCTTCAAACTATGCCAAGTGCGAGGTTAACTAGGAGTTAATACAACGTAAGTGACATAATGAACTCATCACTAACAGCTTCTTACTGTCAATAAATGAGCGACAGCTGCAGTCCCTGCCTCTAAAAGTGATAGTCTTCATAGACGACATGTTACATGGTTTTATATTTGCTGCAATTATGCTGTGTAATATTTCCTCTTTTTATTTCTAGATGGTTGTTATTTTTTTGATAATGATTAGATTATTTAACATTCCAAACAAGAAATACAATCTACATATATCAAACACTGCATACCCATATTTCAGAAAAAAAAAATGTCTCTTACTGGAGAAATCCCTCCACTGGTAGTGGAAAACAACAGGTTATTACAGCAAAGAAGATACGTAGAAGGAACTAATTGGAATATTTTGATAAATATAATCAGAAGTGGAAAAGCATTTTGTGGGTTTTTTTAGGCCATTTCAAAATTTATTAATTAATAGTATGCGCTTTTATCAGTTTTTCATTAAGCACAGATCCCTCCCTAGTATCTAATTTGATATTTTCAAAGTCAATCACTATACTACATCTTCCAGCACTTCTGATTTTTTTTTAAAAAAAACAATAATTAAAGATGCAGAAATAAACAAACATATTCTTGAAGTTTACAACTATTTCCTTGTGTAAATTTAAATGAGAAATACACTCCTGTTAGAAAGTTGTTTAAAGATTCATTCAGATTATTTGTGATTTAGTCCAGTTGTTCAATTTGGTTTTTTGAATCGTTCACTGTTTATGTTTATCGTTTCAATGTTTGGTAGTATTTATTACATTTCAGATCTGTTGACAAGCAAAGTGTAAATGAATCTGGCCTCTTTTTTTCCTCTCTTACACCATTAGAAGAAATCATGGCCATAGAATGGTCTTTTAAGGTAAATAGTGTGGTTTCCCTCATTTTTCTGATATTCACTGGAAAAAAAATTGATATCAGGTTATAAAGAAAAGGTAAATATCAAATAGTGATGGGAATATGACTATGTCTGGAATCCCCAGTTTAGTCTCAGTCTCCTCTAAGTTGTACCTAGACCAAACACATGACACAGTTGTGGCACCAAAGAGTTTACAGCTGAAATAAAATTTACTATATTTAGACCTTATCGAAAGGCCAGCAGTATCTACAGGAACAAATCATTGATATAAAAGTGTTTGGATCAGTATTTCAGTGAAAATTTACAGGCTTTACTTTTATGAAAATAGTAGTCTTCATGACATTTGGAGTCCCAAAGACATATTTTCGAAGAACTAAAGTTTAGATTAAAGAGCGTGAAAGAAAAATTAGAGTCACAGATACTATCAACATGTTTTAACATTTTTTTTTCAGTTTTATTTAAATGTCTAAACATTTCCATTAACATTGGAAAGCACTTGAACCAATTTTCCTTGTTTCTAACCAGTATCACTCTATAAGATCTCAGGGGGTAAATTTTGCAAGGTCTGAGGCTCACTCAACATACTCCTAAGAAATAAACAACTGATTTCAGTCTGAGAACTTCTGCCTGAAATTACTTATGCTTAACCAAAGTGATGTGAAACTCTTTGAATTGCCCTGAAGTGAAGGTGATGAAATCATATATATATTAACAAAAATTTACCTAGAATGCTCAATTTTACGTACTTTCTAGTCAGATAAGAGAAATATTTAAAACAGTATTTATAATAGCTTCTTCTACCAAGATGAACTTTTTTTTGGCAGCAGTAGATGTTCTAACAAGCAGAACAACTGCAAGGTACATTTTAGGAAGTTTAAGACTGAAGAGTGGGAAAATATCTGTTGGGGATAGTGCAGGTCTGGAGAATATCACCCAGGAAACTGGAGGAGTTTCCAGTTTTTCAGGACCAGGTAGATAAGCCATACCTGACCTAATACAATACTGAAAACTTTGAATAGGCAACTGGACTAGAAACCTCAAAAGATACCTCCCAAATAATACTTCTATGAGTCTACAATGAGCTAAATAATTACAACCTGCAATAGAACCCTTCATTTTTTCAAACTAAAACTGCTAATCCAGGCCCACTAAGTGATCTGAAATGTTACATAAGATCTCCAAAATTTGTATATGACAGACTTTAAATCCTTTCAATTCAGTACTCCATCTCTTATATTGCTGCATAGAAATCATCAGTATCCTCTTCTGAACAATTTCTAAATACCCTGGATATGAAAGGAATTTCTAAGACCAGCAAATAAAACCTTTTCACATGTCTCTATTATCTTTTGCTTTTGGAAAAAAAAAAAAGGAAAAAGAAAAAAATTGTAGTCTGAATACAAATAAAGTTTTAGTGTCAATTTTATTGTGATACTGCATTTTGACATATTTGAGAATGAAACATTATGGCTTTCCATTTCCAAAATTCATTTTCTGTAATACCCTCCAAAGATTAATTGTCTCCTCCCTGCTGCGTCTTCAAATGAAAGAAAAAGTTTAACTTTTTTATTCAAATATTTTCTTTAATGTTTGCAGTTCTTTTCATTTTGTATATGCAGATGTGAAGGAAAGCAAATGAAAATAACAAAAACATTTTCACACTGATACTTTTTCTTCCTTTCCAACTTTTTAATTTTCCATTTCAACTGTAAAGTAAAAAAAAAGAAAAAAAAATAAAGAATAGTGGGTATTCTTGCACCTTTACTTATCTATTAGCAACTGGATGAGTTCAAAATACTGCTTATTGGCCTAGATTTCACAAAGACTAGTTTACTTCCCATATTGACTTGGAAAGAAGCTTTAAAGCATCTGTATCCATTTTTGAAAAACAAAAGAAATCCCACCATGATATTTTCCCAGCACAATCTTTAAAAATTTATATGTATAGAATACTTAATACCATATAGTTATTTCTAATTTACATCAGTAAGACTCTCCTAAATACAATGCTTTTTCTGTGATTTACACCACTGTTCTTGAGCTCCGAATCACAACCCTGTCTATATTTATGGTTTACTCGGTCCCTGTGGGTGTATGTAATTTTTAAGTTGAATAAAAATAGCAGATCCCTACTTAAAGGACCTTATGATCATAGATCCTTAACTACAGCTATGTTAAAGTAACCCCTGTGGTGGCCCATGAGCCAAAGTAACAATAAATAAAAGGAACTGTAAAGTGAGTAGCTTCTTCCAAAGGGAAATGTCAATCTGCACGTGGAAATGTCAGCAGTGCAATAACATTTCCTGCTGCAGCACAGGGCACTGAGTAGGAACCAAGCAGAAAGAAGAGCTGTGGACAGACAGAGCTGTTTTTTCTTTGGGCAAAGGAGGAAAAGATACCAGGTGGGTTATCAGAGCTACCTGTGGAAGAAGTGGACTTCTAGAGTAAGCTGAACTGTAGATCCTGGACTTGATGGCTGGAACAAGAGTCTTGCATTTCTTTGAATTGATGCCCCTTTTAGGAACTGTTTATTTTGATTTAGACCCTGCACACTTTTCTCTGGAAGCAAGAGAGATTTTCTTTACCTGTAAAGATCCTGTTTCTGTAGCAGTGTCCTAAGAAATGTCAATCTAAACAGAGTAGACTTGCAAGAACTTCACATCTCTCCATCTTCTTGTTTAGATCTTCTCAGATAGCTTTGTCCGGTAGAACGAAGAAACAGTGTCAGAAATCAGGTTCATTGCCTTGCACAAAAAAACACCAAAACCTGCCTACACCTGCTGTAAACTCTAAACCATGGCTTTGATTTTGCTCTGGATGTAGCTGATTTTGCCAAGCCTCCAGCTGTACAGGCTGCAGAAACAACCCTTTGATACTGGGTTTGCTATGGAAGAACCCCTGGGCAAGTCAGCTTCCTTTGCCTTTCTTCCCTCTCACGCATCTTCCTCTTGGGGCTTTAGGTCTCTAATCCCTTCTGATTTTTATTGGAGAAAGATGTCTTTTTGCTTCATTGGTTGAATCTGAAAGACTATGCCTAACACAGTGTCTGGCTTTAATGAACTTGGTAATTATCTCTGATCTCAGAGCAGCTGTTAGGAGCTCTTGGTGCAGAGGCCAGTAAAACCTCAAAGATAGAGTCTCATTGCTTTAACATTCATCAAATCTAGTACCTGTAAAAAGCAACAACAACATAGGTGAAGTTCAAGCATCCATTAACGGCATGACTAAAATATGTTTAGCCATGGCCTTAGTGCTGTCTGTTAGTTTAGCTAGTGTGGCGGACTGGGGCTTACACGTGGATTTCTGGGCTGAAGATACGAATCTGCATAGTGAAACCTAAACAACATTGCGTTATATGCCACGTGTAAATAATAACACATTCTACGCTCTGATCAGCTGCATGAAGCATGTAATTTTCTCTACAGATGGCTTAGCAGCAAGCGTGAAAATGTTTGCTGGGTCTTTCTTTCCTTTGCCTCCTCTAGCTGATCTGGTTCAAAGTTGCAGTGCGAATCAGATGCTGAGCTCACAGGAAATTCAAAGGCAAAATCAAACCCAGCCTCTAACCCTACCCCTCCAGTCCATATCACATCATATTAACTAAAAGATTTGACATTGCATCTGAGAAGAACTGACCTTTTGATGTTGCTCACAGATCATATGTGCTACAAATATCCTTTATCACTTTTAATTGCTGGACCCCTAACACAGAAAAGTAAAATTCATTTTCCCAACAGAAGTGAAACTTCTATTTTTTAGTTCCTCTTCCTCTCTGATCTATCTAACCCCTTTGCATCTTTTTAATTTATGCAATGCTTTGGGATTATTCTGAAAGAAAGTCTCCACACAGTATAACCACATTAGCTTGTAAAGCAACCACAGAAATAAATGGCCTGTTGGTCATAAACAAGCTGTCTGCAAATTTGCTATATGCAACTTATGCACTGGATCTTACTCAGAACTGGAAGTTGTGGTGGTTTGTTTTATATTGATGGACACTCTTGCCAAGGATTCCATCCCAATATAGATGTTTGTAATACACATCGTGTGTCAGTCTCCTCAGTCAGTTGTCGGTAATAGAGTTTGAAAGGCATATAGTGACAGTATAAATGTATATGGTATATCTGAGTATTTTGTTAGAAGGTTGACAGGTCCTGGCTGCGTAGGATGGTACATGAATTCCTGTGTAATGTGCAGTTTTATCAACTCTGTCTCCTAACTAGAAACAGAGACCACCCATATTGGGCTCTCTCGATGGACAGTTGAGAGAAACCTGGAGGGCAATTCATCTGATCTGGATTTGAACATGATCTTAAAATAGAATGAACTTTTCTCTGTATTTCTCTCCATTGATTATGAAAAAAAGCCTTTAGCAATTAGTTTAAAACTCAGAGTTCAATTCAGTTGCTTAAACATAGACCCTGGACTGTTCTGGCTGATTTCTACCTTCTGGGTACAGCTTCCCTTGGATCCTTTGTGATATCTGCTAGCTTTTTTTAGCTGTCTCAGATAACCTAGAACATCTCAGGCAACACTAGATACTTGTGGATGGGCAGCTGAAATTCCTAGGACTCACCTAGGCTAAGTTCAGTGTCTCTAGGACTTTCTCAGTAGACCTCAAACAATCAATCAGTGTCATTTGAATTGTGGTAGGGCATGACATCTGGTCTCCAGTGGCTGATGCAAAAATAAGGTTTTTCTTTAAAGTCCTGTGCTGCACGTGTTAGCTCTGTATAGGTGTCTCCAAAATGCAAGGACACTTCAAGTGCTGTCAGACTTCTATTTTCAGACAACTGACTCAAGCCACTACACATCTAAAATTAGGTTTTTACATATGAGCTAGGTGTCTAAGCTTTGAGAGCTATTGGTTGACCAGATATAGACATTTGCTTCATCTCTTTCTAAACCACTAAGTGTATTGACTAGACCTCTGCTCTCCGTAATGGGAACTTGGACATTTATCTCACATACAGACATCTAAAATTAGATGTCTTAATCCTTGAGACAAATCACACCACTAAGTTTTATATTCCTAATCAGGATAAATTAACTGAAAGCTACAGGACCTTTGTACAATTTTTGAGCCTTCTTATGCTTTCCTTGAAAAAAAGCATGAGTTTGTTTCCATGGAGATTTGCTTTGTCATTATGAATGATCACAAATACCAATCAAAGCCTCAAAACATGGATTCCTCTGTTTCCTCATCAACAGTAGCTAAGTGACAGAAGTATTAAGAGACAGCTATAAAATATGTAGCAATGGTGGCTTATTTACTCCTGTCAGTTAACAGCATTGGCCAGATTTGGCTGAGCACTTGAGTAATCTTTTTTCCAGAGGTTCATGCCAACACCCAGAAACCCTGCTAGGCTTGAGCAATAGCATCTGAATCAGGTCTCCTTTGGCTGACCTGACATAAATGGTGAGTAAATGTAATTTTCAGCTCTCTACAGCTGCCTATGTGGACTTTGTCGTGTTGAAAATGTTTCCTAATGCTTTTGCATTTTAAGACACATCAGTAAAGGTTTGTTTATCAGATGTAGATAAGTCTGGTTGACTGTAACCAGAAAGACCGTAACTATGACATAAATACTAAAAATATGCAGGAAACCAAACATGCATGGAACAACATAAGGTGGAAATGGCAAAAATTTCTAAACATTGTATAAGAACTGAAAATATTTAGTCTTGCATAATTTGAGGTATGATAGATTGTGTTGTCCTCCAGAAAAGTCCTCTAAATAGTGGTGCTGTGAAAACAGTAAGTTTCTTGTGTTGTCAGAAGCATGGGATATGATTTCTTCAAAGTGTCACATATATTCCATTTCAACAGCTATGAAAGTTAGTGAAAGTACATCTGTTTCCATTTTACAGGAAAGAAACTGAGACAGAGAGGGCCAAACTGAAATGGTATTTAAACTCCTACTTCCTTTTGAAATCATCATATAGCAATATCTTTGAAGCAGTAGCTATAAAGTATAAAAGCAAAACTCAGAGTACTCACTTTCATATCGTAATTGTCAAAAATCAATTTCATTGATTATATGCTGGTTGTTAAGCAGGTAGAGCTCCTGTTTCTCATGTCAGAGGCTCTGTGGGAACTGTTCAAGAGTCATCTGCCACCCGCAGAGTTTTTTGAGAATATGACTGCATTGTTAAAATGGCTCACTCCTTGCACTGGGACCTAGCCCCCCATTCATCATGCTAACGGTATGATAGTGTCATCCTATCTGGAGGGAGATGAAAGTTCTCACTCCAAGATATAGAAAGTTTCATTGAGAGGACAGTTCTTTCACAGACTTAGTTCTTAAAAGAACGATGCTGAACCCTTGATGTTTCCTTCTAAGTGTTAAATATAATGGCCACAGCCAGATTCCTCCAGGAAATGCCAGCATAAACCGGTCTGTACCAATAAACTGAGGGCCTGGTTTTGTTAATTTTCCTTTTTCCTTTGTGTAGACAAAAGCTACATTTCAAGTTGTACTTTGAATAACTGAGTGGTGAAAGGTATTTCGTATTTAAAAATTCTTTGATGAGGTTTAAGTATGCTTTGGGTCTAACTGTATTCTAATGCCTCAGGCCTGGCCGCTTGCAATTGTCCTTTACTTTCTGAGCTCAGGAATCATGGAAATTTGCAGTGAGATTGGTGTTGCTCTAAGTTTAGGCAATCCTTTCAAAAGACCTTCCTGCAATCTAAGGTTTTAAGTTCATTCAAAACCCCATTTGGACACTGAAATAAACAGTCTGGACCACATCTCAAGTTCTTTGCTCAAGGTCATCAGAGAAGAGTTCAATGGAGCTTGGAAATGAGCCCAGATCTCTGCTTAACTCTAGCCATAGATCCATCCATTTTCATTCCATAGCTGCATAACAGAGATTTGGAAAACCTCAATAACCGAATAGGTATCAAAATCCTTTTTCATGTATTTGGAAACATCCCATAGATTGTAGTGGAGGAATGTATTCTTTCTTACAACAAATGGAATTGATAAAAACCTATAGAAATCTCTCATTACTTGTTAAAGTAAGTACAGCTTTCTCATAAATATTGTAGAGGTACATACAGAGGGTTAAAAGCGACAGCTCAGTGGTCTGGAGTTAAATCTATTACAGGTATATAATTTAGTGTGACGTTAATTGGGTAGTGGGGAAGCATAAATGAGAAACACAATGCATACACATTGGAATTTTTTGTTAAAGAAGGAACACTGCAAATGCTACCTCAGCAACTCAAAATCAAAGAGGGTGGGGAGGAGGAGGAGGAAACAAAAAGAAACCACAAAACCAAACCCGAAGTACCCCAACAGCATACAAAACAGAAATCAACCAAGAAATTATATCCCACTTTTTTTCAGTAGGAAGTTTAAATTAGTTAGCAGGGATTAAGATTTTCATATAAAAGATACCAGTTTAGCTCTGAAGTTGTAGGGTAACCTTATTCTAAGTTGCTCTAGATCAGTTCATATTTATAACTCTGTCTATGTGCTCTCCTGGTCCTAGGACAAGTAGAAGGCAACTGAAATTTATGTGCATCAGTTGTGGGCTTCTGCTACTAACCAGCCAAAGAATGTGACAGTATGAAAACTTGTATAGATTGGTTGGCACTTACATGAGGTGGATAACGGCATCTGCACAACCAATATTCAGATAGATACTCCAGTCTATCATCACATTTCAAGGAACAAATAGTGAAAAACTATGACATAAGTAACCCAGTGTGTGACTACTGTCAGTGTGACTTTACTATCAAAACTACAAAAAGTGCTGAAATATCTCAGCATCTGTTAGCCTTTTTTGTTGAAGTGCTGTATGTTGGTCTTTGATGGTGTTATGTCAAGATCCATTTTTCCTTTTTTTTTTGGGGGTTTTTTTTTCCTTTCCATGTCCTTAATCTTTTCAGGGTGTGTTTACCTGAGCTACTTAATTTTATCCAGTCACAGTTTTTTTTGCGGGGGTCACCACAGACAGAAAGCCTTTATTTTGTATCTCCTCCTACTTGTTGCAGTTTGTAGGTTTGCTCAATTTGGTTTTCATCACCAATTAATTAGTTAAAATGCAAGTAACCCTTTTTGGTTACAAGATAAGTTTCTTTTTCTTAGTTTGTTGCCCATGAGCTCTCTGTTCAAGTTGGTTTAAAAATCCCTCCCTTATTTTATGCAAAGTCCATTGCAACAAATGTTGCAAAAGACCCTACCTGCATAGGAGCTTATATTTCTGAACAAGATGTCAACACTGATCCATACCTGCTTTCATTTGCCATTAAAAATGTTCACGTGCCAACAATGTATTGCTGAAGTTTAGGTATTATGTGGTTAAATCTTAGTATTTCGGCCATGAGAGTTAATCCACTGATTAACATCAGTAACAGAGCTGTCTATGTCATTTCACAGTCACTAAAATTCCAGAGTCACCTTACATGACTCAATGAGTTGTTGATAGTGTACCAGGAATGTCTCTCATGATATTCAGCAATCAGCACACATTAATTTTCCCATTCTTCATTTACATTTACTGGCTAGCCAATATTGGTGTGCAGCAAATGTATGAAGCATAGTTAAGAGTTAGCAAAGTGGGTGAGATCGTTGAGTGTCATCAAGAACAGAGTAACTGGTGTGTGTAGTGCCACAAGAGGACCAGGAAGTGTCCTCTTGTCTCAAGAAACATTGACACAACCCCCCCCCCCAGTGTTACACAACACTTTTATCTTGCTAATTGGGTCCCTGAACCATGAGAAACCAAAAGTTACACATTGTGGAATTTGCCACTGGAAGAGAGAAGAAGATACTAAGTATATTGCCAGTGACGTAAGTCTCTTCTGCCCTAATGAAATTTAGTCCTGCCTTAGGACAGGATTTGATATGTTGTTTGTTTCTCTCTCTCTTTCTCTCTTACTCCGTTTTTTAAGGTGTTAGAGGTGGAACACTCCGCAGTTAGATATTCAGCCACAACCTGGATGGTTAAGTCATTTTGCCTATATGCACCTATGTGCCTCTGGATACTTTCTTGTCTGTTATTTTTGAGGTACGATCTGTCTCAAGTGTGTAATAATAGCTAGTGCTTTGGGACCTTGGTCTCTGCTAGGGACAATAAATGTTGCTATAATATAGGCATTAAGTGTGCCTTCAGTTAGGCGAGGATAATCTTAAACTGAAAAGTAGGGAAAAGAATAAATTCAATGTCCTAACATATTAATTTGCACAGTCACAGTTTTGGAGATTAATCTTTAATTATTTTGAATTGCAAATCCAACTGTACTTTAATTATGATTATGACCTCTACTTTGTGGCACACAGTTCAATCTATACAACCCGAGTCTACGGTAAATTACTGTAATGGTGCTGTAGATGATACACCGTAACACAGAGCCTTGGCCTATGTCTGTAGACAAAGACATGCATGCACATGCACATTTTGACTTGCAACAACCTCTTAATATACAGATTTTTTCTCCTTTAGTTTTGTGCTTCTGCCTCCCTTTGTCTCTCCAGATAGGGTAGCAAGGACTCAGTGACTTGCTGGAAGAAATCTGTAGAGTATGTTAATTTCTGTGGAACATAGGCAGCCTCATAAGTCTTCGAGATTAATAAGAATCTGGGAAGCATCTATCTTCTGATGATGCTTTCATTTGCGCAGTAATAAAGTTCGCCTTTCTTGTTTAATAAAAACAATGAGGAAACAAATGGGTGTGCAGGCATTGGAACTTTTGAGGAATTAATTCAAAAGCACGAAAGAAAGTTTTTTATCATGCTGTAAGCACCAGAAAGGTGAAAATTACTCTTCCCTGGAGCTCTCACCCTCTGTGTGCCTTATCTCTAAGTTACATCAAACTAAAGGCAAAATCCTGAGACAGTGCTAAGGGTTTCTTGGAAAGTGCTGATCATTATCCTGAAAGGTGATGGGCAGGTTTCACTGAGACCATCAGGAACTTCCGAGAGTTTTGCATGATTCATTTTCTTCCCTTGTCCACTGGCACGATTTCCTCATTGAATGTGCTCTCTTCATCCAAATGAAATTCATGTGGAAAGTTTCAACTTCAGTGACAGTTTTGTGAGAGTTTTTTTCCCCTTTTTATTTTTTTCTTTAATTCGTTTTTGGTTTAGGAGAGATGGCAGTGATATTCCCTGATTCTTCACTTTCCATCCCCCCAACGATCTTGAAGGTTCTTGTCAATTTAGTCTTCTGTACATAGACAGGCAATTGACAAAAGAGGGAGCCTTGAAGCAGGCAAGGGGCCAGGGGATGAGCACCCAGCTCCCACCCAGCTTCCAGCCTCTCTACAGCTCCAGCTGCCAGGGAGGCACAAGCCCAAGTTGCTTAGCATTCCCTCATCTCCTGCAATTCTGGCTGGCAGAGAGATGGAGCAGAGTGAGAACTTGTAAAATCAATTTTCTTGCCCCTCAAAAAAAGAATTTTGGCAGTTATAACAGTTTAGTTTCATTTAGACATCAGGATTTAGAAAAAAAACTTTCAAAAGTTTGTTTTCCCTAGGTATACATTAATGTACTTGTTATACTAAAAATTATTTTGACTGCCCAATGTACAGAGAAGAGGAAAGTGACACAGACCTTCATTTAATATTAGAATGTCTTTATACCTAGTCACCTATAGACTTTATTCTCAGTTTTCTTCTCTTCCAAATGTGTTCCTATGGCTGTCATGAGGTCTGCGCTCCTCTGACAAGAGTGGATGCACGCTGAGACAGTCCTCTGCCTGCAGCTAAGAACTTCTTGAGTCTCTCTGCAGCTACCAGCTCTCAAGCTCAGTGTCTGGATGAGTACAGCTGCCTGCAGTGGCCATAGGGAGCACCAGGAAAGAAAAAATAACATGATAGTTACCTACTGAGGGCACTGAGTTCCTTGTATTGCTGCAATGGCACCTGAGGTCTCAGGTAATGCACCTACTCTTGGGTTTCTACAGGAATTTCTCCTGGAGAATACTGGCCAATCTGATATTTACCCTACTCAAGCAGCCCGTATTTTTTACCACTTATAATCCACACAGAAGGGACTTTAACGTACAGACAATTGTTTCTTGACTTGTGTTGCACGCAAACATTGTCGTCTTTCTGGTTCAAAGATGGTTTCTGATTCTCTCAGCAGAAGGTCATCTAAGCTCCCTGTCCCTGAGCTGAAATTGGTCTAAGTGGCAATAAAATTCCTGTTTATCTCATATTCAGTAACAATTCGACAACCTGAGAAATAAATTCAACATGATTATTATTCTTCCCTGAAGCAGTTTCAATCAGTCTTGCTCTATATTTGCTGTCATTTCTTTGGTTCTGCAGCTGGACCACATGTTACCTGGAGTGTTAATGCTCCATGTAATTCCTGTTTTGGTACCATCGAGGATGCTCCAGCTTTTTTTCTGGGTGGAGAGCGTGCAGAAATCTTTAAACTGGTAAAAAAAACTTACAGTCAGGAAATATTGTCTTTGCTTCCATTTTGGAGTTGATACTATGGCACAGGTCTGGGTCAGGATGTTATGTTTGTAAGCCTATTACAGTGGATCTCTTTCGGCCCTGACTTTAACCTTCACTTAATAAAAATGTGTTCTAGCCACAGGCTATGAGTTCTCATGACTAGCAAAGGTAGGGACCTTTGCAATACAATAAAATAGGGAGGAAATACTGTGATAGATAACACAGCTTCTGTTTTTCCCCTCCCATCTTCTTACATCCTGAAGGGAAACCTTTATTGTAGAAAGAAACATTTCAAAACTTAAATCAGTTCTTCTTTAATCAAGCCCACTTTTTAAATATTTTTAAGTGAAATAGTACTTAAAATGGGTAATTTTACATGAAGTGGGAGAGAGATAATGCAAGAACATACAGTATATCAAACTGAATTAGTCTTTCATGCTACGAAATGTAAACAAATCTATTTAATTAGAACACCTTGTTCTTATTGCAACCAGAGTAATTTTTTTATGCAGGCATAAAGAAAAAAAAGTTTTGGCAGCAAATGTCTACCATACTACAAAAAAAAAAAAAAAAACAAAACAGAAAAAAAACAAACCCTGAACTGAACTGTGTGTTTCTCTTACTAAAACTGACATTTTTTTTCCACTGTTATGTTGTTTGGGATCTCAAAGTCAAGACCTGCATCAAAAAGATGATCCCTGGGCCATGCACACACATTCTTAGAGGTCAGCTTTGATTTGAAACCCTTCCTTTCTGCTTCATCATCAGATACAACAGATGTATGGCCTTAGAGGGAGAAGCTGGTCTTTACATAACTTGTTTAGGTTGTACATACCAAGACCAGAGTTCCTTCCCAGGGATCTCTTGTCTACACCAAAACCATGAGATACCCATGACTGTTTGTTTCTAGTGCCATCTATCAAAGTTTCAGTATTAGCCTATCAGTGTAATCCAGAAATATTAATTAACTTCGCCTCTTTGTCTTTGTTTTCTCTCCTTTGTAAGGTAAAATGAAATCTAGACAGACATCAGGAGGAAAAAGTGAGGTTTTGTGCTCTAGGGCTTTATTCAACCCCATAAACTCACTTTTATCTTTCTTCTCTAGTAGCTGTACAAGGAGCCCACTTGGCTGTACAGTCTCATTAGTCACAAAAGAAAGGCAGCACAAGGTCCCACAGTGACAAACTGCCACCTAAATCTAGGTAATGTGCCCTGCTAAAATGCTGTGCGCTGGCTTGCGGAGAGATATCAGTTCCTTGCTGAGTGCTGTTTTCTTTTCTTTCTGAATTCTGTGCCTGGATTTACCACTCTCATGCCCTTTCTTTCCTCAATCTGTATTTTAAAACATGTAGTTTTCTGGCCACACATATCCAAAGCCTCAAATGGACAGTGGAGGCAAACAAGCAGTATTGTCTATAATGTTAGGCTTCCAGACCAGTTACCACTTAGAGACTCTCAGGCCAACTTTATGGTAGGTTGAGCTGTTAAATATCAATGTGGGCATCTTTCCTCTCCTCTGTATGTAGTAACCAGTTCTGTCCAACCAGACTACTACTACAAGAAAGATTCCTTGACTATCGTGGTGGAAAATATTATGAGTTCTGGCCAAAGAAGTGGGAGAACTTCACTTCCTGAAGACTAAGACCTCCAAAATAGTGTTCATCTGGAAGTGTTCCTGGGTTGCATGAATTCCAGCTGTGCACTTGAATTTAGGGTGTTCTTAAGAAAATGACAATCCAGCTGCCCAATAAAAATTTCAGAAGCTGCACACTGTAGCTTTCACTGGTGGCGGCAATATTGACATTCTTCAAAGCAGCAGATGATAATTTCAATCCAGACAAGAACTGGCACTTGATAAAGTGCAATCTGACTATACCAGTGAAATAACCAGTTTCATTGAAACAGTCCAAGGCTACAGGAACTGTCTTTTTCCCGTCAGATCCCTCAGGTCCTCCTTGTTCCCTATATATTCATATGTAAGATGCAATTATTCCCAGTCCTTCCCTCTCACATGATGACCACCCAAACTTACCCTTCCACCAGAAAAGCCTGAAGAAAAGGGTCTGATCAGGTGTTCGCATGAATCTGCACAATATAGTCAAGAAAGTATGTCTTTATCCCATAATGCATTCTGATTATTTCCTAGTGTGCTAGATGGCCATACTACAGTCCAATGCCAGAAGTCTTGAGATGTAGTTTAAATAGCAACTTAGTAATCAGAAGATTTGAATATTGTTCCTCTCTTGGCCAGAAATGTGCTGTGCCTCCTGCAACAAATGTCTTCTCGGTATTTATTTTTTTCTCCTCCCAGATTTTATTTGCCCCTGCCTGTTTATATGACTATCTCTTCAAGGTAGTTTGTTTTCCATCCTGATCACCAACAGAGCTCAGTCCGATCTGAGTTGTCTAGACACATTCTTTGCCAAAATAATAATAATCACGCTGAAAGCAAACTGCCAATATTTTTGTACCGGTGTGACGCCTGTTTTGTATTCATCTGGCTTTGTCACTTACATTAGTGATGCTCAGAGGAAAAACAAAAAGCTGATCATCTTAGCACTGTTAAAGGTTATTAATGACTTTTAAACAATTGTCAGTGAACTTTAGTGCATCTGTAAGTGAGGGATTAATAGTACTGACCTAATAAATATCTCAGTCACTGGCACACCACTTATGGGCAAACTGTCAGCGATGCCTGGCCTCTAAAGTCTCCATCTGGAGAGGCATCCAAGCAGCACGTAATGACACTCTTGTCTGAGCCACGTTCCTCACTCTCGCCCAGGATCCAGAGATCGCTTTGTCAGTCGTCCAGTCTCCTGTCTGTAATGCAGCCTTGTCTTTTCTCCTGTTCATGTTTCTACTGTTTTCTCCCTGGTTGCCCCATTAGTTTCTCAAAATACGTTTCTATACCATGCCTAACACTTGCCCTTTATTTTCCTATCTTTTCCACAATGTGCATTTTCCAAGAGACATACCACACCACTGCTTTCGTGCATCAAGAATAGAGGATACTTACAGGATCAGTTTGATATGGTCAAACAGTACATTACGCCCAACTTCAGTCCTGGTAGAAACAGAAACCAGTGTGAGCTTACAGTGAAATCTAGTGTCTGAACATCACGATTTATTATTAAAGTGGTCCTGCCTAATAAGCAGAAAAGTGATGCTGATGCCCTTATATTGGATTCATTAAGTTTGTGTACCTTTCCAAGCTCTGGGAAGGTAAATAAGTGTTGCTACATCCATATCACAGGAAGCCTACCTGTGCAAGTTTGGTGTAGAAAGGTTGAGTTATTTTGTCCAGATTTATAAAAGGTCCTTATGGCAGAAGAAGAGACATTAATTCGGCTCTTTTTTGTATCTTGGTCACTGGTCTTCATTTCCTCTCTCTCTCTGTGACTGTAAGTCTCTAAATTTTCATTACTTCTAAGGTAAGATTTTCTGTGAGACAAGAAGCTCAGTGTTTTTACTGCATGAGAACCATGGCTCAACCAGGTGATTCTACAAATAAATCCCAAGTGTCTTCCGGTGACTTATTACCTTCCCTACAGTCTTACTACTCTTCTGAGTATTTGCCTCAGAGGAAAACACTCATTTTCTCTCACGTATCTCTAATACTTGCCCCACACTGCCTCTTCTACTTGGGCAAATTCACTGAAACCTGTTTCTTGTTCCTTAATTCTCCACCCATACAAAAAGTGAACTCCTGCATTGGCCCCAAAGAAGAAAATTTGCTTTCTTATAAGCACAGAAAAAATAAAACCTAAATCTGAACAAAAACAATGTCCCTTTCCTACTGTGAAGTGCAAAATAATTTCCTGAGGCTGGTGTCATCTCCCTCCACTTAAGTGCAGCTCATTTGCAGGCACTCATCTATTCATAGTGGATGGGCAGTGAGCAGAGACGGGCTGCCTGTCACCAAGATGAATAGACAGATGGTAGGGACAAAAGTGGTCACATTTGGTCTGAGCCAGGGGTGCCATGTGTAAGGTCAGGCCTTCATCTTGTAGTGGTCAGGAGGAGGCCTGTGATGATGATGATGATGACAGTGCATTTGGAATGATGCTGCTATTTGTTTATCATGGCTTTTCAACAGGAGGTACCAATTTTCACAAACACAGGAGGAAAGCAATTGAGTTAGCCCTACAGCAGTATCTGAGGATCTTCTTATCTGCATCAATGACTTCCTTTTTTTACCCACTGCACATCAGAGTTTAGATGCTGAAATGAAAGCTGTTTTCTTTCCTGAGGAAACAATGAGTACTTCTTAGCCATTGTTGAATTTTTTTTCCATTTCTTGTTGGAAAGACTACCTCTAACTTCATCAGAGATTTACCTGCAAGTCTGAGTCATGCATTAATTAGAATGGCCAGATCCTTCCCTGGTGCTTAGCCCAGAGTCACAGATCTTTCATAGAATTGGCGAGCATCACTATCCTCAGATGATTTGAGGTAGTTTTCCCTTGTTAGACTGCACATTTCACAAAAATGTCTTCTTTCTTTTCTTCCCCATCTGCAGCTTTGTCCAGACTGATGCTAGATCACTAACACAGTCTTTAGGTGGTGAAAGTCAATGTAGATTCACAAAATACAGACATGATGTGCTGATTTACCTTGTTTTGAGATTCTGAGTATACAAAATTTCAAAACATCTACAGCAAGTGTAAAGACCTGAATGTAATTAGATTTCTCTTTATCAGCCACCTTAGAACAGGGCATTGGTGTTTAATGCATTTTCCTTATTAACTGGAAACGAAAACTTGACTTGAACCAGAAAAGAAATATTTATTTACGAGTTGGAGATATGCTTTAAATAGGAAATCAAAATAGATAGCTGTACAATCTTATAAGAATATATGAGGAGGAAAGCTGATAAAAAATAGAGAAAAAACATTTTTTCTCGCAGCTGTGTTTCACATATGACCTCTTTAGAATGTGATTAAGAAATAAAAACAAACAAAACACTCCTTCCTTCTGGTATATGTCATGCACTTCTACTCATAAATAAAGAGTAATTTGAATTAGTTCTATGTTAGCCTATTGTAAAATGCAAATCTGTTTGCATGTTTGTTTAGTTTTAGATGTCAGAAGTCAAGTTCAGCGATGTGATGTCAGGAAAAGTTTCCTTTTCCAGAATGGGAAGAAAATCAAGCTGCTGTGGTTCTAATCTGATCACGGTGCTATGGCAGCGTAGAATTTGAGAGTGGAGTGAATTAAAATGTTCTCTAGTATTTTGTAACAGAGAGTAAAGGATAGAAAATAGAATATCCCGTTGTCTACCTCGTTGTTTGCATTTCTACAACAATGACTTGTTTGACTGGATAGGTATCTACAGTCTCTCTCTGTCATGGCCAAAAGAAGAACCAGTAACACCAACCTACCCAGATGCTACTTTACTTCTTACAATCCCAGATCTTATCTCTGGAGCTCATGTAAAGTGGAATAAAATAAAGAACATACTTGCTGTGCCTTATGGAGGATCTGGAAATAACTTCCCCACTCTTCTTTAGACAGAATAAGTAAACAGGAGAGTAAACTGAGCCCATCTCTGCCTCCTCCACATGGGGCAGGGAAATCCAGTTCCAAATTGTTAGATATTGTGTTGCCTTCCCTTCACATTTCCTCTCCAATGAACGGCTTCTCTCAGTAATTTCCGTTATAGTTCTTCCTATGCTTTGGGGTTGTGCAGGGCAACATGACAGCTTTTCCAAGGAAGAATGAGACCTTCTGGCTGCTTGCTGTCATAACAAAAGGACAAACAACTCAAGGAACCCATTGTTTCAGGACCAGTTTTTAAGGAAAGGATGGTGTCACCAGCAAGGTCAGCCTCCTTTGATGCCTGGTGGCACCCATCCCCATGTGCATCTTGGCTATCAACCCCTGGTGGGAATTTTTTTTTTATACAAGGCATAAACCGCTTCCTGGAGAGTGTATTATTGTCTCATTGGAAAGAGTCCACTACCAGAGGAGGCTGCAGTTTATCAGCTCTGTTCTCACTATTCCACTCAAAGTGTCTGTGCTGTCATGGGGATTGATGAAGTTGGGAAAACCCCCAAACCCATATAACTTGAAATTAAAGAGAGGCTGTGAAGCTCTTGAAACCAAGAGTACCTTTCAGGGAGACATGCAGATAAAACTACTCTGTCTCTTTGGTGGATGACTTTTATCATGAAGGTGCACAGAACCATTGCTGAAGAAAGGCACAAATTTGCTGGAGCTTGGAGAGGGGAGGAAAGGGGAAAGAACCGACAACAATAAGAATAAAACATATGCTGCTCTCTTATCTATTCAGAGGCTTTTGGAGAATCTCCTGAGGACTGGAGGCAGCTACAGAGATGTTGTGAGAAAGGGTCAGCGCACAGGACCCACCTGTAAAGTGACCCAGATTAAGCACTGCAATGAATGGTAATCCTGGGGTAGGACTACATATCGTACCCTCATAAATTCGCCTGGATATATGTTCCAAGAGTCCCTATATTAGAAAACAATTTATTCTGTGAGACTTAGGGCAGACAACAAGGAGTGGGGACAGCTGGGATCTCATGGCATCTCAATTAGCGAGCTGCGGCTTAGGCTCCTGTCTGGCTTATGAAATTGCACTTGGAGCAGAGCAGAAACCAGCTCTTGCTGCAGAAGTGACTGTACTTATGTGGACAGGGCTGCACTAGCAGTCTAGGTTGTTGCTCGGTGAGATTGGTGCTGCTGTGGCTGGCTTGCTAACCATATAATAGCTTGCGGCCTGCTCAAGTGTATCTATAAGGGACTGCTGCAACCACTACAGGTGGATCATGTGACTTTGTACAGCACCTTGCACAGTGAGCAGCCTAAAATGGAAACACTTGCTGTGAGAAACATTGTGGTGTAGGTGAGTATGGGGGACTGAAGGATTTCTTTTTTTTCTTTAACCACTACATAAATAGAATCAAGGAAAATATAATGTAACATAAATAAAAACAAATGGCTCAGTCAACTCATCTTTAATGTTTTGCAGTGTGACATCTATTTTGTTTAATGGAATATGACTTTCATACAGCAACTGGAAATTTAACCTTGGCCAAAAGTTATGATGTACGTTACAATACACTTTTATTATGTTACACTGTATTGTTGTTGTTTTTTCTAATCTATTGCTAAGCCCCTAACAGTATGTCTGTGCCGATGAAACCCATCTGTCAAAAGCACAGTAGGGACATTATTATGTAAATGTAACTGGGTCTTCCTTTTCTGGAATTGGAGGTGGGAATTTAATATACTGTCCTAATATTTCAGCCAGAGGGAAAAATATTTATGAAAAATCTTATTTTTTTAAGTCAGAAAAAAAAGTCTAGCTGAATTTGGCTTTTAAAAAGCCCAATCTTTCTCCTTGCCCTTCCCAGTAAGGTCTGTCAGAGCTAATGATATGGCTTCTAATAAAAAAATAAAATAAAATACTTGAGAGACTTTTTTTAAGTGCACCAGGAGACAGATCGGTCATTAATATCAGCAGTGCTATCTTTTCTATATTACACTCATATTTCAATAACCTACATTTTGGAGATATTCTTTTTTTTTTCTAACAGGTGCCATTTTGGATTATTGCTTTATTACGGTTTGTTATAAAATATGCACAACTGTATTTGGATTTTTGGGAGAGGCGTGAGTGAGGAGGAGGTTATTCATTACAGTTCTTAAATATCACGCAAAGTCTGTCCATCTAAATTGTCTGCCTTAAACACATTCCGCCATTATTTGCAAAATTAAGCTATTTGTCCCTGTGCAGGAAATGGGCTAAAATTGAAATAGCCACTGTGTGAAATAAAATATCTACATCCCTCTCCTAGGCAATCTCCCAACCTAAGGAGCAGACACCAGGAGGTTCATCTCAGTCTGATGCTGAAATGAAATGTATGCAGCTCTCTATATCCAGATCACCAGCTGATTTCCTCCCCTAAATTCCAAGGCATCATCTGCTGAAATAACGAAGGCCTCCACTACCAGGTTCACTGAGATGGGAAAAGTGTTGTTATCTCTATCACTGCAGATGGAGTGCTGAGGAGAACAGCTGAGGGTGTGTATATTGACTGCATAAGGAAAGGCACACACATGCTGGCTACATTTCCTTAGCACAGGTAATGGCAACAAGGAACATAGGACAGCAGAAGGCTTAGAATGGACAACAAGTATTTATAGCCCACTCACAGTCTGGATAATGCTTTAGATTCTGAATTTTTCTTCCTGTTTTGTTGAAACATCATGAAATCTTCTTCTCTCTGGCAATCCTTTGTAATTTCTTCGCTAGGGAAACCATGCAAATGCCATGGTTTTGTTGGGAGATCACATCATTGTAGCCTGGGACATTCTAAGGAAGCAACAGACAACATGAAGAACAGATTTGGACATGTTCCATAGGATTTAAAAGGAATTTAGGTGCCTAATTCCAAAACTGTAACCAAAAAAATCATGACTCCACAGCATATTTCTTGTGCAAACTGTTTTCTTTTTTGATGAGGAGGTTTTAAAAGTCTGTGAAGAAAAAGGGGTTTTTTTGTGCTTTCACCAAGGCAGTAGGAAACACCATGTATTCTTCATCCAGAGTGGACTCAAGCTTTCAGCTACCATCCAAGACAAAAGCACCCATATACACAGGTAAGCTCAGTGGAACAAACCTCCATCCCTAGTCCCAGATGGGTCACTACACAAAAGGGAATGTAGTGAACACCTACTGTCATTTTTAACAGAAAAGAGACAATGTTTAAATTTGGAAACTCTTCTCTCAGCTTTAGAGTTCCTGGAGGTCTTGGAAGGATCTAGTTTGTTAATACAAAGGGTCCCTGGATGCCTATAGGCATTCCCAGACTTAGCCCAAAATATCTAGCTCCTGGGGATACTAAACAGCTGAGTGTCTGTTTCACATCTAAGTCACATTCTATAGACATCCTCAAAGCATTTGACAGATTCTTATGCTAGAAAAAGGCAACTTTTACCCAGAAATTCAGATAAGAGTGTGTTCACCCAGGAATACAGAGACCAAGTTTTCAATCCTTAGTCTTTTTGAAGCAATTTGAAGATATTCCATTTCCTTCCCCAAAACCTGCACTAGCAGAGGGCGTTTGGGGATAGCTGGGATAGCTGGTGTCCAATGTGAAAATATTCTGTATCCTAGGGTCTGAGAAAATCAGTGATAAAAATGGAAATCCTACTTTGTATCTATTGTCCCTATTAAGTTATTGTGTGGGCAAGGATTTTATCTCAGTAATTGCGTATTTTGGTACATAGAAATGGCAAAAAAAGGAATTGGTTTGACGCTAGCATTCGAAGACCAGTGGTCAATGGCTCAGTGTCCAGATGGAGATCTGTGACAAGTGGTGTCACTCACAGATCCCTACCGGCACCAGTGATTAATATTTACACTGATGATACACACAGTGTACAACCTCAGCAAGTCTGCAGATGACACCAAGCTGAGTGGAGCAGTTTCCACACCAAAAGGATGGGATGTCATCCAGAGGGTCCCAGACAAGCTGGAAAAGTGAACCTATGTGAACTTCCTGAGGTTCAACAAGGCGAAGTACAAGGTCCTACAGAGGGGTTGGGGCAACTCCTGTTATGAATGGATGGGTGATGATGTGATTGGGAGCAGCCATGTGGACTTGGGGTGTTGGTTGATGAGAAGCTTGACATGAGCTGGCAATGTGTGATCACAACCCACAAGGCCCACTCTGTCCTGGGCTGCATCAAAAGAAACGTGGGCAGCAAGTCAAGGGAGAGGATTC
The DNA here is from genome assembly GCA_033556795.1 of Tapera naevia. Taxonomy (NCBI): domain Eukaryota; kingdom Metazoa; phylum Chordata; class Aves; order Cuculiformes; family Neomorphidae; genus Tapera; species Tapera naevia. The sequence goes on from JAUMJJ010000480.1 coordinate 996,091, forward strand.
TCCCCCTCTACTCCCCTCTCATGAGATCCCACCTGGAGTACTGCATCCAGTTCTGGAATCCCTAATATAAGAATGACGTGGAATTTTTGGAAAGGGTCCAGAGGAGGCCACAAAGATGATCAGAGAGCTGGAGTACCTCTGCTATGAGAACAGACTGAGAGAGTTGGGGTTGTTCAGCCTGGAGAAGAAAAGACTCTGGAGAGACCTTATAATGGCCTCCCAGTACCTGAGGGGGGCTTACAAGATAGATGGGGAAGGACTTTTTACAAGGGACATGTAGTGATAGGATGAGGGGGAATGGCTTTAAATTGGAAGGGAAAAGATTTAGATTAGACTTTAGGAGGAAATTCTTCATGATGAGGGTGGTGAGGCACTGGCACAGGTTGCCCAGGGAAGCTGTGGATGCTCCCTTCCTGGAAGTATTCAAGACCAATTTGGATGGGGTCTTGAGCAGCCTGGTCTTGTGGGGGGTGTCCCTGCCCATGACAGGGGAGTCGGAACTGGATGGGCTTTAAGGTCCCTTCCAACTCAAACCATTCTGCGATTCTGTGTTTCTACGATTATGTCTAGCTGACTGTCTTGAGTGTAAGTTCAGCCTTCCTCTCATTTAAAACATGGTATGGTGAAACAGCCTTCAGGTGAGTGATAACACACACCTCATTTTCCCCATGTTGGTAGCGCTTTCTATCTTGATATCCTGATATCCTGGGTATCTGATAGTGAACCCCAAGGTTCTGGTTTAGACTAATAAGACCATAGAATGGTTTGGATTGTAAGTGACCTTTAAAGTAATATAATCCAACCAGATATTTCCTATAAAACAGACTTTCTAAGCGTTACCAGCTAGGTTCTTCTGTTGCATGTCATACACTGTCCCAAGGGAAGGCGAAGTGTAGTGCTGAATTAGGATAACCATAGTGACTGCTCTCAACTGGGTAAGCACACAGCAGAGACAAACACAGTGACTTTTCCCCATTCAAAGCTGAGTCTCGCTGAACTCAGCCAGTAACATGCTCAACTTGGTCTGTACATCAGCAGAACTAATTTACGCTAGCTGACTGAGCAAACTTACAGCATTCTCCAGCTTCTATTACTCCCAGCTCCCTGCTGAAGAAGGTGCATTGTGTAAATATCCCATCTCAGAAAGCTCAGCTCAAAAGGAAGCCGTCTTAAGAGAAGGGAAGACAACCAATGTTGTTCCTTGTGCATGCCTTTCTCTTATGTCCATAGACACCTGTTTTTTCAGAAATTTCTTAATTCAAAGTTTAATAAAAATTTCTTTTAACATTTAAGCCCTTATGTGACATTAACATCTCTAAAGACTAAAATCCTAATCTATAGGTATCTCCAAATCTAAAAATACTTAATCTTTGTTAGTCCAAAAAGTTAGGTAACTATTGATTGTTCTTCAGAGACTGGTATTAAACCAGGCTATGGAGAAGTATTGCATGAAGGAGCATGTGAAATGTTTTCACATGCCAGTCATGGGCATTGCACAAGGCAGAGACGATGAAGTGTACTATTTAGTAGTGAGAAAATGCTGAACATTGGTTTGTGAATCCTTTAAAATTCCCTGATAAATGATTAGGACACATTAGGTAGGTGACAGTGAAAGCAATGGCAAAGATGACAGGATCCCCTTGCTCCTACTGAAGGTGTTTGTTAAGAAAAATACATGCTGGGGTTTGTGGGCTTGTTTTGCTGAGGTATTTTTTCTGGTTTACAACTTTTTTAAAAAAAAAATTGAAATATTTTGATTCAGCACGTCTCGTGGCTGTTTCATACGAGTCATATATTGAGCAGTTTTTATGGGACACTTCATATATTCATTCTCCTTCATTGGCTGAATTGTCTGGTTGAACTATGTTTCCCATTACACTTTATATCTTCTACATACTAAGAAAGTAAAAGACTCTGTAAACTCAGATAACCATGGCAGATACCGTCCAAGAGATTTTTAAGATATTTAATTTTTTGATATATTAGTTGGGTTGGAGGGAGTTGTTGTGAGACTTATTCTTGGTGAGTAAAAACTCATTATTTTCTTTAGAAAAAAAGGCTGCTTTTACAAGATATTCTATTGTGATGCTCCCTTAATTGATGATGATATTAGTAGTAGTATTAGAGTATTAGTAATATTACTTGAAATTATAGAATTAGCTGATTGGAAAAGACCTTTGATATCATTGAGTCCAACTTACCTGTCCACTACTAAACCAAACCCCTAAGAAATTCATATACCTGTCCGTTAAACACCTCCAGGTACGGTGAGTCAACCACCTTCCTGAGCTGCCTGTTCGAGTGCCTGACCAACATTTCAGTGAATAAATTTTTCCTAATGCCTAGTCTGAACCTCTCCTGACACAACCTGAGGCCATTTCCCCTCATCCTGTCACCTGTCAATTTGGAGAAGAGATCAACACCCACTTTGCTACAACCGTCTTTCAGGCAGTTGTAGACAGTGATGAGGTCTCCCCTCAGCCTCCTCCTCTCCAGGCTAAAAAACCTCAGTTCCCTCAGTCGCTCCTTTAAAGCATGTTCTCCAGCCCCCTCACCAGCTTCATTGCCCTTTTCTGGTCACACTGCAGCTCCTCAATGACTTTCTTGTAGTGATGAGCCCAGAGCTGAACACAGTACTCAAGGTGTGGCCTCAGCAGTGCTGAGTACAGGGGTAAAATTGCTTCCCTTGTCCTGCTGGCCAAGCTCTTTCTGATACAGGTCAAGATACTATTTGCCTTCTTAACCTTTTGGGCACACTACTGGCTCATCTTCAGCCAGCTGTGAACCAACGCCCCCAGGTCCATCTCCTCCAGGCAGCTCTCCAGCCACTACTCCCCAAGCCTGTAACTCTGCATGGGGTTGTTGTGTCCCAAGTGCAGGACACGGCACTTGGCCTTGTTAAACCTCATTCTGTTGGTCTCAGCCCACCAATCCAGCCTGTCCAGATCATTCTGCAGAGCCTCACTACATCACTATATTAGTAGTAAATTATTTTAAAACAATGCCAAATAGTTATTTTACTGCAAATCTCAGACTTCAGATGGGAAATATAATCTGAAATCTTGCTTGTGAAGCCATTATCTATCTATGGGTGAAAAAAATTACCCTTGTGATCATCTGAACTTTTCAATGGGTCCATTTCTGCACCGAAGTGCCTTTTGTATACCCAGGTGACTGCCTTCCATCCACAGGTCATAGTGTACTGCCATCTTGTGACACCTAGTGATGCCTCTGCAGTGGTGATGGGTGAGGAGTGGTGCCAGAGAGGTTTCATCCTGTGGTGTGTGACATTTTCTGGGCTACAAAGGGTGCTTCAAGTACTTTCATGTTTACACATAGGAGAGAAAGGGTTGTACTGTCTCAGTCTGAGGAGAAGGGACAGATGCTCTGGGTTGGCAGCAGAGAGGCAGCAGATTGAGAGGCAGGTCAGTCTGTAGGGGAAGAAGCACCTCTCCAGTGGTCCTGCCTTTCAGGCGTTTGAAGATATTTCTGTACTCATGAGAGCTGCAGCAGCCAGCTGCTGCTTAGTGCCCCAGCAGCCTGCTGTCAGAGCAGATCCTGATGAGAGCACCCACACAAGTTTTTAAGCACTTCTGAGTCATTTAGGCCATAAGGAGGTAGTACAGGAACAGCACTAGAAGGCAGGATCAGCTTTTGTAAGGTCAGCTGTGCTCCATGATTGACAGAGAAGCAGTTTCTGATCAAAAAGTACAAGGAGTTATTAATTCAGCCACCAATATGAACTCTTAATTACTAATATTAAATGCCAGAAACCTTTAGAGTTTAAGTCATATGTCTTTAATCTCTTATTCCAGAAACTCTGCAGTGGCAATCCTTCATCAAACTTCATACAACAAGGGTCTGTTCTTACCTCAACTGCTGTGTACCAAGAGTGATGTGGCTGACTTTAATCTGTCTGCTCTGGATTTCCTTGTGGGTAAGGAGATTGAAGTCTGGCGCGGTCTCTTGAAACTAAAGAATACTATAAAAGAATAGCCCTTTTTTCCTATTAGAGGAAGCTGGGTTTCTCTGGCCAGTAAAATCCTTGCTTTAAGCACCTCAGAGGACTGCTGGATTTAGGAACTCAGTCTTTCCTTGATAGCTCCAATCCACATATATAAAAGAGACATCGAGTATGTGTGTATTTTGATGAATATTATTCTTTACGTATTATGAACATTTGTGCAGAAAAGGAAAATATTTCACCATCATCTTTACATGGGCAGACAGGTACATGTGTGTTTGTGTGAGTTCAATGCACAAAAGTGACACTGCTATAATCTTGAGGAACTAGTCAACTAAGTCATGTTTCTGATGCTCAGCAAAGGTTTGAGTTTCTTTCCTGATCAAGTAATTTCTTGCCTGTTAGGTTCAATACTTTGAGAAACAGTGAAAATTCACACCCATTTTCCATTCTCCATGTCATTCACAGTTTTACACATCCGTACCGTGACTGCCTTACCCGAAAGCAGAAAAAATGTTTTTTTTCACAGCTGTTACCATTTCTGGTTGCCCTTCTCTTTCCTTTCTCTATTTACTACATCCTTTCTTAGATTGTCGGGGAGAGAAAACAGAAAAGTATGCAAGACTCAGAACATAGATGCACTTTATATTGACAATGGGGTAATCATGTTTTCTCTTTCATTTACATGTTTTACCTCTGCTGAACAATATGCCAATGCTCTGATGGCACTTTCTGGCATAATTCTGAGATTATATTCCTGAAAGATGACAGCCTAGCACAGTCTATATAGTTAGGGTTTTTTTCCCCTCTTTTCATTACTTTACTTTTATCAGCATTGAATTTCACCTGCTATTTTTTTTTGCCTTATCATTCAGCAATATGAGATCTGTGCTCCTGGTTGTCAGATTTATTTTTATTACCCTGACTACCTCAATCCTATCAACAGATTTTGTGCCCGTTGCAGCATAAAGGATCCCTGTGGGACTTCCTTTGTCACCTCCCTCCAACAAGAAATCCGACCATTTATTCCTACACTTCACATCAACTTCTTTAAGCAGTTATTGACCCAAGAAAAGTCTTTCCTATTTCTTTCTGCAATACCGTAGTTTCTTTGCAAGTCTGTGGTAAAGGACTTCTCAAAAAGCCAAACACAATTCTATCCATACATTTACTGGCTGTTTAAAATCACTGTAACAAATTTTGTGAAGGATAACTACCTACTAAAAAGGTTACGTTGCTTCTTTCACATTATATTATATCCATCTACTTGTCTGCCAGTTCTGTTCTTGGTTACAGTTCTTTCCGATTTGCTTGATATTTTGTCACACATGCTGGTTTGCAGTTCGCCATTTCTCAAACTGAAAAGAAATCTGTGATGAAAACCCTTCCTGTTTAGCAAGAACTAATAATCAAATTAAAGATTACCATGAAGTACTCTTGATTGCTAATAATATTATGAGGCTAGAAGGAGTTATTTCAAGTTACTAAGTACTGTTTCAATTTATTTAAAAACTTGCAGTCCTTTTATGATCTGAAGAAATTATAAAAGGTGGAAGCTAAATCTCAATATCTGGCTCTCTGGATGGTGAATTAGGGTTGATTCCCTTCATTTAGTCTCCTGATCTCAGTTTTTTGTCATACCATAACTAAAGGAAAAAAACCTAATGTATGATTCCTTGCAATCATCATTTTATTCTTGGGAAAAAGGACCTAAATTAAAATCAAAACACTACATGGTGGTTACTTCAATGTCCTGCATATTTCTCTATAAAGGCTTTTGAAAGATATTACACTTGAAGGGTCAGCTGACTCTTGAGGGAACAAAGCACTTATTATCAAAATTTGTAGCAGACAAGTAATACTTGTATCACAAGTAATTAGAATAATTTATAGAAGGGCAAAATTCATTAAAAAGTTGTTGAATCCCATTTGGTATAGTATGGATAACCTATACAATTTATAATTAGGCAAATGTGACTAATCTTAAATAAATCCTATGAAACCAAAGAAAGCCTTTAAGTCAGTTAATCAAAAGAAGCCAGTCAAGCATCTATCTTGAGACAGGCAAATCGATGAATATCAAGAACCTTAAATCTGTATTAAATCCCATTACTTATCTTTGTTTACCAAATTTTAGCCTCAATGTTCTCTCCAGGAATTTATTCTATATACCTGGCATTCAAAAGTAGAAGCCCTGGGTCATTTACATGACAATAGCATTTCAACATGGTGGTAAAATTGTTTGAAGACTGTATTGAATTCTTTGGCAAAGCTTCCCACCTGCTCATCACCTCTTCCAATGTCATCTTGGTGATGTCATGACATAGTAGGAATAATGCTGAGTTATTGAATACTGTTGTTTTATGCTGAGTTGTATTGTCTTTTGTTCTTCTTAGATCTCTGGTTGCTGCAAACTTCTGTGGGGGAACTGGAAAAGCTGTTGGCAATGCTATAACACTGAGCAGAAGAGAAGCTACCTCATTATTTCAGAGGATTTTATAACTTTCTTTCTTACTTTAGGCAAGGAAAGATGTGCATGTCTTTTCTGCTTGGCTTAATTCAAAATTAGCTCTTCTTATCCGTACCTTAACACCTCCATGGCTTTAGAGAAGTATCTCAGAATTGCAGTCAATTTAATTCATATGGGGTACACTTGTAACTGGCTTTTGTGTGTATGTATATCTGGTAAGAGTGACTCAGAGTTCCTTTAAAGGTAAGATTTTACCTTTGAGCACTTATTCAGGCCATTTAATTTCATAATGTTTAATACAAGCTAAAATTCTACTTCAAATAAATTGCAGTGAACTTCCTTTTCATAAACGAGTAAGAGAACAGTCTTCCACTTCTCGGAAGAGTCTTTTTAAGTGTTGGTCTTTAAGAGGCCTTTCCAAATTGAATGACCAAGTAAAAAAGAGTACTTTTTTCCTTAGTAACCCTGTGCACACAAAATTTATATTTTATTTTTTGACCTCAATTAGTAAGAAAGGCAATAGCTGCAACATAAGTTGTAAGCAAGAAGATCTTTCCTGCTGAATTCATGAGAACATTTAAGAATTTGGTTAAAAACTACTAAGCCTATATGAAGAAGCAGTACTAAGAAGGAATGTTAAATTTTGTTCAGTGTAACTTTGCAATACACTTCTGCTATGCCTCAAAAATGGACATAACAAACTCTCATCAGCCTAATCTTAAGTGTAGATGTGTCTTAATTAGTTCATCTAGTGCTAAAAAACAAATAGGTTATTTTACTGAAGTCTTCATTTGACATTATACAGTATATCACAGAACACAGTTCAAATGTTTTCTGTTAGTAGCCAGTCACATTGCACAATTATTATCTGGTTTTGTTCATAGACCAGGCAAGGTTTCTTTAACCTATGTAAGTAAAGATACTGTAAATAAATTTTACATGTCCCTAAATTTGTATGTCTTCTGAAGTAACATATGGTCTCTTAACACAAGTCCCTTAATTCTCTATTTAAGGGAAACAAATAAACCTTTGAAGGCTTCAGAAGCAGATGATGTCTATGCAAGTTTAAATGTTTAAGTTAGCTGAACACAATTCCCTCTCAGAAAGAACCCTATAAAGACATAAACACTTTCCTATTGCTGGGTGGTTCATCCCATTTGTTTTCAGCTGCGTAAACTTTGCATTCCATTTGAACTGGTCAGCTATGACATCCCTTTAGTCAGATTAGTATTTACAGAATATTATGCATGTATTGGCTTCTTTTTATATGCCACACATCTAAATGACAAACATCACAAAGTGTGAAGGCATGAGTATTCCTGTACTCACAACAGGCTAATTTGGATTAGATTCCTTTCTGCTAGGTAGTAAAATGTGGTAAAATGAATCACACTTTTGTTTTATGACTGCCTCAGTTACTACTACAGGTTAGGATCATACCATGTACAAACTAAAATCTAACATTTACGAACATATATATCTCAAAAGAATTTTACTATCTCAAGGTTATCAGATCAAAACAAAAAGCATCTCCAAGATTAAGAGAAAACATGAGTAGTACAGAGGTAATCGCCTTCTCCTCTAGAGCATTTTCAAGCAACAAATTCATGTTTCTCCATGTTTAAAAGATTAGAGCGCTTATAGAAGAAAATATGTTCAATAAGAAATCATCAGGAAGTTTTGATTTGATTTCAACAAGAAGTTTTTTTCAGAGTGAGGAATGAGAGCAGCTTATGATATATCCTGCTAACATACCCCTATATTCCTGTTTGCTCTTTACATTTTTAAAAGACAGGATTCTTTCTAAAACATATTTTATAAAATCTGTTTTTGTGAGATTATGATAATGTCTATACCAGCTGGATGTCTAGTACAAGGAGTCTTGGTCTTTGAGAAAACATTCATGTTAGTTTCTTGATTCTTGACCAAGTGGTTCCTGAGCACTGCATTCACAACTTTCTGATTGCAGGCTCTTATAAAAATACCCTATACAATTCAGAGAATATAATAGTTACATAACTTTTAGTTTAAGCTTCAGTTTAAAACTATTAAAATATGTCAATTATTTTCTTATTGGAAGTATTTTCTTCCATAATTACTGTAAAATATTCAATGTTTATAAATATATTGTAATGTATGTCTGAAGACAGTGAAAGTTAAAATGCATGATAAGTTTAAAAGCTGATTTTCAGACTGCGTATTATATTGGCTATTCTATAGCCTGTGGTATTATCTCCTTTAACATGTACAGCTCTTGCATAAAAGAGATAAGAGCAGTGTGAAATATTTTTAATTATTTTGAATATTTAAATAGCCTGAATATTTTAGTAAAATACACACCTAGATACTTTTAAACCTATTTTAAATAGAAGAGATTTAAAACAATTAAAAAGCTATTTAAAATTTTCCAGCAAACTGCCAACCACTAAGAGTAAATTCTGCTAATAAGTTCCACTGCTATCTATAAGTATTCAGGGATCAGCAGTGACACCAGTCTCCCTCTAGCATTCTGATATAGGCTGGTATGCCTTGATGTCCTTTAACATTGGTTTCAAATTCATCAGGTACAGCTGGGTAAAAAAAACACAAGGAGATAAATTAATTGCCAAATGGAAACGAGAGGAAACCTCAGAAATTTTCTCCACATTAATCTGATGTCTTGATGTCACAGACAGATTAAACCATTTGCTTGGGGTCACGAAAGAAGTTCATGGTGGATACAGATGTTACAGTGCAGTTCTACAGAAACATGGAAGTACTGGTTCAACAACACCGCTATTATTTTGCCCAGTACTGGGCAAGGAATTGGAAGCATCCTTTAGAGTGTGCAACAGCAATAGAATGCTGTTTCCCAGAGTGTAAGATCTAAACATTATACTTATAGAAGTATCTATTAAAAGGGAAGAAAATGTTACGTTTTATGTTTTCAAACAGTCCAAAATTTTTATGCACTCCTCTTCTTGGATGGAATTAAAAAAATACTAAAATTAACAGAGTACCTGGGAGATCTAAAGGTGGTGGGTTTTTTCTGAGGACAAAGAAGGAATCATGGTAGATAGTGAGGAGGAAGAATACTGAAACTTTGTGTTTCTTTCTTTGTTTGTTTAAAAAAGACTGTCATTTCAAAAATTCAAATGTATTTTTTTACGTTTTCAATGTCTGCCTTGAAAAAAGAGCCACCAGTGCATATGGAAACTTAAATAGATATGCCAACAATAATGATATTCCTAGAAATACCTTTTCCCCTTGTATATATGTACCTGATATTATCTGAAGCATCCAAAAATGCGTTTGTGTACAGCAGCACTATAATAGGATTTTGTGAATTGTTCTTATCTAAGCGCTATATATGCATCCAGAGGGAAAACTTTACTTTAACCAGGTACATTATCAGAAAATAACAATCTGGGGCATAAACAACCCAAGTGTGCACCTTTTTTATGATGTCAAACAGAGCAAACAATACACATATTTTCCCATTATTTTATGTATGATTTTTTTCATTATTATTATTATTATTATTATGCTAAGCTGCCCATGTTGGAATTGTAAATGGGCTATGACTGCTACAGCATGGCATCTACTTATCCAAGCAAGTCTCTCCTGATAATGCCCGGTACTGCAGGCCAGGCAGTGGCAATGCGAGGTGAAACAAAGGATACACGTCTGCCAGCAGCCAGAGTTTTTATCTTTGATTGATATACATGAATGAAATAAACAATTCAGTATCAAAAATTTTTCAAAAAGTCATTTTCAATAGGAGAGAATTAATACAATCCACCAAAGGGTCTAAATTAAATCAGAGAGAATTCTGAAAACTATTGGCAGTGATTCTTTCTGTCAAAATTCACAGTCCTGTGGAAGAAACTCACTGGAAAAAATAAAAGGAGAAACAAGAATCAGCGATGTGAGTAGGCAAAAGTAAGAGTTTTCATATTCTTGCTATGTTCAATAAACTTTATGTTTTCTGTTCTCATTTCAGCACTTCGCTGCAGCGTTACATATATATTCCCAACTGTAGAAAACAGTAACCAACATGAGCTGAGCAAGTTTTAATCACAAGAAAATTTACAAGGCTTCAGCTCCAAAGGATAGAAAATGGATCTAACTAGTAAGATGAGAAAAAGACGTATTTTCTCAGAGAATTTATGGATAAGCAATTATCATTTTCTTGGTAGCATCATCAGTGTTTATCTGTGTTCTAGCTGATCTTGGATTAGAGGCAAACTGGTCAATAGATTCCCTAAAGATCACTCAAAAAAAGTGTGTTTTGTAGATTCTTATAACCAGACACTGGAATCTTCTTGATTCAGATGGTGACAGAAAAGAAATAGAGAGAGGTGTGGATTGACGAAAGTGGAGAGAGAACCTCCAACATCATGACAAACATTGTTTTTCATTTAATACTCTTATTAAAAAAAAACCCTTATTCTTGGCTTAAACCACAGCTGGCAGAGCCTCACTGTGGCATTTCTTTTTATTAGTTGTTGGGGCAGATTCTCTGCTTTTCAAACTGAGAGTAGGTTGAACCCTTCTACAACCCCAAGGGGTAAATTTAATGTAAGAAATAAAACAAATACGTGATACTCCATGTTTGAGAAAGCATTCTTTTTTCAACTAACTTAAGCAAAGTATATAGTAGAATAACTTAGGGACTCCATGCTGCTTCTTCAAAAAGCAAATATTTCACTGCATGAGAAAAGTGTTTATAGCCATTCATTCTTTACACTCGTGAAAATTAAAAAGTATTTCTGGAAAATTCTGCAGTCCAGCCATTATTGAACTTCTAGAAAAACACACAGCATAATGATTTGTAACGGATTATTATTTTTTTCTCGGCCAAAGAATACTTCTGCACTAAGTTCTGTGCATGGACATTTGCAGTGCAATACTACATGGGAAACGACCTAGGCAATGACATCAACTATGACATAATAACTTTATAATAATCGAATGTTCAAAAGTGATGAGCTACTTTCACATTCAATGAAGTTAATTTTGATTATGGCAATCAAAATCTTTAGAAAAGCAGTCCTCATCTGTAGTAAGAGCAGTGAAGATGTAAGTAGTAGATTATTTGCAAAAACTAAGTATTGATAGAGCAATCATGATAATTTAAAGTCTAGATGATGACACTACCAATTTTTTTCTCTATCCTTAAGTTTTGTTCGGTTTCTTTTAATTGTTTCTTTATATTTACCTCTGAAATAGTCTAAAAATGAAGAATCAGTTCATTAAGAGAACGTTTAACTTCTTGTCCTACTCACTGTACAACCTCAGTTTCAAAACTGATGTTTCCTTCAGAGACTACTTGGCATGGCAAGTTCATGGTAAATTCATCACCCTACCAGAGCAGTTCCCATGCTAAGGAGCATCACTTGGGAAAAGATGATTAAAATTTCTCCTCTCCTTTTGCAATGAAATGTTATGGAAGCACTGTGAAACAGTTGCACATAGACCGTTGAGCAGTAATTTACCACTTCCACACATTAACATGGAGTACTACACAAGTGCAAGAGTAGCTGGAGCCTGATTCTTCAAGCCCCCATGTTTGTTCAGTCCTGAGGCTGTGGGAAAATGTGAAGGTAATTTATTACTTCTCATTGCTTTCTTTTTCCTGAAGGGGAACTTTTGCTCCCATGCAGTGGTTTAGGGTACATGCCGCTTCTCCCAGTCCAAAAGTCAATTTAAAACTTGACACATGGAGCTATCCAGAAATTAAATTCTTTGCATCTGACGAGATGAACTGCAGTTGAACAGCACTCAAAGCATCATGATAATACCTGATACGTATCATTAGCTCTGGAGAGCAGAACCACCTTGAGAGCTTCCACTGCATGTTAATAAGTCCTCTGGAGTCAGTAAAGTAGTTTGGCTACCACTTTTGATTCCACAACCCACATTCATAGCACGGTAGCATCCGTGCCTCTGACCATTGACTTCAGCAATGCTGCTTTCACAAGTAATTGTTATCCAAGCTGAATAAAGTCTGCAGAATGTGATCAGTGGTTTGTGAAGCTACTAAATGTTTAGCCTAATATAGCTAAGATAAATGATGTAACAAGGCTATCTATTTGTACTTAAAAATGATACGGTAAATAGTGAGGATTCCATTTAATGCATTGCAAAGTTGGTAACATAGAAACAACCTGATAACAGTCAGGTTTTCAAATCCATTAAGTGTGTTTGGATATTGCATTCTAAATGTCCATCTCTATCATAGGATTTTATGTGAGAGTACAAATATATAGGATTTTTAAAAAGCCTACACTGAATAAAAAGACTGCAATAAAATGGAGGGCTTACTGGGTTTCTTCTTTGACTACTCTTTCTTCTTCCTTTTTATCTTTATTTAACACTTTATTAGAAGTCCAGAGCTCAGAATTTCAAACCCTGGTTAATCACCACTTAATCACTTGGCATACGTTAAATGCACATCTCTTGCTGCATTGGTTTTCTCTCTGTAATACTCTCCTGATTAAGCATCAGGCATTACTGTTCATTAACATTGGCTAAATCGGTTCTTTGAGAGCTGCTCCAATAAGACCTCTGTTTTGACTTTGATATATCTCGGTTAAGCGAAGAACATGCCATAACAAAACCTGCTTTAAAAAGAAAGTGAACTTGTTTGGAGCACAGTCATTCCTTCACAGTGAAGACACTGAAAAGGGCACTGGTTTATTTTTTATGAAAGGGAACAAATTTTGTTTCCAAGATCCCAGATCCTTTGAAGTATACTCACATCTTATTTACTTGTCATCTCTTCTGCTGCTCTGCCTCATAGCAATCATATCTCTAACTTAGATGTGGTCAATCAACCTTCTAAAATAATGTCAAGCATCCATGCTAAAAAAAATTACATAAAAACATGAGTCATCCTTGAAATAGAAGTTTTGATATCTTCAGAGCAAGCATAGTGGAATGGACCGTGGATAATTCAGTGTCTCATCATGCTCACAGCATTACTACATGACTAAAAGTTTAAACTTTAAGGAGTACTACGATCTGGTTGATGACTGAACTGAAGACATCAGGAAGATTCAAGAGGCTGTGTTTTGTTTCAGAACTGCACAATTACATCTTGGAGTAACTGTTTAGACATAAGTATTTGATGCGGACTACAATTAATAGAAGCATACAAAGAATCGTGTTTTCCTATAGCAATGCAGAAGTTTTCCTTTCACCTAATTTTAGTTGCATTTTCTACACAGAACTTCCTCCTCCAGTGAATTACAGAATTAATCACAGCAGAATATGCAGGCAGGGATATACAAAATATTTGAGCCAAGATGGTTGCTTGTCATAATGAGTTGTACAGCTGCATCATGGAACCCATCAACTGTGATCATTGCCTCGTCACTGAGAACAGTCTGAGAGTTTGGGATATTTTCTGTAAATACACACATCTTTAATTTTCCATGTGTTTTACAAACTCGTATGGTGGAAGGCTTTTCACACTTAGCCTGTAGACTTTTCTTGAGTATGGAAGCAGAGTTTATAAATAGACCGTCTTAGTTTTTTTCTTTTAATGCCATTTAGATCTCATTTTAGCAGAGTTTATAAACAAGTTATATTCATGTTTTTTGGCTCATGAGGACAACTGTCTATCAAGTGTTCTTGTTTTCACAGTCTTCTATGCTAATCCATGCTTAGAGACCTTCTGTAGGTTATCAGTAGCTGTTTTATAAATAACGGTATACTGGATGAAATCTGTGATATTATTTCATGTGTATTTTCTTCCCCTGCACTGAAGTTCTTTGTAGGCAGTGGTCCATAACAAGATCCATTCACTTATGTCTCCCAAGTCCTCTTTGAAGACCTTATATTAGATCCTGGCAGGCAGTGCCCTAGGGTTGCACAGATCATATGCTGACAATCTGCAGAGGTCTGCATTTCAGCCATAATGAATTGTGATTTTTTTCTTCAAAAAACAGAAGACATTTGACAGAAAAGCTAAGAAACATATTGCCAAAGAGGGAGGTCTGTGCTGTCAAGAGGTGTCAAACTGACAGAGCTGGAGACCTAAGCCTTCTGTTCCTCAACAGGGAAAAACAGATTTCAAACCACGTCACACATTAGAAGCACTGCCAGTGGAAGAACTCATGTATGTTAGCCACGATGTAGAGGCACCAGATGTAGAGACGTGAGGAGATTTTAGCTGCCATCCCAATTCCAGCCTCAACTTCAGAGGTCTGGAACTTACTCCCCCAGAACTTTGTCCAAGATTTCACTATTTATTTCTGTAACATTCTCCAACACTTATCATCAGTTCTCATTCAAATACAAGATTTTGATTCCAAAGCACCTTTCTCTTGCCTGAACAGCCCCCAATTATACAAATTAAGGAAAGCTTTCAGCACAGGTTTAACTCCAACTTACAGAAGTAGCAAGCACTCAAATTCTTATTGGCAGAGTCCAAGTTAAGCATATGTTTAACAAATGTCCTGACTGTTGCCCTGTGTGTGTGGGCTCAATGAAATATAAAAAAAATAAATCCTGATTGTAATCTTGATTTCGGGTCAGGATTTTATTGAAATATTTATAAATAAAAATGTGACAACATTTAATTATGTAAGAAACAAACTTATTGTGGAAAATTCACAGAGATATAAGGTCCTCATTCTTGCATGAGAAATAAACTTGGCACACCTTCATGTGACTAATACATATAGTACAGAAAGCGAGAAGGGAAGAAAAGCCATTTTCTTCCATAACAAGAACATACAATATTAAGGAAACTGAAAACTACATTTCTAAAATTGTTTCCATTTCAGAGCCCTTCTGCCTATGGAGAATCAATACGCCAGAAGAGCATAGCCTTAAACGTTAATATTACAGAATAAAATTTGTTTTTGATGGATTGATGGGCACATTTTCTTAAGGCCAAGAAATAATGAATACCAACTTTTTTCCTGAAAGTCTATCTTTCCCCTCTCCCTGTACAGAGGATATAGAGAATAATAGGATAATACTTACCTGTATATAGAAACATCCATTATGAGGTACCAAGAGGTTTCACTAGGATGTGTGTCCTCACCTACATATATGCATTTTGTAAAAGCAAGGGGAAATCAGAACAGAGGAAAATGCTGTTGTTTACTCTACTGCAGCACAGAAACCCAGTCAATCAAGAAAAGGTTGTGATGCTGGTTAATAATTCCCAGAGGATTTTACTCCACTTTATCTATACAGTCCCTAAGCATGCTGAGCTTAAAAGCAAATCCATGTACACCCTCATTTCAACACGCAGTTTTACATCAAGTCACACTTGCTTTTCTTTCTGAATCAGCAATAACTGGCAAGTGCTTTCCTTGTAATTCTGATTTTACTGAGTTTGAAAAATAATAGACTGAGTTTAAAAATAATAATTTAATTATTGTCCTGACATTTGGTGATTCCTTGCAAGGAGGCTCTAAGGACCTTTTTTCTAGGGCATTTCCTATGGTTCCAAGAATGTTTCCAAGTTCACTAGGTATGTTTTTAAGCTGAATGTAAAATTAAGCGAGTTTCATTGTCAGATTTTTTTTATTCACTTGTATATTTACAGAAGGGTTTCAGAAATTCCTTCCATCTCTTTTGTGTCTCTTTCCCATTTATCCATGATATATTTGGTACCTGAAGTCAAATCTCAATATCCTTTAGAGTAAGAACATATCACTGGACCAAGGTAAAAAGAGTCTGTCTTGAGATTGTTTTCTTATTCAATAATATTTGAACAGAAACGCTTGTTTGTGTGGAAAAATAATTCTACCCTACTTCAGATAAGCCAAATGGTCAAAAGACACGATGTTAGAACACTTGATCATAAGCAGTTTTACTCTGTCAAGACATAGCTTATGGAGAAAGTAGAGAAAAGATTGACCTTTCATTGGAAGTGACTTTGTGACAACCCACAGTTCAGCATAATCAGGTTTTTAAATGAAGAGAAGCAGGGAAGAGAATTGTCAGTCTGACTCTGTGGAAAAATATGGAGGCTCTGTCACAGTTCCCTCCAGTATCATTGGCAGTATCATTGGTTTCATGGAATTCAGTTGAAAAAAAGAAAAAGGAGGAAAAAAAAACCCTCTAAAAGCAAAGGTTCAAAACAGGGTAAGAGTTCAGTTAGGAACAAGCATTGCATAAAGCCCAGAGAAACTTTGCCCTCCCCTGAGATTCTTGGCAGCTTATCTACCATCTCTCCAAGGATTCATGCTTAAAAGTACAGAGCACAATATTATAGTAATTGATTTTATTTTGCTATTATATTCTGAGTACTGGTTGAGGACTGCATTAGTGCAGCAGACAACGAAATTTGACTTATCCAAAATTTATCATTGACTTGGAGGGGGTTAAAAATATCACCACAAAACTGTTTGTGTTATGCTACTGCTGCAATCCCCAGGCTCTTTGGCAAACTCGAGATTTTTGTGTTTTACATACAGCAGGGAAGGGACTTCCCTCTAAGTCCCAAAGAGCTTATAACCTTAAGGAGCCCGCAAGTCAACACTTAATGCTACAGTATTGCATGTTGATTCACAATATCAGCATTTTCACATGTATTATGACTTAGGGGTATGTTGTTGATTTTCCTTCTTAACCATCCAGTGATCAACCTTTCCACTAATGCTCCTCTCTGCTAGCTTCCATATGTTGTAGTGGAAGTCATTGTGACTCTACAGAACTGAACATTTCTTATTTCCTATTTCAGGTTGCTGCAGGCCCCAGACGGTGCCAGGTGCTTCCCAAAGAACAAAGCGCAGGAAACAGCTCTGAGATCTGTATAAAAGCTTATTATCATTATATATTTTTCATTCTCTTTTACACTGAAAATGTAAAATGTTAGAATTTTAAATCAGCAGGCTTAGCAATTTACATCAATGACTGCTCATTTGTTAAACTTCTTCAAGCTTTCTTTTCTTCCTCTTTTGAGTGCAGGAGGATAGACGTTCATTCGTTGATTGGTTAATAAAATTCTCTTAATTCTTTTTTCTTTTCTTTTTTTTTTTTTCCTTGACAATAAAATAGATGTCTTTGTAGCTAAAAGCACAGTGTAACACATCTTTGGTCAAACTCTTCTGAAACATATTTGTTCTTATTTATTTTCCTCTACAGCCACAAATATTCCAAATTCTTTATAAGAATCACAGCTGACTTGCACCTGGAATAAAAGAATGAGATTTAACTGCAGGTCTTTTCTTGCAGGTCTTTCTATTTCTATCTGTTTTGACTTTGAAGTTCAGAAACTCAAAAGTAAAATGTCCCTAACTCTATATGAGCTCCTTCCTTTGGGACCTTTGTTGCTGGAACTTTTAGGTAAGTGGCTATTTCTGTTGATGAAAGAATAATTACCACTTTCAATCTGTCTTAGGCCAATAGTTTATCCATAGCCAGCAATCTGTCATTTTTCACTCAGGTCATAATCTCTTTCCTGCACACTATATGCCCAACACACACTGAAACACAGGTAACCATCAAAGTTGAGTTTATTAAAACATAGAAAATTAATTGAAAACTAAATTATTACTTTTTTCTTTCTCACCCACAACACATAGGCACAGAGTATATGATAATCAATAGTCTTTTCAACAAAGTCCATTCCCACTGTTAACAGGTTACTGTGGGTGGAGTTAAAACAGTACAGAATTCTATGCTTTGGAAACGCCAAGTTCTCAGATATTCATGCATATAGTTCATTTATTTATTTATTGCTATATTTGTAAAAATCTTTGCATGCAAATAAATTTTTTACGATGTAAATTGTCAAAATTATGTTTCTAAAAATAGGATGAAAATATTTTCATCTAGCTTCTGCAAGCAGGATTTATTCTATGACCTTCACTAAATCACTTCTTGATGGCTCAGTTTCCCCATGTGTGAGATTTTAATTAATAATGACCCTTAATAAAACCTCTGTAGCTCAGAGCAAGATGGTGAAAGTGAAAGACTGGTCTCAACCACTTTTACTTTAGCAGGTTGCACTAATTTCTGAGAGCAATTTTATCAACCTCAGTAGGAATATTTAGCTCAGTTTACATGACTAAGGATGACTAGTCTTCTAATATCCATGAAGCTTTTAGATTCTTCAGGTTTAAAGTGGCATTTATATGAAAATTAGGCTTTTTTAAAGAAGGTCTCATTTTGGCTCAGGCTGCATCTTGTCAAACGAAATAATCAGGCACTTTCTGTGAGAACTTTCCAAAATCTAGCACTCATTCAGTTAAATACATATAATATGACTAGTACTTTATTGAAGTGGCATACAATAATTTTACAAGGCTATGGCAGTGTCCCAAATAAAGGATGCATTCCAATTGAATTTCTTGGTGATGGCAAAACATTCTTACCATCTGCTGGCTCTTCTTAGGACTTTAGAAGGTCTCCCTTTTCAAGCAAGACCCAAGATATTTTTTTCCAGCCTCTGAACAATGTCACGCCTCAGAAACTGACACACATTTGTGTTTCAAAAAATGCTTGTTCAAGTGATTTATCAAAATGCTCAGTAGAGGAATTTTGATGTAGGTCCTCCCACAGCTTCAGGGCACTTCTGTGGATGGCTCTATAGGCAATTCAGAGAAAACTCTTGACTTACTAATGGCATAAATCTGTTTTTCTCTATCTTTACATAGATACTTAAAGCTATACTAAGTGCAATGCTGTGAGGATTCAAGCTGTGAGTCTCTTTAGTATTTTCCTTTGATAAGCCTATGGTGTTTACTGTGTTCATAAAATTATCTAGACGTTTCCTAATTATTTTTTTTTTTACTATTTGAGCCATAATTTCAGTGCAGTTTTCAGCAGGACCTATGAAGTGATAACTACCATGATCATTCTTTTTCTTTTTTTCTTTTCAAAAATCAATATTATACTCATTTTGCTCCCTTTCTGTTACTTCCACAGGTTTTCAATTACTTTTCCTAAGTATTTTTCTTGGGTAACATTAAACCAATTACTGCTGAGCTTGACAAGAAATATACCCCATGAACTAGAGGTCCTTTTTGTACTCTGAGAGTAGTCTTTCATGGAGCAACAGTATTTATTCTTTTTATTTTTCTTTCTCCAGGAATTAATAAACTTTAATAACATGGCTTTTGATATACCAGAAACCTCCTCTTCTTCTGAGCTTTCAGTATGGCTTTCTAGCAAACTGTGCTCATTACTACTAGATTGTACTATTATGTTTTTTTTGGTTCCACAAAATTTGCTTTCTTAAAATTATTTACCCAACAAAGATCTTAGATAGTTATTTAACTTAATTTGAACAAATACCTGTACTTACAATACTATCTCACACACTTTGCATTTTACTCATATGTAGATGCTTTCTGAAACTTAAGTTTGTATTATTGCCATATTGCAATCAGTTAACCAAGTATATACTGTCATAAAATCACATAACAGATCTTTTTTCTGTTTTTCACCATATTCTGTCCTGCCTGTGGTGATAGGACTAGGCTAAGCTTATGGATGGGAGGAAGAGTCAGCTTCAGAAAGATTATGCTTTGTCAGACCGGGCAGGACCCTGGGGACAAGACATGATGTCACCCTGTGGGCTGAGGTGCTGCACTAGAACTAAATATACATTGAATTGTAATGAATAAAAGAAATTTCATGCCTCCAGAATAGGCAAAATCTCATTATTTCCTTTCTGTATTTTCAAATAAAAGTGAAATTTTCAATTTTCAAAAAGCTCCTTCGGTAATTTCAGACAAGTAAAGAGATATAAAACCAAAACAAATCGGTCTTCTGTTTCTCTTCAAGTTTTTTTTTTTTCATCAAGGAAAAGAGAAATCTTTTTGGGTCTACCAGCCAAGTGAAAAATCAATTAGTTACACAGGGCTGTCTATTTGTTAGGATTAGTTATCAAACAATGTATGCATTTTGGTAGTTATTCTCTCCCCGGAATAGGACATACCATGGAATGACAGTACCCTTGGATTATTGTTTACATTTCTTTACTCAAGATGGCATTTTTAGTACAATTCTTCAAGATTCAGACAAAAAAAAATAATAGAAAAGAAGAAAAAGGAGAAGCAAGTCCACCTACATTTAAAGAATATACCTACAGACTTGAAGAGAAAGATGATTTGAAGAGAATCCTATAAGGACTCAGAGTATTTTTACATGAAACCTCAAAATGAAACCTATTTGACGCCGTCATTTAGTGTAATTGTTTTTTGGTCAATGTCAAATTTGACCACTCACATCTAAGCTTGACTGTATTTGTTTTTTTCCCGGCTAATCATCTAATTAGAGGGTAAAGGATATCATATTGTCTCCATACAGGGTTTGGCTAAGCATTATATATCACCTTTCTCTCTCCCTCTTTTTCTAATAGGTACAAACTTCTTCTCTATACCCATTTTTTTTTCTAGGATCCTTCTAATCTGAAGCCTCTTATGTGTTTTAATGTCAATACATTGAAGTAATCACTAAACAATGAACTAGTCTGAGTTACAGACATGAGATTACTAGGTGAAGAAGTAATGAAGTGACCAAACCATCAGTTGCTATGAAGTATCCACTGAGTTAAGCATAAGATTTTCTGCTTATAACAGAGAAGACCTGATGCAAAACCTTCTCTGTTGGGAGGCAATCAAGAAAAGAAACTTGAGAAAAAAAATTCATATTCAAGAGTAGCCTAAGGAAGACAGCTTACAGGTGAAGGATCAGATAAAAAAATCCCATCATCTCATTGCTGCTGCTTGAGCTCTTCACTATAGAAAAAATGAATCGATGTAGAGAAAAGTTGTCAAAGGAGGGAGAGAAGCACAGCTTCTTATGAACACTGCCTTGGACTACTTAATATTCATCAGCAAAAGTGAAGACCTTAAATAGAAATTGTATTTCAGGAAATTTTCTGGAATACCAATAATCAGAATAACCCAGAAGTGTTGAACTTGAAATTCAAGGGTTGAGGTTTCTAACACCTGAAAAATTTGCATATGACTGGATATTCAGGCGTTAAATTGTTTTCTAATTACTCTAAGTTCCCTACTTTTTTAAATCTGTGGACATAATCATAAGAAGCCACATGTCTGAAAACCGTAATTTTTTATTACCAGGAATTCAATGTTTTATTAATTTATTTAATGCTGATGGAATAAACTGTGTAGTAGGTAGAGATGGTCAGGCAGCAGATTGATAGCAATAAACCAGTTTCACTGAATGGGGACAGGAAGGATTCTACTCAAGGAAATGGCAGTGAAACTCATCCCAATAAATAACTGAGTTGACTTAAGCACTTACAATGCCAGTGTCTGTGATAAGCAATGGAAACATTAATATAAAATACTTCACCATAAGCAAATACAGTAAAGTTCAGAATGATGTATTGCAGCACAGCCATCTCTAGCATGGTATGCTTTTAAAGTGATATTTATAGTCATTATTATTTTGGTTACAATGGAGGGGGGGAGGGGCAGGGGGGAGAAGAACAGAACAGCAAAAATTGTTATCTGCTAGAAACGAACTGCAACAGCAAAGTTTCCTGATAAGAACCTACATAAGGATTTAGCCCCAGTGAGAGAACAACTGTACTCAGATACAAATGCAATAACTAAGAATGTGGTTGTGACTTGTTCATTTCTAATTCTAACTGTATGTTACAGTCAGATAGTGAAACCAGTCATTTCGTGAAATAACTGAAATTTTCAGACATTTTGTGAAATGACCAGCATTATGGCTGTTCTATTACATTCTTTGACTGTTTCACTCCGTCATTAAGTTAAATGACTGGTGTCATTGTAAGAATCACATTGGTGTAATTTTTATCACTTACTTTTAGACATCTGAACTTAGACATATAGGTCAGTTTAGGCACTCACAGTCCTTGAAGGAAAGATGGCATGATCAAGTGGCAATCCAGCTGATCTACTTTAACTACCTGCTTTTTGATGAGAGGAAACATCCTTTGAATACACTGATATCTCTTTCCTTTAATTATGAAAATAGAAGACAGATTTGGATAAATTTGCTTAGCCATTGATTAATCCTCATGACTCCTATTTACTATGTCGCTTAGCACTATGGATGCCCACAACTGCTGTGAAATTATTTCTATTAAGACATATTATTGCAGACGTTCACCTCCTACACCCTGGGCTCTTTGCCACAAGACACATAAATACATTGGAGCCTTTTGAACCCTTCTTTTAGCTTACATTTTCCTTTCCCACTGTGCCATGTTGCCTACAGGGTGGAATGAGTATTATATTCCTTTTTTTTTGTTTTGATCAGAACTAATAACTTGACACATCTTTCTTTACCCAGTCTGAGACATTTATTGAACTTTTCTACAGTCAGGGCTTTCCTAAAATCCCTAGACTTAAAAATTTGCCACTGTTGTGACAGTCAAATTCTAGTGACAGATGAGCATGTTAAATGCTTTTACTGCCTCGAAGAAATTCTGTCTCATATTCCTAGTAAATGCAGCATTTGTTGGTCCTTCCCCTTCCAGGCTAGAAAAGACTAAGAGCCTGTCTTTATAACTGCCTCCCTGGGAAGTAAAAAGTTCTATCTGCAGACAGCCATGATAAAGTGGTATCATTCACAAGGAAGACAATATTAGTTGAAGTATGGATGTGGTGAATGACCATGAAGCTATATGACAGATTCACTCTTCCCTAACGAGAATCTGAGAAGTGCCAAGGGATTCTACACGTCAGATTAGTAAAGTCCAATACGGTTCTGATAGAACTAAGAGACTGGAAACTACATCTCAAAACAAGTTCCCTGGCTGTGAGTACATAGAATATCAGGGTAGGTGCAGTTGTGGATTTTCCCAGGTCCTAGGAGGAAGGCATGCAGGCACCTGCAACACGAAGTACAGTCTCTATCTCCAAAACAGTTACCATACTCCCTGAAAACATAAAAAAAAAAAAATTTGTCCTTATCCCAAGCAATGGATAGGATTCAAGTTCTACTTAAAGTCTAAGATCACCTGCTGCTTTCAGTCTTTCTACTTTTCTAGACTGTGATATGTGGATAGGGTAAATACTAGTTCCTACTTCTTCTGCTTATAAAACCCATAGCACGTCGGAAGGTACTGACCTTCACTTCTGTTCACGTTAATGGGTGGTCTGAATTTCTTAGGAGCAGGATTTTCAGTATGTACTCCTGTCTATTCTCTGGGCTCTGGGACATTACACAGAAGAATGGTTGTGAAGATAAGCAGGACTCAGTTGCTGAGATTTGTTGCCCTCTTTGTATAAAACCTTGTCACAAAGTCATACTCCAGGGAGGAGTAGAAAAGAGCTGTAATGACATAATGAGTGCCAAAATGACATGATTAAGACATTTCACAACTTCTTAATGGAAACTCTGGACACTGAGGCCTAGGGTATATTCAACACTGATGGCGATATCTATCATTCACCTTATTTTACTTTCTGTTTTGTAAGATGCAGGTTATTATCGTGAACATATGAGAGATCTCAGAACATTTTTGAACTTCTAGTATATGTATCCGTGTCAGCAAATGTTAGACAAGCAGTAGAGCTGAGCAACTGAAGAGCCCCACTGAACACAGTGCCCACTAGAAGGTGCAGAAACAGTTCAAAGTCACCCCACAGAAGTCACATGATTCTGAGGCAAAACACAACCCTTTGTGTTCTTCGTGATCCTAGTCCCATAAATCTCCAGAGGTTCCCACTTTCCACAATCAAGAAACGTAAAAAGAAATTTCCTTCTGATTTGTATTCTTTTCTTCTTTTACAATCAGGCTTAAGAGGTAATGTTCAGTTGAAAAATCCTTTACAGTCTTCACGGCTATGAAGCAGTAGAGAAATTTTGCCCCTGCAAAATTCTTCTCCAGGCAGTCAGTGCCTAGCTGATACAATAATGCAGAAGTGCCTCCACTTCCATTTTTAACAGTCACCAGGATCAGAAAATTCTTCACAAACCATTCCATTTGACAGATTTCAGTGTCGTCATACATCAAAATCTAGAAATACTCTATAAATATAAACAGCCTCATGTCTTTCAGCCTAATGAGTAATATATATCCGCTAGACCAGGATTCAAGGCAAGACAGTGGAAGTTTTATTCCTTCAAGGTACTGGTACCTCAGGTTGAGATGAACTGAGGATGATAACTTTCTTCTCAAAATTTCAAAGCTTTAATACTGAGTTTCATTCACAATGAGAGGGACAGGGATCAAGAGAATCATCTACCTCAAAATAAACTGACAGTGTGACAAAACAGTTGTACATTTCCAGACGGTAATAAAAAGCATGTAAGTATTTGATCTGAACAGATGTATTATAAAGGAATTTATAATTTCAAACAATTAGAAATGGTTAAAAGTAGTAAGAGCACCTCAAGTCCCAGCTTGTTTTGCCCAAGTGCTGAACAGGAACAACACCAAAAGCCTTGGATATCCTCAACAAGAGGAAAAATAAACCTTCACTAGGTGGTAGCTGAATAACAGTGGATAATAATTTCAAAGGCATCTATTTTATGAATGTTGATATGTACTTGCTAACCTTCAAATAGCTGAGGAAAGCACTCTCCACAGCAAAGCTCATGACCTTCAATACTGGCCCAAAACCAAAGTAAGTCACTGGAAATCATTAAAACATGAGACAAGGATCTTCTATTCTTTTCAGTCAAGCTTGAATCCTAAACAAGTTTTTAAATTAAGAGAGTAAATGGTCTAAGTTACACTTAAAGTGAACACAGAGAGATCTGACCCTCTCCAGAGAGTGATCTAACCATGTATCATGTGTAACAGTTGAATGATGGTCTCAGTCTGTCCATTGAGAGAGCAAGCATGGGTGACAGAGCCTCTAACTGAGACACAGCATCCACACACACTAATGCTGGATGAAATCCTACCTTCTGTAATTGGGAGAAACAGGACATATTGAGTACATTAATGTTATGTGTGCATTTGGTCAGAAATATGTTAACAAATCACATAAAGTAAAAGTTCAGGGTTCCACTGAAATGGAAAAACTTTAGGAAATAAGATTTATATAATTTACGGTTCAATTTAAAATAATATGGAAAGAATTGTGATGACATTATAACGTCTCTTTTTAGTATTTTTGGGAAAAAACTTATTACTTGCATTTTAATGTTTTATATGTTGCTATAATATTTTTATCTTAGATTCTAATACATAGGAAAGATTTTAGTACTTTGAATAAAGATGCTACTTCATTATTTTGTTAAAGAATTTTGAGATGAAACATTGTTTTTTCCTGATTAACTTAAATATTTTCTGTATATTTTTTTCCAATTCAGAAAAAAAGACAACTTCATCATCCAAGAAATTGTTTATGAAACGGAATTGACTTCTTTTTTGAAAGTTTAGGGTACTATTATCTATCTATTGCATTACTTTTCATTCAGCATCTAGTACTGATTTTCAATTTAAATTTTCATTGTTGTGATGGTTGATTACTCATACCAATAATTGCTGTTCTTCTGGTTGTACTCAATTTGAAAGGATAGGCACAGCAAGCAAATGTGTTATTACCTAGTACAACATTTATTATGATTATTTATATGTGTAGGAAACATATATGCAGATCATTATTCATATGGTAGTTAGATGGTTCCAGAATCTGAAATTTGCTATCTTTGATATCAGGCTACACCCGTTTCCCCATTTTATGTATTAGCGATGGAAAGAAATAATAATTAAAAATCTTGCCCAAGGTTAGGAAGAGAAAATAAATGAGAGAAGAGACACTAAGTCTTATGGCTCTAATTGTTTCTAGAGCAATATGTTTCATTGGATTAATGAGACTAAAGAGAACTAAGACTGATCAAATAAAAAAGTCCCAGTGGTAGAAATTTGACTTACTCCTGAAGTCCTGTCATCAAAATACATTGTTTTCCACAACACCAATGTCGACCTAGGTCATATTTGTCTGAAATCCAGAAAGTCTGGATACACCAATAAATACAGAATAAGCCAGTTCTGAGGGAAGTCAACAGGAGTTTTCCAGACAATTTCTTTGGGTTGGAGGGTTGGTGGTTTCATTTTCTCTTCAATTAAATTGAAATTGTAGAACCTGAGGGCAATGCAAGAGACTTGCCAATATAGAAAATGAGGGGAAAGATTGTGTAAACTGCAGAAATGGTTTTCAGAAAAACTCCACATATTTCTTTAATAGCCTGTGATCCACATTACCACAATGAAAGCACAAAGTACTGATGAGATAGTCATGCCATTAAGTGTTAAACGCTACGCTGAATTAAGAAATGCAAGATCCCTCTGTATCTGGCACCAAAAGAAGGATTTATAACTCTCTGGAAGTAAGAAAGACAAGAGTCTCCAGTGTGTAGATTTAATCCATCGAATTTATGTTCCTTTACGGTCATTCAGAAGTGTTTGTCTCTCAGTTTCTCTCTCACTCTTCTTCACAACCAAAGATTGGTTTTAATTTTCAATAGGTTATGAACAGTCTAGGTCAGGAGACCTCAAAGCTATAAACACGTCACCAACGGTGAAAGAAACAAAGATTTAGACCTCGAAAAAAATCAGGTTTAGAGGTAAAAAAAAGAGAGCGAAGAGCAAATATCAAACGTGCAGAAAATGTTACATATAGTAAATTAGGATGCAACACGACATTGTAAACAAGAAAGAACAGGACTAAAATGACGTTATGAAATAAAAAATAGCACATGGCAATTCTGCCAAATAAGAGGAAGAAACAAGAAACTCTATTAATATTACTGTTTTCCCATTGGAGAACTTCATACATACATGATCTATTCCATATATTCCCTTGCTTAAGGAAGCCTGGTGCTGTAGGTTAACAATCTGGACTAATAATATTTGTTGAGTTACACTAGAAGTTTTCAATTCTATTAATAACAAGTTTGTGACTTCACGTTTGCTACATTTCCCCTTAGCCCATAGCAAGACTTTAAGCATAATAAAAGGCTTAAAACTTTAACAGAAAAACAAGTTCACATTTGACTACTTTTCATATAGCAGCTTTGACAAGAAGCTAGGATAAGAAGTAATTTTTTTTTTTTGTCTTATTTTTACTTCTGGGTGGAATGTACTGCAAGCTAGCAAGAAGACTTTCTGATCATAGTTACTCTGCAAAAAATGTTTTATTAGTTTTTTTAAAAGATCTCATAATTAAATGAAGGGAATTATAAAACCATTTTTACAGTAGTCTTTGGATAATAAATTGTCAAGTCTTAAATATCAGCAGATTCCTTTATCTGAGTTTATCTTTTTGGGATGAATCAGAAAGTTATAATCAATCACTCAGCCATAAAATGACTTCTTCATATATGTGTATTCTCTTCAAAATCAAGTTGTAGAATTTGCACATAATAACTTACAGTGTTACAAGGTTAGTCCAAGCCTGAGTTCAATATTATCGGATATTTATTGGCTACTACAAAAAAACTTTTTCCTGTTACAGTCATTTTACTTGGAAACGTTCATTGAAATGTTGTCTGTAACAGAAGTGGTTTGGTTTTTTTTAATTGTAGAAGAGTAAGGTAAAATACTTGGTGCATAGAAGGAAGTGAGAAGACAGAAAAATGTGGGAGAGATTGAAGGAGAAAAATGAAACATTCATTCTAATGTGAAATGGAGTTGGAAGAAGTTTCATAAAATGAATTAATTCCCTAAGGTAGCTTAATCTGCATTGTATACCTGGACCAACATACCTTCCTAGGAGAAAAATATACATCACATAGTTATGTGATGGATGAAGTTTATTTAGAACAAGGCTTGTTAAGGAGGTGCTTAGCAGAAATATGCATCTTCTCTTCTTTCCAGGAACGAAGTCTTGATGCTGGTGTTTAGAGAATACAGAGTGAAGGCAGGTCATCTTGTGTTGGTAGGGGAAAACTCCAGCAGAGTGAAAAAAAGGGCCATCCTCAATTCATATGTGTCCAGACTTTGTCAGAAGGATATGAAAGCCACAGAGAGACCACCACAGGAACTTTCAGGGAAGGCATGGTTCTAGTTTGCACATAGAAGTTAAAACTAGGTGTTCCATTTCAAAGAAATGAGGTTTCCCAAAAAGTAAAATTAAAGTCTTAGTTTGATTGAGGTGGCTTAAAAATCTAGTTGGTATGTTGGATGATGGATTTGCAAGAGGGGACAATCTAAACAGAAGAAGAATAACAATTAAAACCCATGTTTCCTCATGCAGGTGTATTTTTTCTGGTTTTTTTTTTTCCTTTTTTGTGTCTTAGAGGTTTCTCACTCTTTCAAAGAAAACTTTATAAAGCCTTATTCTTAGAAAGTTTTCTCTATTAATTCCCAGTTTCATTTCTAGCAAAAGACAGCCACACTTTCTTCCCAGTTCTGAAAAAAACACCATTGTTTGAATCTGCCTCATATTTGACATTGAGTGTATAGCTAATGTATGTATAGACTTGATAAATACTGGGGAAAAAAAAACAAAATAAAGAATGAATAAGCATGGAAAGTATTGATCAAGCTGGGTCCCTGTAGCCTATGTGGCCCCTAAATTTATGTTTAAGCAGCTAACATAGAAATTAAAAAAAAAAAAAACCCAAACAAATAAATAAACAAAAAAGTACCTAACATGTACCTGTCCTGCAACCTCATTGTTTCTTATTGAAAGCTCCCTCTGGAATGTTATTCCCTCAGGAGGTGATGTTCTTGAGAATACAAATGTTTTAAGATAGCTGTTGAATGTTGACAGACTTGTGTTGAATTCCATTATAAAAGGTGGTTAGTGCCTCTATCTATTTTCTCCAATAGTTTGTGATGGGGATTGCTGGGACCCCATTGTGACTCTTTACATGAAAAGAGAGAGGAAAACTTGGAACTTATCAGAGCTTCACTTCCTAAACATCTTGGCCCCTCCTCATCTTGCTACTTGTCGAAGTGTCTTTCTGTTCTAATGCATAGGATAAGAGAAAAAGAAAACTTGTGGAACCTCTGTACAGCTGCTCTCCCAAGAGCTTCCAGTATCCATACTTTCAGGAAGGCTTTTCTGGTGGGTTTCCTGAAGACCATGGTATTTTTTGTTTTATACAAAAATTTGAAATGTGAGGTTCTCCTTCAGTTCATAACAAAGTCAGCTATTCTGAAATATAAAAGCCCTTTGTGAATTGGAATGACCTTTCCCTGGTTAGCTCCTGCCCTTTAGCAATGGGTGTTGCTGGCTGCTCGAAATTCACACACATGGCCACCTTTTTGCAAAAAAGCCATGAGAGGGCAAACT
Organism: Tapera naevia; assembly: GCA_033556795.1. Classification (NCBI taxonomy): domain Eukaryota; kingdom Metazoa; phylum Chordata; class Aves; order Cuculiformes; family Neomorphidae; genus Tapera; species Tapera naevia. Next base: position 1,025,681 of record JAUMJJ010000480.1, read on the forward strand.
TTCTCCAAAAGGTCTTTAACTTAAAAAAGTCAACCTCAGGCATGAAAAAAAGAGAACAAGTTCTGCAGGCTATTCACCTCTTGGCCTCTTTACTGAAATTGCCAACAAGGAGAAGAGTGCAATGAAGACTATTCATTTATCTGTGAAAATAAAGTTGAATATCTGTCACTGCTTTGGGAAATGATTGACCTGATAATGATAGGTTTTATATCAGCAGGTCCTCAAGTGCCACTCTCAAAGTCACTATATGGGGTTTGAAAATTGACTTCTTAATGTGACATTCCTGTGGAATAGAAAGGAATTTCATTGCAGATGAATTTTCTGATGTAACTGCATTGTCTTTCCTCTACCCAGACTTATGTGTATGTACTAAATAAGTTGCCAAGAGCAAAACTTAAAGGAATTACAGTGCTGTGACACTACATTGAGCCACATACCTTCAAGGTCATGTAATAATTTTCCCTTAAACTTTCTCTAAAGCCAGTGAATATGGTTCTTACTAAAAACAAAAAAAATCATCTTTACCGGAGAGTTATATTTAAATTTATGGGTATATAGCTTGGCCTCTTGTTTTCATGTTTCATTATGGCCTAAGTTTCCTTCCAGAGAAGCTTCCCAGAAAGGTCAATAGAAATTATTGGAGACTAACGATGGAATTTTCAGAAGTGGCTACTGCTGACCTGAGTCTTATCTCACTGCCTTCAATGAACTACTGTTGACTTCAATGTGGACAGAGCCAGCCAAATGTCAAGAGCTTTTTGGAAATCCAGTATGGGCAATGTGGTTACTCAGCTGACAGTGAGAAAAGAGTAGAGTACAGGACCCTCAAAGTGGGTTATTTTCCTCTTCTGTCCTCTTCCTTTTCTGTGAAGTGAACATACTAATTTCTCGGAAACACATAAATGTAATCATACCAAACAAATAGGCAAATATAGAAAGAAGCAAAGAAAAAAATTAAGGAAATTGAATGGCCAGGAAAAAAGAGGGGGGTTAACAAGGATAAATATAGATAAAAATAAACAAGTACAAATCCAATGAGATAGTGCCTTGGAAATTGCTACCTAATTTATTTCCTCATTAGCATTTCTGAAATTTAACTAGGCCCAATTTCATAGTAAACAAGAAAAATGAATTGCAGATCCTAACTCTGTTTATGTTCAATTTCTATGCTGTGTTTCATTTCCCCTGAATTAAAGAAAAAAAATCTATCTTGTTTGTTCTTGAATTAATATTATAATCAATGCAACTTTCCATGGTGTTTGCATTTTGTCACTATTATTTATTAGATACACTATGATAACACCTATAGAATGACCAAGAGAAGTATTCCATTATGATAGGTAAGACTGTGACATTACGCATTTCCAGTTTTTCCTATTTAAATAGTTCATTTTTAATGAAAAGAACGCCAGATAACAGATTTAGGAGGCAGGAGAGAAGAACACATGTAACACACAAGTTGAGAATCAAAGTAATGATTTGCTGACTTCAAACTGTTCTTACATTTTGGGTAACTTTGAGGGATCAGTTTTGTAATGAAGTTCAATGCTTGAGATCACAAAGCATAAGTGTCAGGTTTTGTTTCAGTAGTTCTTGAATCCATTAGCCAGTTTTGATTAATTTTGCCAGAGGGACAGAAGTAACAAAAATACTATGTTTCTACAAATTTAAAGAATTCTTTGGCCCAAATACGAGAAGGATGCACTGCAAATGAAGACTTAGCAATACCATCTCTTATTAAACAGCAGGATGTACACACCACGCAAGACATAGAACAGTCACAGCCTTTATCAGAATTTCTCCCCTTGAAATAGCTGTAGTTGACCAAAGTACTTATTCTATGATGATAATTAGACAAATGTTATCTCTACAGCCTGTTTAGATGAACAGTTCAGAGGGAGAAGCCCATACTGTAGACACTAGAAAGTCAGTGAAATAAATCTCTCTTTTTTTGCCCTATAAGGCAGAGTTAATAAATGAATTTTATCTGGTTATACTAATACATGGTCTTATACAAAAAATAAATACTATTTATTTTTAAAAAGAGTGCATTATGTTAGCAGTATATACAGCTGTCTTTGCACAGTGAACCAAGTAGGGAACTGGCTACACCTTTGTGCAGCATTAACAGTAAGACAGAACTACTTCAGCAATCCAAAGTGGAAAAGGCAGGCTGTGCTTCGTACATTTCCCAAATCTGATTTGTTTCTGCAACAGCCATATATATTTTTCCTTTACCTGGATACTTTACTTATCGACTATACAATATAAACTAAAGTTTATATAGTATGGATGATCCTACAATGGTCCTACTTTATGTTCTAGTTAGGACGCTCTGTAAGTGTGATCCATTTCTTAAGCATATACTCGAGTCTATTACACTTGTGTTGTGACTTTGAGCCACAATCATGTATAGGTGAGTACATATAAATTAGTAAATTACATTATATTGTCTGATTAGATCAACTATATCAAATCCTAAAGCATAAACCCAAGCACCAAATCTTTGGGACGTGATTCACCCCACTTGTGCTGCCAATAATTCTCGATAGCTGTGGATGATGTTGAGGGTAACTGCCATGCTAGCATTGCCATCTTAGTGCTTAACACATGACAGCATGACAGTGTTCTAGGGAGAAAGCTGTGTGTTAAATCAGTGCAGATTTTTGCTTATGCTTTGTTTGTTTCAGTCTAACATATATTCTCCCTTCCGCACAGCTAATCTGTTTCTCTGTCATGGTATATTTTTTCTGCAATCAAATTCACTAGACCAAACTTAATATAAGCACTGCAAAAATAAGTTTAATTTAAAAAAAAATCAAAATATATTTATAATCTTTTTGCTGAACAATTGCACATTAAATGCAAAGTAATTCATTTCCACAGCAATGACTTTTACTAAATATAAATCGAATTCTGTTCCTGAGGTTTCTAAGAAAATGTGTTTGTGGTTTCTTTTTTTTTTTGTTTAGTTTGTTTTGGTTTTTTTTAAACATAAATGTTTATTTTCCCAAATATAGCAAGTCTAATTACAAACACTCATCCCCTATATGATTCACTTACACTGGCATTAGCCTGTCTAGAAACTGTCATCCAAACATATTAAGTACTGAAAAATATCAGGTAATGACTTATAATTGCTGCTGCTGACTGGCTATGAATTCTGTATGATTAATTGTATTCCTCCTTACCGATCTCACCTCTTTATTTGTAGAACTTTTTTATATATTTTCTTTCAGACTGTAAATTCTGTGGAACAGATATTGTACCATTTGATTTATTTTTACAGCATCTAATATAGTCTGATCCTAAATACGTTTGTATGTAATCAGTGTTATATCAATTTTAATAATAAATAATAAAACCCCTGTGAGATTATTATCCACTACTACTATACATTACAAGAAAAGCTGAAATAAATATGTAGGAAACTACCCTAGGATCCTCTATAAATCAAGGTCAGATGCAACCTTTCAAACTTAAGTAGATTGAGATTCACTTTCAAGGCATGACAGAAGGATGTGTTTCTTAAAAGGCGTGATTAAAAGGTTGACATTATCCTAAATATGCAACAAAAGCTGGGTTATAAAGTGGATCACTTCAGTTGTCTTAAAAGTTAAATTTTAAGAGCATCATTTTCCTTTACAGCAAACAGTGACCAAAATACAAGTCCCAAAGACAAATCATATAACAGAATCACAGAATTGCTTGATTGGAAAAAACGTTCGAGATCATCAAGACCAACCACACCTGTCCACTACTAAACCACATCCCTGAGCACCAGCCGACTTCAGAGCGATCCCAGACAGCTAACAAATTTCTGGATATTTAAGGCTCAGCTCAATTACACACACTGACAACTAGCTATCTAAGGCATCTACACTGGGCTGGCAGATGGGATACAGGAATGGCAAGTTCCTTCTATCCTGCAATATGAGCTTGGCATCAGAGTCCGTTGTAGACATCCTGCAGATAATTAAAATCAGGTGGAATCCCAAATCCATATTTTTTAGATAGCTATAATAACATGAATTTCAAATGGGACATTGAATGGGAATCTGTACTCACTGCTTACCAAAGACTCCAGAACTGGAGATGTCATGCACAGTTTAAAATGGTAGAATCAAACACCTTGAATAGAGTTACTTAAAACATACGTGAAGGATGGTATTTGGGGAGTATAAAAACTTTATGCTAGCATAAAGATTATACAAACAGGACTGGTTGATACTTTGCATATTTTTGGATTTTTTTGAGAACACTATATCAGATTTCCACCCTTGAAAATGCCCTTACTAATTGCTGAAAGGAACTCCGTACTTAAAAATCTGATTAGTTCCTTGCTCCAAAGAGCTCCAAAGGCAGAGATCTGGATCAAGAAATACTTAAAAAGATTATTTTTAAAGAAGACTGAGAAAAGACTGTCAAGCTGACAGGCCCTTGCATGTGTTCCATCCATATGGAATAAAGAATTGAGAAGCAAAAAATATAATACGTATACATGAGAAAAAAACACTTGTACATAATAAAAAGTCATAATGAAGAGCATTAGAAAGACTCATAGTGTCATTCAGAACACTAGGGTGATGCAGTAAAATAACAAGAGGAAGACAGCATTTGGATGTGCCTCAAGGAAGAAAGATATTGCTTTAAGCCAGTTGCCCATCAGCAATTTTTTTTTTCAGTTAGAACTGGCTTAAAAATGAGCAAACACTGTTCATAAGCAGTTTAAAATATTGATGGGTTTGGGTTTTTTGCTAATTTTATATCCTTAAGCATAATTAGAGTAGAAATTCTGAGTGTACATTTACAGGTAATGATGAGATTTAGTGTATTAAAAAACAAACAAAAAAAAACCAAAAAACAAAAAACAACAACAGATCATAAATGTTTTAAAAAAATATTTTTCATGCCAAAACATCTGTAAATGACCTAAATTTGCGATTTCAACACAAAGAACGAGAACTCCTGACTTCCTCCTGTATTATGTCCTCTTACCATGAATACTTTGAAAAGGAACAATAGCTTTCATCGAAACCATAAATGTTACATATCTCGTTTTCTTAGTTATGTAAATCACTGTGGCACTGATTTTAATGGAATTATGACATTCCACATCAGCTGAACATCAAGCTAAACTGAATCTACAGTGCATCTGATTGGTAATACAAAGATCTGACTGCCTTTCTGTGCACATGAAGTTAAATGGCTTTGCGCTGAAAAGGATTGCTAGAGGCTCTGAAACCTGGTCCAAAACTGTTCAATTAAATACTTGAATGGCCAGTCTGCTGGAGGTGTCTGCTTTTTTTTTTTTCATTGTCAGTAAAGTAGTTGCATATAATTGTTAAACTGATGTCACACCTTAAGGTTCCAGAGAAAAGACACACCTATAGGTGAAATTCTGCAGATATTTCCCAAATGCAGAGAGTAGGAAACTGTGCTATATACAATAATTACTGTACTTGGCCACATGTACTGCTGTGAGTGCTTCTATACATATTAAAAAAAGTCAAATGAGAAACAAGATGAAGTCATAAGAACAGATGTAGCCAAAAAAAGAGACTTTCACAAGTCTTAATTATAGTTAAAAATATATCTATCATCCCTGAGTGAAGAATTTCTGCATCACCAAGATATAATTTTAGTCACCTTATACCTACACTAACAGAACAGCAGTTTCTGACTATCTAAAGGTAGCAGAAGCCATGATTCCCTAATCCTGGGGTTGTTTTTCTCCCCAGCAAATACAGTTCAAATAGTAACAAAGCAGCCTCATTCCGCCCTACAACCCAGCAGCAAATATAAATCCATCAGGGTGACAATAGGATTAAACTGTGGGCACTGTTTTCTTGTTAGTCTTCTCCCGTAAATAACTTCCACGTGAGATGGGAAATTAATGTTGCAATACGTTGGTTCCTGTTGTGGGCCCAACAATAGAGCTGACAATCCTCTTACCATGGAGCATTACTTTTGCCTGTATGTCAGCTGGCTAAATTGTTCAGTCACCTTTTGTCTCCATAGGAGTAAAACGTGCTTGTTGATTTGCCAAGTCCCAAATTCTATATTTAATACAATATTTTGATGTCATTTTAAAAATAAAAATTATGACTCCACCTGAAAACCATTAAGAAAAGTGAAGGGCTAGGGGGAGAAATAGATGCTGGAGGTACTATATAGAGATTTCCACATACAAGTCCCAGATAAAGACCCAAGCTGTGTCTTTAGGAAGAAGGAGGCAGTAAAAAACCCAATGTATTAATTGCACCATCTCGGGAACAGGCCTTAAGTTATCATGGTTCACTTACTTCCACTGCTTTTTCTTTGCTTTAATGTAAGACAACTTCTGTGCTGCTGACCTGTATTAGTTCAAAAGGCCAGTGGAGAATGTGGAGAGAGCTAAGACTGTATCTTTTCCTACCTAAACAAACCTTCCTCATCTAAACCCAACTCTACTGGGTTTTACTTGTTCCTAGCTATTGAATCCAAGCCTGAGTACATGCAACTTAAAAAAGTCCATCACTCAAAGCCTTCATTGAACAAAGTGCCATACTGACAGAATCGTCAGGAGTCTTCACTGTGACTTGCACAGCCATACTTTTGTGGGCCTTCACCTGGCTGGCCGAAGCAAGTTGTAGTTGTAGAGTTCATTTGGGATTCACATGTCTACCAAATCTGGCGGAAGAACATGCGACAATAGAAGATCGTATTACTACAGCTTCATTCTTGTCAGTATGACCAGAAGGAACTGGTGAGTCAGATCTGAAGGTCCTCAATCACTTTTGGAGGCAATTTTTCTCTCTCTCTCTCCATTGACAACAGAATTCTACAGCAACTGCACTCCTAGTTCAGATACCTTAAACTGAGCAGGGAGTTTCAGAGCCAGACTCACTGTCATATAAAGCTGTTCAATGCAAAGCAAATTTTATGTGAGGAAGAGAACAAGTGAAACACAACAGTGGTGATAAAAGTATTCTGCAGCAATACTTTCCACACAGGATACTTCTTTTAAAATTCCAAAATAGCTTAAAAATAATTGGTTTTATGCATTAAAAAAGAAGTCATATATAGTTTTACTCTGAATGAAATGCTCTGAATTTATCACAGCAAAATATGTGGACTGACCTTCACCCCCCTCATTTTTTTTTTTCTCTAGGGAATTTCACTTTGCAGGAAGAAGTTTATTTGTTTGTCTTCAGTTTGCATTTTTCAGTTTGTATTTTACAAATGGACAAAGAAAAATCACAGTTTTAGGCTTCCATATCACACAGGAAAATCTGTGTGTCCTCTTCCCCTAGGTCTATCACCAGCTCACATCTTTTCTGTGGGAAATTAATCTGGTGCTCTCAGTCTGGCTCCCATGGGACAAAAGTAATGCTTAGAACTGCCCCAGCATGCAACAATGAGGAAAGATAGAATTTGCAATTGTATAACTGTAGGCTTTACCTGTGTTCCAATAAACCCCTTGAAATCCTCAAGCCCAGAACCAAGCTCCATGGGTATGTTGCTGCTCACGCAGATTAGAAAAAATACCCAGAATTTACAGTCCAGATGCCAAAGAGAAAAGCTCAGGGCAGGTGGGAAAGGCAAGAGCAAGGTTAATAGAAAAAAAAGGTCATGCTTTAGTTAGAAAATTGCAAGTTTTGCTGCCATTTATATGACCAGTACAGTTTCATATACTGTGTCCTCATCTGAGGCCATCCTTTCAAGTCAGAATTCATGGGACATGAGGGAATTTTGGACTGTCACTGTCTCACGCCAGAGATAAATACATGATTTTGATTACTAGCGCTGTCAATCTTCTGCATCTCATCAACGCTGAATTTGTTTTAAAGAGGAGGAAAAAATTTACATTTAATTTATTACATGGGGGGGTGAGGAATGCAAGCAGCATAAATCTCAGCAGAAAGCACAGGAGATAATTTCCAATGAGAATAAATGGAACATTTCTGGAGTGGAGGTGCACTCTCAAAGTGACTTTATAAAAGCTTTCTCCTCACTCCAGCCTTCTCCACTGCACAGCAGC